>CADDXX010000101.1:1277921-1299489 GCA_902810485.1 Alauda arvensis
TSYYCTCTSTATACCTACATGGATGTAAACCTTTTCTGCCTTAATGCCATRGAAGTATGGAAAGAATACATATGTGCTTTTTGCAGTACCTTCTTTTRCCAGTTAAAACTGAGTTTAAGTATTTCTTCACAGCCATCTGCTTTCGAAAACGGCTGTAGTTGTCAGTGAAGACAGCATCAGAGTGGCGTTTGACAGGACTGTCCTGGGAGCTGGCAATACAACAATTACAAAGGAAAAACTAAGAGACTATATCTGTTCAAAAGAAAATACCATTAAATGAATGAAACAAGYTTTATKATATTGATTAGCCTAATAAAAYCAAATTTTCATTTCARCTTTCATTTCYATCTATGACTTYGGATCTTTCTTCTGCKGAAAASAAGCCATTGCTTCCACTGCTTACTATGTATTTTAATAACAAGGATCAAATTCCAAAGATTGYCATTCAGCCTTTTGGGGCACACATTCCACTGATTGTTTTCTCTTCTCAGTTTTGCCATGGCTTATGTAATTAGGATACATAGTCAATTATTTCTAGAGTCTTTGTCCCAAGTATTCTGCATGATCAAGTGGTAAATGTGGATTTCATGACTCCCTCCTGCCAGTACTCACACCCAAGGTTACACCTTTAAAAAAAAAGATTTTATTCTAATTTCTGTCATTTGTCTGAATRTATTTCAGTACAATGTCAAGATACAACCTGGTTTAAGTCGCAGTAAGTTCTTAAAGGACCTCATCACTGTTCACATTGAACTCAGTGGAGGTGGAGTCTGCCACTGTGGAAAGTTAGAGTGCAGCATCAATTAAGTAGCTATAAATGCTTGGTCTAAGGTTTCAGAMGACAAAACACACCTTGTGAAAGTCAAACCTGGGGGCCTTTTCTTCGTGCACAATCTTAGGAAATGTCGGGGTGTTCTATTTTAAATGGTCYATGTTAGTTTACAGCATATGAGAAACGGAACTGTATGTTCTGGAACAAAGGCAGCACAGGCATAAACAGAGGACCTAATTTTTACTCAGCTTTTGAGCATATGAAGTARGCACTCAGTGGTATTGTCAGAATGGCTCACAGTTGCTGCTCATGGATTTGAAAACAAGGAGACTAYACAGGGATCCTATCCAGCACCCTGTGCCCATTGGTGTCTTAATGTATTGGTCTGGAAGTTGCATCCAGACCCCTAGTCTATGAATTTGCCTCATTCTTTTTTGAATTCTGCTGAAATATAGATCTCACAAACATCTGTCAATGTGTTCTACAGCAGGAAAAAACTATACCTTTACATTTTCACTATAAACCAATCATTTCTTTGTTTCATTGGGTATTTCCTGTTGTTAAAGATGGAGAAACCAATTACTTTGTATTTACTTTTGCCACTCATCCACCAAGCTAGTAAAAACACTACTGAAAAAAAAAGAATTAGCAATTCAGCAAGATAATAGTTGTAGTATTTCCAGTACACATTATCCATGCTTTGTGYAGTGTCTGTTGCTCTACCTCTCACAGCTGTGTCAGGAATAAATAGTAACATACTCATTTAGTGATACCACTAAATACTTATATAAAATTTTCAGCTCCCCCTTGATTATATAGGCTTCTCTTTCAGTATTTCTAAATCACAAAAARGAGACCTTGGATATAGAAGGGTAAAAAAAATTGCCAGTAAAGCCAGCTAGGAAGAAAAAATCTACCTAATGTGTCACCTCACCTAACTCGTTTTCTAATAAGCGAATGCAGATATCTCTTCACAGCAACTTTAGCCAAAAGATGGCTGTAGACACTGGTGAAAATTCCATCAGCATGCCTTGCATTTCTGAAATGGACAATAAATAAACTCTACAATACAGCCTGGATTCATATAGTTTTGATAAAGTTCACTTTGTAAACATACTGCTTTCCTTAATTTAAGTATTGTACATYTTAAAGGGAACTGATTTCATAAAATAACTTCCAGATTTTCACAATGTASTTTTTACTCCTTCCTGGAAAGTGAATGCATTCATCATGCATGCCAGAATGACAATACCATCAACATTTCTGCYGACATCCCTACTGCTACCACTATTCAAGCAGTGGCTGTGGGATTTTCTTCTGTAACTGAGTCTTCCTTTCCTAATTCTCAGTTTGAAAATGTGAATGATTTTTTRGCAGAAATCAAGTAGTCCATCATCTTTTGTATTTATCATAATAAAGAAACTCACCTATCGATAATTCTGGACAGATCAAAATAGAATTTCTCATTTTCAGGTAGTGTGTTCTGCAAAATATCTGATTCTGACTTTAATGACCCACGGGCTTGSTCAGGTTCACTGGCTCCAGCAAATGGCATTCTGTTTCCCAATCTRTTGGAGAAAGAAACCATGTAAAGGACAGCTAGCTGAGGATAAGTGACACTTCACGAGGGTTAACATTCTGGTTTGTGTCAAAATGCACATATACCTATTTTAATTGGCAAGGCATTTCAAAGAAATCTGGATAATTCAAAAAATCACTTTCAGGTAGAATCCATGCTTAATTGTAGATTAGTTGACATAACAGGTCATTCTCTCAAATTCACATTTTCTGGATAAATGTTGTCACTGAATGCAATTTATTCCAGTTCATAATATATGACAATCACAGCACAAGTGACAACCACGAAGCTTTTCCTAACAACTGTATTTTGTATAAATGATGGATGGCATAAACAGCCTCTACCCAAGCAAAATGAAAACTGCTCCTGTGACGTACTTACCTCCCAGTTAAGATATAAGATGCGCATTTAAAAACAGAATGAAACAGTCCTAAGGTTATCCCCAAAGAAAGCAAATACACCAAGAACTTYAAACTAAATAAAAAGTTGCAGTTATCTACATGTAAAAAAAACATGTATCTCTACATGTTTTTATTCTCTTAGAAGCTAAAAAAATCTTCACATTTAATCTCTCAAAATGTATCATGCCAATTGCTCTGTATAAACTGATGTACAGTTAGTTCACATTTTTGTAAACTGCAGTTTTCTTATGAAGTGTCATATTTTATCAAGGGCAATCTGACTGCAGAGCAGTAGTTTGGCATCATGCCTTCTGGCTGCTCTGATATTCTGTGGCAGACAAGAGGCTCCCATCATTGTAGGAAACCCCTGCGTGTGATGACATGCAAAAATCACATACGGAAACTAAGACAGACTTATGCCCTTGTAATTTTAAAGTTACTATTAGCACTATTTATATCTCTTATTCATGTAAGTCTGGTAAAAAAGAGATGCAAAGTTGCTGTGTAAAATKAAGTGGCTCAGGTCACACCTTTCGGAAGTCGGTCACTGTGCTTTTTTGCCTGTTTTTCATCGGTCCTCTTACACTTTATGTCCCTCTTACCTAAATGCACACCGTACCTTTCTGCCATCTGATTTAATTTAGCTGGACCACTACTAGCAACTCCAACCAGCCGGAGCATGCAGAGGCACAAAACCTACCCTCCGCTCTGTCCCCAGGGACCCGTTCACGTCCCAGGGCTCACCGTGACCCACATCCCGTCCGTCCCCCSCACACACCGCAGTCATCGCCACCCAGCCCGTGGGGCAGCGCTGCTGCAGCCGCCTCGGGAGGTACGTGCGTGTCCTGGGAGCTTTTACAGGCTGGTTCGGCGGGACCGAACCTCCCGGGACCGCCTGACCGCAGCCCCGCCGCGGGACCCCGCGCACCCGCCCGAACCGGGCGAACACCCGACGGGAAGCGCCGCACTGCGCGCTCCTTGGGAGGGGGCAGCCGAGGACTGGCGCTTCTCACAGCCCTCTTGGGCCGCCGGCCGAGGCTGGGCAGGCCCCTGCGGGCGGAGGGGCGCGGAGCGGGCTCGGAGCGCGGAGCGGGCTGGGAGCGCGGAGCGGAGCGCGGAGCGGAGCGCGGCCTTACCGCGGGACGGGAGGGAAGGCGGCGCCCCGGGGGGGCAGCGCCCGCGCCCGCCAGCAGAGGGCGCTGAGGAGGGCGAGGGCGAGGAGGAGCGGGGAGGCGCCGCGGTGCTCCATGGCCGCCACCTGCGGAGGGAAGAGCGYAGCCGTCACCCTCCAACCCGGCCCGCCCGCATCCCCCGGCCCCGCTCCGGGGCACTGGGGCTTCCCCTCGGGCCGCCGAGCCAACCGGCCCCGCTCCCAACCCCGGTCCCTGTCCCGAAAGACGCCGCCGGCCAGCAGGGTGGCGATGGCGGGGGAGCTGCTGGCGGTCGGGGAAAGCTGGCATCCCCGAAGGAGACCCCCGGCCCGGTGCGAGGGGCAGCGGTGCCCGGGGCTCAGCGATTTAAGCGGTAAGGGTGGGTCCCGCCTCGGCTACCCTGAGCTTTTAGAACCTCTCCCCGCTCCCCGACGGCCGGGATGTCTTCCCTCAGGTCTGGGAGGGAAGAAGAGGAGCAAGGGTACGGGACGGGCGCATCCTTCCTCATCCGCTGGGAAGTTGCCGCTGTGGCGGGGAGAAAGTTACTCACGGAGCCGCGAGTCCGTCGGTAGGTCTGGCTGGACGGGCGCGGAGCGGAGCGATGCCGGGGGAGTGCGCTCTGCTCCGCTGCGCGGCTGCCGGGGCGGCGGCAGAGGGTGAGGAGGAGGMTGAAGAGGAGGGCTCCGTCTCGCCGCACGCTCTGAGCTGCCCGCCGCGCCACCGCGTTTTATAGCGTTTACACGTTTCTGCTTCCGAAGAAGCAATCACGTTACTGGAGAGACGTCACCCTTCCCAAGGGGACGGTCGCTTTGTTCAGGACAGTCAGAGACTTATATTTAACACATGAGCAGTCGCGTACCTCTTCCCCCTTCCTCTCACCCCCCCACCCCTGGCCATGTTAATGACATAGTTTTGGAGGAGCGGAGCCCCGTCGGAGAGGTGATTCCGCCTCGCCAGGCGGGAGAGCAGGCGGCCGTCGGGGTCTGCRGGGGCACGCCACACCGCGCATCCCTGCCCGCCCCCGGGATGGCCGGAGCAAAGGTGCATTCCCCGGGGCCCTCCGCTCCCTCCCCCCACACTCCCCCAGCCCCCGTGCTTCCCTGAGGAGCCCCTTTTGCACCTCGGGGTTGCTCCTTTCCCTAGCTCTCCGGCAGTGTTTCCGYGCTAAGCTGGTCCCGCTCCGTCCCTGGCACATGCAAGTCCCTGACGGGGGCTCCCGCCCCAGGTGCGGGAAGTTGGTCTGAAAAACAAAATCTTCCTACGGGTTTTAGTTTGATTTTMGCAGGTGTGGGGTTGTTTTCTACTCTTCGCTATTTTGTTTAAACTGCGTGCATGTTCGTGGCACACGGATTAACCCCCACATCCAAGCGCCGCTTGGTGCTTGTGACGGTCCCGCGGATCCCAGCGCAGGGAGCGCGGCTGGAGTGTATGTTAAACCCCCCTGAGCAGGAGGGGGATTAGCTCTTTCTTCTAAGGGGTCTTAAGCTCAAACCTCGGGGATGCCACAGGAAGGGAGAATCSGTTTCAAGCCTTTGATTTTTCTCCTTCGAATTTTCCTGCCTCAAAGAGATCTGCAGGAGAGAAAGAAGCACAGGGGAAGTGGGCGTGGGACCCGCGGGCGGGCCGGCAGGACAGMGCTGCTCCAGCGAGCACCTCTTCAGTGTCGCACCGTGTCTTTTCGGTGCCTGCCCTGAAATATTTGCCAAACAGTTGCAGAAAAATTTCAGCTGTAAAGGTCATTATCCTCTTTCTTTTTTTTTTTTTTTTTTTTTTTTTTTTTTTTTTTTCCTTGAGCTTTTGTGCCTCTAATCCTCCTACTCAGTCAGTAACGATTGTACCAAATCCATACAGGCGATTTCGCCATTTCTTCTTACTTCTAATAAGTTTTTCTGTTTCATGTTTCACTAAAGGTTAGGCAGGCTCAATGCCGAAGATTCTGCGATGCTTAATCACATTTTCTAATTCAGTTACATAAAGAATAAGTGAATTAGATTAAAAATGCCTGGAAATTTGTTTCTCGGATGACAGCTGTGACTAAAACCAGAGTTCCTGCAGTAGTCTAATTTCAGGAAGTTTTCCCCTTGTTACTACATAACTAGGGGTCGAGGGAACTATTCTGCTCCGGAATGGAGCATCAATGGCACCGTATTCCCCTCGCCTCAGAAATATCCCGGCTAGGGCGCACAGGCATTGTGCCGAGTGCACGACCTTGGGGAAGTGCCGTGGACTTCACTCAACTCCTTACAAGAGGAGAGAGGAAGGAGAAAGGCATCTCCTGGGTGGCGTAGGGACGCGTGGCCGGGGCACTGCGAAGCCTGCGGTTGCCCAGTCTCCCGGCCTGGAGCGGCGACAGACGAGGGGAGGCGGCACTCGGGACCCCGCGGCCAGGGCGGATGYGAGGGGGCCGCGGCTGCCGGCGCTGCCGCTCCTCAGCCCCGGTTCCCATTTCCTTTCCTCAGCCCCGCTTCCCAKCCCCTCTCCTCCTCCTCAATCCCGCTCCCGCCGAGGGCGCCGCTGCGGGAAAAGCCAAACGCTGCCGGCAGCAGGAAGCGGAGAAGAACGAAGTTTCCTTCTAGCGCTAGCGAGCCTGAGTTAGCGCAGCCTGTAGAGGGGGTCTCGCAGGAGTCCTGCGGACTGCGGTCCCTGGGAGGGAGGAGGGGAGCAGCCAATTCGGTCTATGGGATAAACAAGTCTGCTTTCAGTTGCTGTGTATGTGCAGTATGGGTGGCTGCGTGCTTGAGGAGATGTATATAGACTAAAAATTGGAGAATCACTGACAAGTCAGGGCTTTCTTACCATACTTATACCATGTGGGGCTGTGATGTACCGCACTGCACCCTTTCATACCGTACCCGGTGTAKCTGGTTTGCTGTAACTTTGTCCCCCTTCTTTGCTTGTAGTACGCTAGGTTGGACGACACGCTGTCAGGCTGGCTAACGTGGCCTCAGAACCTCTCTAGGGACAAGAGTACTGATAAAGAAACCTCTCTAGAGCCCCCTTAACGATCTGAGAAATCTGTAGTGCATCTAATCTTACAATACCATCTATTTTCCATATTCTGTAGACAAAAAACTGAGTCATAGGGAGAGCAAGAGGTTCCTATTGCTTACTCAGTCTCCAGTGGAGCTTTGAATTGACCCCAAATGCCCCAAGCACTCTTCAGTTGCACTAACAATTGCCTGCATTYCCCTTCAGGATCCTGTTTTGAGCCACCATCTCCTCTTCTTGAGGACAAACTAAAGAAGATATGCCACCTCCCCCTTTCTACTTAGTCCTTCCTCACACTTCTTGAGAGGATTTTCATTGTAGGAAGTTGGTTTGGGATGACTGACAAGGATTTGAGATGGCAATGCAAGTTCTTTCTTTTCCAAATTTTTCCCCCCTGAAGCCTATRTACACTATTGCTTACATACTACTATTTCCACATTTGAGTAAGTTTTGATAAGTCAAGAAAAGTAAAATTATTCTTTATAAAGAGATACATGGAAACAAACCACCCTTTTCCACTGATGTTCTAAGTGGATCCTCCAAGATCTAGGCAGATGAACCCTTTTTGGATGGTAGCTCCCACTGTTTTGTACTGACAAAAACTGTGCCCTTTCAGGAAAGTGTAACTTGGGAGAAAATAGTGCTTGGGAGCTTCTCCAGGATAATAATTAAACACAGGCAACTCCTTGGAAATCAAGTATTTTTCAGTGGTTTTTACAGGAATCCTGATGCATAGCACCCTCACATTTATATTACATTACATACCCTTACATTTTATCTTTATTTTATGTGTTATAAATATCTTTTGGTTACTCTCCATTTTTGCTTCAATTTCTCCTTTAATGTAGCACTTAATTAAACAAAAAACCGCAAAAAAAGTCACAWTTATAAAGCTGCAATATTTAGGAGTGATGGAAAACCAATTAGACAAATGGACCAAAGAGCAGAAGTTTTCTGTAAGTTTGTCTTACTATCTGTATACACACTTGTGCAATGTATATAAATGTATATAAATCAAGTATTACCTAAAATAGCTAAATCATATGGTGTAAGAAATTTGGGAGTTCTAAGGTTTGTTAGTTATATTTGGTTACTATTTTTAGCATGTAAAACCGTTCTGAAATTGATGTGCTAAAAATCCCTTAAAGCCAAATCCTTAGATGAGAGAAATCTGCTCAGTTCCATGAAGGACCTGCTTAGCATCTACCAAATTTATCATATAATTGTATTTTAAAAAGAGAATTACATCAGAAATACAATTAACATTTTGTTTGGCAAAAAAAAGAAMGATAAAAATACTAAGAGACTTGTTTTAGGACTTTCATATTCTATCAGAAAAGGAAACTTCTACTGACTCATGAGCTCTTTCTTACGAATCATCGGGTTAGCAGAATGTCCCTTGTGCATTACAGCTCATGTTGCTGTGGATGAGTTCAGAAACTCTGCCTTTGATCCCATAGCCATAGCACATTGATCCATGAGTTTTTAGGGCTTATAGAGCAGATTGATGGTGCACTACTATTCAGCAGCTGGCAGAACAGCTTTTTCAACTTTCACAAAAGAGATAACAGATGAAAATTCAAGAAACTGTATATGAAGAATAAAAATGCAACTAAAAATTGATAAACTAGCCTGCCCTCCTCTAATCCTATGATGGCATGATTAGCATATTCTCCAATATCTGCTTCAGCATTGTGTTGCACTGCTGTATCCCACTCTCCCATAAATATTCTTCAATATCACCATTTGAAAAAAATGGATAAAATGCTGAAATGAAAATGCTGAAATGTTTTCTAGTTTCACTTTCTTTGCAGCTGTCTCTGAATGCATTTTTAGAAGAAATAAGGAGAAAACCATCAATTTGTTGTTTTAGGTAAGTTTTATTACAGAAGTACAATTTGCATGCTATCATACCTTYAGCCTGAGTGAGTTCTGCAGACTCAAAAATGTGATGGCAAGCAGAATAAAACACAGACAAATATTTTTAAATTAAAAMAAAAAWCTCATGAGTTGCCTTCTGCAACTCTTCRGGAGAATAGTGCTTGTCTTCTGAGATCCCAGGCTGTGGGAAGGTCACACAGATGGAACAGGGGAGCCTTCATTTCCTCTCTCACCCTTTTTAAGTCCTGCTTTCATGCCAAAAGTGTAGATCCTCAGAGCAGCATTATCAACTGAAGCAAACTCCTGCAATGTAAATTGTATTAACAAACATAATACTGTTTGCTCCACTTGAACAAGTTCCTCCTGTTCAAAGGTGGTACCTTTGCATTATTAATCTGTGTGGGTCAACAATTTTYAAAACCAGTTTTCAAAACCACTGGAACATTTGGATTATGCCCATGACTCCCAAACAGACCTCAACCACTTGGGTCTGTATGTCTGGGTATGTCAGCAGCATTCACGTCACAGACGTGCTTGATTAAAACTTCTGAGCAGATGCAATGATGAGCAAAAGGCATGCAAGAGAGCTGCTGACTCCTGTGATATTTGCAAGGGTCTTACCCCCTTTCCTGGGATGTTTTCTGGGAAAACTCCTAATGCTTCCAGTAGAGTTCTGTGTTTTCRTACCCAAAATGCAATCTCAGCTTCTCTCAAAGACTTCAGAAMAGTTTGGGATAGATATTTTGTTCTGCATATGCTTATGTTTTCTTGTATGTGTGTGGACTGCTGCTTCCTGTCCATCTGGTTCATGATATGCAGCTGTCCTGGAAGTGTCAGTCGAAATTCCTTCTCATTCTTTAGCATGGGTGTGATGTTTTTGCCATCCCCCTCTCACTATCAGACACATGTATTCTACACTCATACCTCAGGAGGATCTATGACTACACAAGCTTTAACAGGAGCTTTAAGATGTCTGGTTTTCATTCAAAGCAATTTCCTTCTAATGTTTCACCTGACTTGTTTAAAGGATTCCATTTACCTTAAAGCYCAGAAAACCACATGGTAATCCAAAGTTTGTCAGGAAGCAAAGTAATTTGTGATTTGGTTGTGTTGTATTCTTTGTTTTGAACAAGTTCTCTGAAATAAATCCTATTTCTACCAGCACAGTTATAACCTTGAAACTTTAGCAAAGGATCAGATGATTCTTTCATCACCAGGTATGTTTCTCTCCACCTGCAACTCCTCCAACCGAATCCTCTTCTCTGCAAATCTAAAACRACCTCTGTATATGACAAGAATGTGTATTTTAGGTGTCATAACATTCAGGTTTAATTTCCCATTCATTTTCACCCWTCTCTTTTCTTTATGGTTTTGGAAAYACAAAACTGGATTTTCTGTGRTAAACCTTTGAAAAATCACTTTATTTTTAATGAYGTTCYAACCTGTGTAAATATCTCTAAGCTAATATCTAATKAAGAACAATCTTTCAAACCCRTGTCCCTACATTTTCCCCATGCTCTAAGGTCTGTCACCTGTCCTGTAGAATGGGACCTTATGGAAGTCYTTTTGTCTCCACCTGCACAAAARGAACTCAGAATAGAAATAACCTCCAAAATCCATTTGGATTATCTGTTAAAAGTAAAACCCATGAACAGTTCCATAGTGGAGTTCAAAATGTAGAAGTCTGTGRCCAAACCTGCCTAGGGTGCCTTATCTCACTGTGATTCAGTATTGATACTCTCCYTATGTAGTCTGCAAATTTATTGGGATCTTGGGGAATCCAAGCTTCCTTGGGAAACAATGCTAACGACTAGGAGTGCACCTGCAGGTGCAGGCAATTGTTAGACGTCTCTTTGCCACCTTATCTAATTCCTGTACTGCAAAAGAACCCATGAAGTATGAGAGAATTTGGTCCATTTGCACATTTGTAGCCATACGATAGGGATCTTTCATGTGTTGTAATTGTAACATCTGTGCTGAAAACACTGGTTTACTTCCCCAGTTTTGGATAGATCCTTTTTGCTTTGGATAATACAAGATGCTGGTTCTAGGCTGTGTKGCCAAATTCTTTTTGTCTTCCCCAGTGAATACTGCCACTGTTGCACTGTCTGGAAGCTTGTGAGAGCAGACATACCAGCTCAGGATATAAAAAAAACCACGTCAGTCGGGCTGGAAGGCTCATCTTAAGATGCTAATTATGCCAGGATAACTTTATCCCTTGAACTGACCTAATCATCACAAGTTCTTTATTTACCAAGCTGAAAAAAGAAACCATCTAAAAGCTAGAGCAGAAACAAGCTAAAAATGCTTCAGTCTCAAGCAATTACCACTATTGTCTTCATGGGAAAAGAGCTGAGAGAGGTTTTCTAAAACTGTCCATGTGTATAAAGGGCATAGTGTAACGTGCTGTCTCTTAGCACTACTCTAAGCCTRATGTACTTTATTATGGCTGTGGAAATCTATACTCACATTTAGTTGCCACCCAGAAACCATATGGARTAAAGCATCATCCTGTTAGTTTATCATCCTTAATAAATGATATAATTTGAACTTGACTGGTTTTGAAAGAATTTCTGTAGTCTTCATGGACAAGAGAATTTATCATTTAGTTCAACTCCACAGGTGACCCGAACAAACGATAACTGCTAGATCTTGTTTAATTGGCTTCTTGGCCAATACATCAATGGCTAATTACCCTTTCCATCTTACATGAAGCATTAAGAGTTTTCCAGTAAACATAGTACCACAGTCAATATATTCCCCTTTATTAAGTACATGTGAGTAGATCCAGTACTAATAAGTTTCTAAGAGATTTTGGGAAATGACAATTATCACAAAGATAAAAGAYATTAATAGGCACAGCAGCACCTTTGATAGTCATCCTGTGTGCTGTCATCATGTATGTGTATAATTACATTCTACTGTTTGTTTGCATTTTTGAATGTGATGAATGAAAGTGATTTCTGCAGAAATAAGTGAAACATTCAGCACCAAAATCAGCACTATTGAATATCAATATTAAAATATTGATAGTTGTTGGACTTAAGCCATGTACCTTAGCATCTTGAAATTTGCTAAACTTTCTGCTCAAATGGTACTAAAGCATGAATTCATAAATTTTTTAATGTAGATTTGAATCTTGCTCCTGGTTACTCCGTGTCAATCATGTGGTTACATCAATAGTTGCACAGTAAAAATAACTGTGTAACTATGTTCCAGCATGTAACTACAGGATTTTCAAGTATTATTTTATGTAGTAGATGATTATTCTGTACACTTCCAGCAGCCCAAGCCACAGATAATTTTTTTGTCTGGTCTGAAATATTATCTTGCTTAATAGAAAAATTTTCCATAGATATGRAATCACATAATGCCACAACAGAAAATTATATCACACACACATACAATACTAGGTGTGAAAATGAAAGAAAAGGTCATCTGTTGCAGGTGTTGTTCCTTGGTTTATTTTCAGAGACACCCTCAGGTTGTTTCCAGTAGCTTCAGCTTGGAAAGGGGGGGAAAGATCTTTCAGAATGGTTAGAAGATTATCCTGGCAGGGCTTCTTTGTCTATTCACATTACTCAATAACTGTTGTAATTTTGAACACTGGGTTCAAAGACCTTTGGAGTGAAATGGTAGCAGAACAATTGGCTCAGGGAGGTTTACCTTTTTCTTAGATCTTGAAACAAGYATGTTGAACAGTATAGCTTGTTTTTTAAGACAAAAGGTAGCTTAAACTGAAGCTGGGTCCACATTCCTGTCTTGGCCTCTATTCCCTTATGCACATTGCTCCATCCAGAAATTTATGGCTCAGAAAGCTCATCCTSAGCACAACTTGTGGTTTAGGTATCTGTGACTGCACAGGGTCAAGGATCAGCTTCTCCCAAGCAGAAACAAGGGCTGCAAGTCTCCCAACCTGACTACTACTGGCTGACTAGGAAAATCTTAATGATTGTCAGCTTGCAAGCTGAAGAGCATAACAATGTGCAGTGTAGTCATATTTTTAGCTACCTACTGTGTACACTGCCCATTAAATAACAGTGCATACTTATAAGGTTACATACAATTCTTCATGCAGAATAAAATTGTCCCAATAGATAAAAGGTTACAGGGTGCTTAGAAATGCACGTCATGTACAAATTTAAAAGCATGAAAATAAGCCATAAACTGGAGTAATTAAAAAAATTCCAGACCCCTTTTTGCCTTGTCTTCCAGAAAGCTCCAGACAAAGCTGAACCCRAAGAGACATCTCTCAGGATCTATCAGAATAATGCATTTTGTTAATTCCTCATGCTGTCTAGAGGCAGTAAAGATTAAAAACAATCTTTTCACAAGCCTCTAAGAGGCTGTCCTTCTGGGGACAATTTGTCTTCAATTTGTCTTCAGATAATCTTGATTACAAGGAGGATCWTTGTAATGTTTGCTTCAAGAGAGAGGAGAAACTTGCTGTCTGATGCTAGAACTGTCTTTGCTCTTCTTTGCTTTCCAAAGCCACCTCTAAAATGCCCCTCCAGAAGTGATCTTTATCAGAGTGAGACTCTAGAAAAACGTGTCTTTAGTGTTTCTTGCTGTCGTCCAATTTCATAGGCACATCATCCAGAGAGATGAGATAATGCAAAAATATTTGCCAAGCAACAGARCTACCAAGACTCAAACAAAGCTGAAATTCAGAGGTTCCTAACCCTGCTCTCATATCAAATAATAGAAAGGAATGGCCAAGTGTTGATTCAACATATCCTTCATTGTCAACATTTCAATGGGTCTGCATAMAGATATAAGAATGAACCTTGTATCCCTACAAAACTTTTTACATGCTCAGAGAAACACTGGGCAGACGAGGTGAGCATGTGTTTTCACAGGGAAGAAACTTTCAAGAAACAGAAATCATTTGACAGATAAAAATTCTGTTCCTGAATTAGCATGAAACTAGTTTTCAAACTAGAATGATGTGCTTTTAATCAGAAATTATATTCTGATTCAACAGAGTTATTAAATATATGAATAATCTCACTGCAGCCAATAATAGAGCAATATAGATTAAACTACCAGCAGTCAGCCAGAGCATTTGGAAGGTTAAGAGTAGATTGTGAACTARTTTTTTTCTGGATTGGGCTTGTGCAGCAAGGCACAAGTTGTGTGTCTAGCATATCATATTTGCAAACCTACCCCTTAAGTACAGTGATATATGATACACTATATTTATTATTTTCTTTTGATTCACTATTGTGGTTTAACCCAGCCAGCAACCAAGGCCCTCACTCACTCCTGCAGCAGCAGGATCAGGGAGAAAATCTGAAGGGTAAAAGGTAGAAARCTCATKGGTTGAGATAAAAAACWGTTTAATAGGGAAARCAGAAACTGTACACACAAGCAAAGCAAAGCAGGGAATTAATCCACTGCTTCCCATGGGCAGGAAGGTGTCAAGRAGAACAGGGCCCCATCACARATAAMAGTTACTTGAGAAGACAGACYATCACTCCAAACATCCTCCTTTCCTCCTTCTTTCCTCCACTTTATGYATTCTGAGCATGGTGTAATGTGATCTGGAATATCCCTTTGGTCAGTTTGGGYCACCTGCTCCTGCTGCAYCCCCTCCCAACCTCCCATGCACTCCCARCTTCCYTTGCCTTGTCACAGCAGGAGAAGCAGAAAAGGTTTTGSCTCTGTGCAAGCCCTGCTCAGCAGTAACAAAAACATCTCTGTATTATCCACCCTGTRTTCAGCATAAATCYAAAAATKATCCCTGTGCTCYTGTACTAGTACTGTGAAKACAATTAACCMACCCCAGCCAAAACCAGCACAACTGCTTTGTTGTACTGTTAAATAAACAGTTAACCTTGAAACTTTTTGATGGCTAGTGACTCAGATTTTGAGTACAAGCACAACAAGACTGAATGTCTGAAACATTCTTGGTTTATTTTTAAATCTTTGTAATGCCCAGCACTGGAAGCAGCTTTTAAATCATCTAGCCATTTAATATCTTACAGGTTCTTCGAATGAAGCAGGAACATATATTTATACCTCTGAGAAAATGCACTCAAAGGTATGTGATGACATCTAGCCTTCAGTACCTTTAAAATGTCTGTGAGAAGGCATCCAGATGCATATGCTTTGTTATGGATCAGGGAATGATCAGGAAAGACCATTTCAGGCATCTTTCAGGAACATTGTTAGGACATCAAACACACCCATACTTCCCTCCTTATTTTGCAAAATCATGGAAAATCTGCCATTCTCCCATGCATTTGTATTAGTTGAATCCTGTCAATCTACACTGAGCTTTCATAGTGTTCTTGCTCTCTTACAAATTTTTGGTTTTATTGGGAATATCTCAGCTCTAGAGCAGGCTCCATGTATAGGTGAAAGAGACAAAAATTTGAAAATGCTTAACTTTGGTGTCTCAGAGACAGTTTAATTTTTTCTTTTTTAAGCTAATACATTTCAAACATGCTTACATGATGCAGAAAGATATTTAATGTTCAGTTTCCTTGTCAGAAGGGATTCAATGCCTAGAAGCATTTAGAAGCTTTGAAAGATTTAATTTAGKGTATATACAAGTACCCAAAAAAATGACTTCTTGTGCATGCAGGAATTTTTATAGAAAATTTATACTACCCAAAATGATCCAAAAATATCTACATCATGAATTAGTGCATTATGGAGTTATGAGAATTTTGCAAGGCAAATCAAAATTTTGCTAAATGTTGTCTACCACTTAGYTCTGACCAMAAGGTGCCTSTATCTTTCCATGACATTTGCCCAAGGGATTAGGAAGAAAAGAAAAAAAGAAAAAAAAAAAGAAAAAAGAAAAAAAGATCAGTGCTTTGATGCTGGCAAACTAGTGCTAGAGAGCTTATCACACACAAACCAATCAATTCCTCAAAGTGATTTTCTGTATAAGAAAGTTCTGGCAGAACAACAAAAGAATGGGATAGAGTGAAGATTTGTGTATTTTTTATCATCATACTTATCCATAGATAGAGCTTACTGTGGAACTAAATTGAAAAACACAAAAGGAGAAAGGAAAATCTACAATATGTCTAGGTAAAGTTTAAAGGGAATTCTACCCTYYTATYAAAAAAACCCCAAATTTTRAATGATTTCCAGGRTATACAGTACAGGAACAGAGCATGGACAAAAAATGGGACTCCTGCTTGCTTCTCTACATGCTCAAACCCTAGACTGGCCAGGAGATCCATCCCATTTCAATGTGCAATTAAGCATCAGCAACT
This sequence comes from Alauda arvensis, assembly GCA_902810485.1. Lineage (NCBI taxonomy): Eukaryota > Metazoa > Chordata > Aves > Passeriformes > Alaudidae > Alauda > Alauda arvensis. The sequence continues at coordinate 1,293,926 of CADDXX010000101.1, forward strand.
TCTCCATACATGTCAAAGAAATGCATATCACTGCCAGCTGTAATTTGTGCTCATTTTAGGTTGGAACAAGAGAGCGGCATCATCCTTCCTCGGTACACATCAACATGCTGATATAAAATAAAGTGGATTGATATGGGTGCAGGTCCGACATGAACTAGACAGGAATAATTTTGCATTACAGTGCCTTTCCATACTGTTCCTAGTCATAGACACATCAGACAGTCATGTCCTAAATCAGCAAATCCAATTTCCTGCTATCTCAGTCCCATCACTATGCGTAATCCCTTTCATGATTAAGCCACTCTTGTTTAAAAGAACTCCTTGCTCTAAAATAGGGCAACTGTTCCTTCACAGCCCTCAGCACACAATCACTTGATTCTGCTGCTAAATAGATGAAAACATGTCTCTGATGCAGAATGTCTCCGGGAATGCAGACAGGAAACATGTTCACTGAAATAGCTCCTCAGTCCAGCCCATGCCCATCAGGCGTTGCCACAGTCATGCACTGGTGTCGTCAGAAACCTGATGGAAGCCAAAAGCTTCCACAGAAGTCAAAAGCAGAAACAAGACTCACAAACCAGACTCCTTCTAAGTTGTTTCCTTAACCTGCAAACTGTTTGAGGGCAAAAGCACAGAACAATGCACGGACCCCACCTGGCACACAGGCCAGAGATCTTTAGTGGAGTCGCTGGTGTTGCTGCTGCTACAGTGCAAGGCAGTTTGCTGCTTTGTGTGCTTCAAAAAGAGCTGCTGCCAACAGTAGTTCATCTATTTGAATGCTGCAATAGTTTTCTCAGAACTCTCTAGTCCAGCTGGTTGAAAAGTACTGAGTCAATTGTAGCCAATATTAATATTAGATTGGAAAAGAGATTAGGATCTTGYCATTCTTTTTGGCTTTMAGGARGGTAAATATCCRAAGTCCTACAGGAACTCCAAATACTCAATCCCTTTAAAAACTCTCYTTTATAAAGAGACCCAAATGAAGATACAGGTATTTTCCTTGAGTTTTAAGACTTTTAAAGTTTTGTTTCCAAAATACTGTTCTCAGTATTTTGAATTTATATCAATGCCTTTAGTCTGCTCTGGACTTGGCAGAGGAAAATTTCCAATTAGTAGTTTCCTTCTCTTTTTTTTTTTTTGTTCCAGAAGCTGTACTGCATCACGGACATCACCTAATTTTATCAAATGCTTATAGGTCAGGGATCTGGCATGTGTTACTTCACCTCTGAGAGGATATTTCCAGTGAGCATAGTTTTTCAGTTTATATTTAAGAATAGATTTTGAGATGATTGTTAAGCTTCATGATAAATTACAAGTGAACTTTAAAAATGTGATTTGGCAAAAATACTGCATGTTCAGTGTGTTACAGTAATCAGCTGTCTGAAGAGGTGATCAGCAGCTCTTCAGTGGGGAAAGGTCAAGGAATGTGGCATGAGCTATTTTTGTAAATAAGATGGAACATAAATATTCTCTGAGAAAGAGCAGTCAAGTTTTGCCTTCTATATGAAGCCATAACTAGAGTGACTCTTTTTGTGGACATGGAGAATAACAGGATAGTGTTTCTCTTCATGAAGGGGAGAAGTTCTGCTTACTCAGAACAAGGGGTCAGGATATCTGGATGTTGAGCAAAGTGCTGCCTATCAGTCCCTATGTGATTCTTGGAGCACCATTTCAACTGTATTACATGCAAACTAATTGTCAAGTTCAATTCATGCTTGTGAATGYTCTGAAATCTTGAAATCTGCGGTAACACACTGTTTTAATTCAGCTCTTCTTTCTAGTATTTTAAATTGAAATAAAAGATTATTTCATTAAGCAAATTTAATGTTTTTGCATATCGAACACGCAGTGATTCCTGAATCCCTGTGTTAATTTGGGGGTTTGTCCTGTGCAGTGTGCTTTGGTCCTAATGCAATAAAATGTGCTYGAGTCCATTTAAGCATGAACCTTATAGTGATTGCCCTTTTGCTTAAAACAAGCATTTGCTCAAACACAATGTGAATTGAAGCTGAAGCACTTATAAACCAGTGGATTTCATACCTGTAAGCACTGTTGTTTTTGAGAGGCCATCTCACTTATCTTTTGAAGCTGTTTTCAGAGGGCAAATTCGGATCCTGACTTCAAATAAAATCTTCAGTTTTGGGGTGTTTCCCCACAGAAGCAAAGGAAGGTAGGAGTCCTGATTCTACATTTCTAACTGTATCAGCTTGCATAATTAGAGATAATRCTCTTCCCTTTAAAGGATCTTTCATGCAAGTCACCATATTCRTCATTAAGAAAAAACATGAGCTTGAGATTATAGCATCTAACTTTATTCCACATTCTGAAGCTTCTTGAATGCTTGCAAAACATTTATTTCAGATGTGAAAACAAGTTTTAGGCATCTGACAGTCATATTGGCTATGCACCAAACGTGTGRTTTTAGTCTCCCTAATCCAGGGCACGTAAGAAATGTTTTGATATCCAGTGCAGATTTTCAGGAGGAAAAAAAATACAGTACATTTAAGCTTYCCTCTTTACATTGTTTACTAAATACAGTGTAATACAAGTAATAATTGAGTAATAATTGTGCTGTGGAAAGTYCTGCTGTAATGTAATGTGCACTCACAATCCAGAAGTAAAAAATTACTCATCTAAAATGGTTTCACTCTTAAGGAAGAAGCAGTTTTGGCCAGCTGGGTGCACACTGGGTACATAGCTGGTAGGGTAAGTTGTCTCTTCCACAGTCCATCAAACACACTAAACAAAGGGAGCAGGCTTGAATTCTACTTTTTGTAGGCAGGTTAGAATAGACTGCATCCCCTATTCTATAGGAAAGACACTTTGAATACATTTTTGCATGCAATAAAATTCACCAGACTCAGAAAAACTGTAAATGAAAAAAAAATTAATGAACAAAAAAGCACAGCTTTCTTTCTTTCTTCAGAGGACTGTTATTTTAAGTTTGTGGCCCGTGATCAGCCAAATGCAGTGTTACAGTCTTATCAGCACATTCTGGGTGTGCTAGAACCCATAGTGTCTGCAGTGAAATGCTCTGTAAACTCTGTAAATGGTTGTTCTCCCAGCAATGACATACGTTCTCCAGATTTTTAGTTGCACACTAAAAATAAAACAATTAAATCCAGTCAGTAAATATATGGAAAATAATTTGCCTTTACAATAAGGAATACCTGTTGTTTACAACGAGTATTGCTTGTAAGCTCAGTGTTTGTGGCATTATTTGGAAATAGGTGGATATTGGGCTGGAATACTGCAGATCAGAGATCAGCGCCAGTGCTTCCTGAGGGATGTTGACCTCAGCAAAGGGGTGCATGCTGCCAGTCTCCAAAAGCCTGGAAAACCTGGGAGATGTTAAGCATTTTGCCCATTYGCAGAAGCTGCTGAATCTTTGTCCCTTCCAAAAGAGAGAGAGGAACTTGTTCCCTCTACAGAAGCCCCATCAGAATCAGGAGTCCTTCAGCTGGTATTGCCCAAGCCTTTTAGAAACAACAGGCATATTTGCAAGTGTGGAATGTGGACAGCTCCTCTACTTGTGGAAATTTTTTACCCTTAATTTGAACATGAAATATTGAACAGGGAACTGATAAAATAGGAGTTAATTTGGGTTCCATTTGTCTCTGTTATTTCCAAAYCCTGGACATTTTGTCACATCAGTGAAATTAGTCTCTAATAAGMCAGGGATTAGCTTGGCATGAGACACATATAAAAGTCAAGAACATATGTAAGCCTCAACTAAATACTTAATCTTTATCTTCATATCCCAATTCATTATACAATCCCTGTATTCAACCACAGATGTCTGAAATCTTGTTTTAGTGAAAGACAAGATTTCAGTGAATAAAAGAAAGAATTAAATGTTGGTACAATTTGAGAAAAAAAAAATGAAATAAGGAAATGACTAATCCCATAGGAAATCAGGAAACTTAATTWAAAAATAGTTGTCATTCATACTGCTTATCTGGATAACCAGAACTGGAAAAATGAAACATGAGGASTTCTGCCCATACAGCCTCACTGGGTATTAAAATTGACTACTTGTTCTGCTGGCTGCAGACAGAAAATTCTTTATAATTGTTATCATGCATTTAGTATGTTGTTCAAAGCTTCTTTCTGCATGAAGCTTCACATACTTCACAATTTTTTCCCACACTGTGGGGAATTTTAAACAAGCAATCCTAATATGGAGTCTTTTCAGCTCAGATCTTTGCAATCAATAGAAGAGGATGTCTATAGCAGCCAGGAATGCATCCTCTATGATGTCTGCATTTAAGGTTCCTCAGACTGAAGCTCTTCTGTAGTTATAGCAAGAAGGAGGGTAATGGGAGGTGTTCTTTGAAAATGTAACAAAAACATGTAAAATCAAAGCTTCTTAAAAAAAAAAGGAATATTGAAATTTGCATTGATGTGCTGTGTGTATCAGTAATCTCTACTATTATCTGTTTCTTCAAGAAATGATTTCGATTTTATGTGGCAGCATTTTTCCCTCTAAAATAAAGAGACAGTGGCTGCAATTAAAGATACAACTCTATAAATATGCAAGCATACAGCAGAGCAGTAAATAAAAGCCAGCAGTGCAAAGACAAGTGATCTCTCAGACAGTGGGACATTGGGCTCCATGGAATCACTGCTACACGCCTCTTGGCAAAATATGTCCCCTCTGCAACTKCAGCTGGAGACTTCTCAGAGATCTTCATCATGCACAACAAATTCTTGGGATAATTGAGGTTCCTCCTGGGATGCATATGTGTGTTTGCAGCAAGGACGAAGCTCAGGATTCTGGGAAAGCTTTTATGATGGTTTCATAGGCGGGAGGCGGGGTTTGYGTGGAGTGGCAGATGCGGAGGTTGTTGTTGGACCAGTGGAATTCAGGTCTGTTCAAGCTGTTGGTGGTGCTCCCCACAAGGGTTGTGGTGGTGTTCGTGGGAGTGAGCGTGATCAGCTGACTGTTCGTCTCCACGGGCAGGGGAGGACACTGCAGGAAAGGGTGGAAAGTGGATGCACGGAAGCTTGACTTCCTGGGGAAAGAGTTGGCCTGCTCCAGGGAGGCTTGCCGCTGGAAGGTGAGGCTGGCCAGGCTGAGGTTGCTCCGACGTTCGCAGCTGCTGTTGCGGTAAAATCCAGTCCTGCCGGCAGCGTGGCCATGGGAAGAAGGTCTGGACCGACGGCTGAAGGATGAGGGGCTCCCCTGGGAAATGTGGGCACTGGCTCTGCGACGGGACAAGCAGGTGAAAAATGCCCAGATGATCCCTCCAATCACCAGGCCAATCACCATGGACACTGTGAAGGCTATTGTTATCTGCTCTGAAATACAGCAAAAATGAATGTCAATGAAGTWACTCTGAAGGATATTCCTGCAAGAAAATAATTTTAAATGCCAGCCTCCTTAAAAGATGGACTGGGCCTTAGGTCTTTGTAACACATGAACTTCTCAACACAAACACAACAGTAGAGTGTGGACTTACTAACTCATTATACAGCATTTTGGTGTTTTGTGGGGTTTTGTTTGTGTGGTTTTTTGTTTGTGATTGGTTTATTTTTTGGGGTTGTGTTTTTGTTGGTTTGCT
>CADDXX010000101.1:1299534-1478957 GCA_902810485.1 Alauda arvensis
TTTTTTTGCTTGCTTGCTTGCTTGTTTAATTTGTGTAATTCAACAACATCCAGAAAATAACTTACATTTAATATCAGTTTCTGCACCAAGGCAAGGAAAGTCTTWAGCCTTTCCCAGAATCAGCCACCCACCAGCTCCAAATGCTATAAAACTGCCAAGTATTTCCCTCTCTGGGCAATTGGGTTTATGCAGACTTGTCCTTCTGGTTATAGAGTTTGTTTGCAAACWCACCTATGAAAGCAGTGATGTACCTTCTGCCATGTTCCTAGTGGAGTGAGCACTGTATTTATTACAAAATGAGAACACTTCCCAGCCTTTTACTGCTGAGTAACAGATAGTTTAAATCCTCACAGTAATTAATGTAAATGACTACATCCTAAATTATTATGGTCAGAGATAACCATTTGTAATACTAAATCTCTTGAATATTTCCTATCCCCAATGCCCAATTTAAAGATGTATTAATCTGCCATTAAGAAAGAAAAATTTCTAGCTCTTTTAGAAATGTTTTCAAGGACTAGAAGATCTGAAAAAAACAAACAGAAAAACAAAGCCTGTGATTGTTTACTCTCCCACATGGATTCACAGGATGGAGAGATGTCATTTTTCCTTGTTTCCATATTTCTAAGAAGAGGACAGTTACTTCAAAAAATTTCACTCAGTTTGCAACGGAGCACCAGCATTATTGCTGTTCTAAAAAGTTTAGATATATATTTGTAATCCTGGGTAAGGCCTGAAATGAATGCAAAACCTTTATAGATCCTCTCAAAATTCAAGGGCTTGGATCTAAAACAATAAGGAACACTATGTTGACAACWGGTGGAGCAAAGAAGGGATAAGCAAAAAATGTCCATGGGACACCTTGAAACATGTTTGTTCTGTCTGTACTGTTCTATCATATTTGTGAAGCATTTTTTGTGAAAAAGGAAAGTGTATTCATTAGAAAGAGAAAGGTGAGTAACTCCTAGAGCATCCTGAAGAGCAGGCCCAATAACACTGTGCCAGACAGAAGGTATTAACTCCAGGAACGGGATGCAGACATTAGAGGCCAGAAAAGGCAAGCTGAGACTAGGCTCAGAATTTTCTAGCAGCCACTAAAGAGTTTCCCCTGAATTTATGGTGCTGTACAAAAACTTGTTCCCAAACTCCAGAATAATGACAGTGAATCTGAGTTTGGGACTTGGCCAGAGCAGGTGCTGAAGATGCAAGGAGAGTGAGCAGCCTGAGTGATGGCTATGGAAAGCAGCCAGCTCAACATGGAGAAGGAGCAGAGGTGCCAGGCAGGGCCAGCAGGACTGACTTGCAGACAGAGGCACCCCAGTACTGGCACCTTGGAACCRATTCTTTTAAGTCAGTCTTAAACTTAGGACAGGTCACTTGAGGAAAGGGGAAAGAAACATTAGCTTTGCTTCCAGTAGAAGAATTGTAAATGTTTATTGGTTAATTGCACTTTAAGAAGTAGTCATTAWTATCTTCCTTATCTACCTTCTTACTTTTCTCCCTGCAGGGAAAAATTGCTAGTGATGTGATTCATACTTGGAAGGCTCACAATCCTACTGTTCCTGGCCTGTAACCTCTGCTTTCACGTAGGCTTAAAACATTATCCTTTTCAAATAAAGGCTGACAAGGATAATGCATTGGATATTGTTACAGGGGRCTGCTGCCTCTCAGGTACACTTTGGTGTACTTTCATTCCGAGACAGATCAGACTTAACCCTAAAAGACAAATTTTCTTTAAGCTCTCATTTCTACAACTTCAAAGCTTTTGACTGRGCACACTAAAGACAAAGGGTGACTGCCCAGTCTGCTTTCTGCAAGAACCCACAGGTCCTGCACTGCAACCCTTGGCTTCAGATTAGATCACTTACAAGCAGCCTTYTTCTCACAAGCCCAGTGTGATTCTGCRCTTTTTGAAACATCTTTAGAGACACAGCAAGACTTACTGTGCCCCTTTTGGTCAGGAATAGCTTATTATGCCATTTTAATAGATTTAATACATTCTGTTACTGCAAGTTCCTACTCATACTCCCAAAGGTGGGAAGGGAGAGCCAGRACTTGGTGACCTCCAGTTGAATAAATCCCAGGGGGAGTCCTGAAGACAGCACTTCCCACGCACTACTGCTGTCCCTGCGTGGCTATGGGAAAGTGGAGAAAGAACTAATCCTCTCTTGTGCTCATTTCTTCTGCACTTCAGCTCAAATGCTAGCTGGGTTATATTTGAGGCTGCCAAGGAATCCCCCAGGCAGGGGCTCTGTGCTGCCACCAAAAATCCCTGCAACTCTTTGGGCTCTCAGCTGGTAAAGGGGATCTCCACAGGGCTCAGCAGCCTCGAGCAGCTGAAGCACAGCAAGCAGCAGAAGWGTACCTGGCTCTGGGGTTGCCATGCACCATGGTGAGGATTTGTCCCTGCATCCCTCAAGCCATAATTTTCACCACCTGCACAATCTAACCAGTGTTTCACACTGTTAAAAGCAGATAAGGGAATTGACAAAAGTATTGAGTGCAACTCTTCAGTCCTTCCCACGTGCTGTTCCCCTGTGCTGGACGTACAGTGCAGACAATTATCCCTTTGGATAATGGCGTCATTCTCTTTAACTTGTTTAGTTCTTTTATTTCTTTATCTCCATATATGATGGAAAAATCGAGGGTAAAATTATTCCCTGATGAAGCTCAGTTGGGTTTACACTGACTATTGCAGTTGCCAGGACTCCATAGGTTCTCTTTTCCATTTGGACCTACATTTAACCCCCTTGGTTCTTATTACAGAAATATCACTAGACCCACTGGTTACAGACATTTCATTTTTCTCTTCCCAGAACCTCACTGACTTCAGTTGGAACTGTGGGTCACACTAATGGGCCGAACTTGTTCTATGCTTACTCCCTGCAGAGGATTAATTTCACAGAAATGTAATTCAGTTCTAAAACCTTATATTGTAAAATTGTAAATCTATGCTCATTGATTTCCTCTTTAGAAYGTCCAGCAATCACAGCCCTGAGGTACATTGGAGGAAATATTATCAAACAGAGAAAAAGATCAAAAGCAGAGTGGGACTTGCTGCACTTGGGATTTTGAGTGGAACAGCTGGCCTTCACCAAATTGTTTTTCTCTTCCTTAATCTGGGCAGTGCCAGAGCAGAACTAGCCTTCCGGGGAGTCAGAGTGACACTGACACAAAGTGTCTCCCAAGGGTCCATTGTAATATCTTATGGTTTCCTGAGAGCTGTGCCTGTCATTCTGTCCTCTGCTTTTAAGGAAAATAGTAGAATGAAAGATCTGGGGATGAGATAGGGATGCTGCTAATAACAACTACCCAGGGCCCAGTCCCCTAAATACGCTTTGATCTGTATGTTTCTCAGGCTGCTCACACTGCCCGCTTTATTTGATTATGCCACTATGGAAAAGATCTGGTACCTCACCTCAGTCAATTCTCCACTCTTGCATCTGACACCAGCTGAGGTGAACAAAAGTTTTTATCAACAGTGCAGGACAGACTTTGAGGTACAAAGCCAAAAATGAAAGGCTATGGTAAAAAAGCAACTGGATATCTAAGACACTTTACCTTTCTATGTGCAGGACTTCCAACATGACCATGTGAAAAAGGTTGGCATTTCAGAACCCACTCTAACACCCATAACTTCTAAATGTTACCCTCAGATCTGAACAGCAAGTCAGCACATTTGTCAGCCCAGCATCTATCCAAATCAGGCAATTTCTTTTGAAGTGTCTCTTCCCTCCTCTCTAGTTTCTGCATGCAGTCCTAGGGAAATGTGGGCTACAAGTTTGTACAGGGGATTTTTACAACTGCTGTGCAAAGCTTTTCTTGGTCATTGAAGCTTTCTTTAAGAATTTCATAACTTTCCATGAACTGTACATATGAAGTGAAAGCATATATCCTATCAAATTGATAACCATGGGCAAGTGCTTATCTCTTGACAAAATCCACACTCTAGAAATTTAGACATGTTATTAATAACATGTGATGATAGACTGGCTGATAAGATGTTTTTTCTAGCACTTGGCCCTGAAAATTTTTTTCCCTTCTAGCCTGGACATCTGAAGCAGGGTCAACCAAAGGTGGGTCATACCAATCAGTAAGTCTTCTCAGAAGAGTGCTATGTTCTCTTCTTCCTCACTTTGGGGTATACCTCACTGAAAAATAACAACACAATCTCTACATAGATTTCAGTCCTTGAAATACCTAAAATCTTCATAAAATAGATTTGCTTTTTGTGATACAGCATCCTGCCTCTATCATGTAGGCTTGCAGGATGTTTGCAGACATACTAGGACAACATCTTCCTTCTCTAAATTTAATTTTCTTTCCTTTCTATGGACCACATCAGCCACCCCTTTAAATCCAAAGCACATTTGTGTTGGGGATTAATTTTCCGAAGGAATCTCTCTCTTGCTCTCAGGTCTGGCTGCAATGAGCTGCAAKAGAATTTTGTTCCTTGACCTCAGGAAATCCTTGGGACTTGTATATTTTCTATACCTTTATGGTAAGTTCCCCAAGCTGTAAAATTAAGGTGGGCACAGGATCTTCCTTCCCCCATGCTCACAAATTTATACTTTAGAAAACTTTACAGCTGGCCACAATGGGAGAGTAGTATCTTTCAAAATCATGTAAGCAGCACCCTCAGTGAGAGCATCTCAGAGCATGAACCAGGGTGGGGTGGAGGAAGACAGAAGAAAGTACTGAATGCAAGGGAAAGAGAAATGGAGAAGCATCTTTTAGTCAAGCTGTGGATACATGATGAATTTGAACTGCATCTTTGCCAATACTAGCTAATAAAGCTAATAAAGAACCACTCAGCTTTCCAAGCATCTGCTCTGATCATTTTATTGCTAAGCACAAGAAGTCAGAAAAACCCCACAGGCTGAGATGATACCTACACACCCGATTTGATTTCTAGTGGGTGACTTCCAAATATTGCAATCTTCATGGTTTAGAGCTGTTAAGGTTTTTTGTTGTTATTGCTATTGCATTGTTCTTGTTTTATTCCAAGAGTAATTATTAAGTTGTCTTGGTTTTGGCCAGCACAGAGCTAATTTTTCTGCAACAGCCRTGAGGTGGCAGAGCCTGGAGCTGTGTGGGCRCTCTGGGGTGTTATTCTATGCCACCTCATAGGGCAGAAATAAGCAACTCTCACTTTCAGGAAGGAGGATGTGGCTTCAGGTGGGACAAAAAAACAGGTGGCAGGGTAGGGAACCTGTTGGTTCATTGTCTCTAGATCATACCATGTTGAACTGGGGTTTTCTTATTTTTACATGAAAATCACCCACTTTTTGTATACTTTTGTTATTATTATTGCTGGTGTTAGCATTTGTTTTATCTCATTGCTGTTTCCTGTAAATTGTTCTTACCTCAGCCCATAATTTTTACCATTTTATACATTCTCAGCTCCACCCCGGGGAGGAAATTGGAAGAAAAGATGCTGGAGAGTGAGYAAATGGAGTCTGGTTTGGGAGAGCCTGGCGGGGGTCTAAAGTGAAGAGTGACACTCATAGACCACAACAGAAGTTTTATTTTTAAGTTATTAGAAGTGGTAAGGTAGCTTGTCATCCAAGAATGGCATTTTTCAGCATTTAAACTCAACATTCTATAGAGACATTTTACCTAAACTACATTAGCGAAGACTCTATTCATTTACTTAAACATCTGAGAGTAATTTTCTTATTTTTCTTTTTTTCCACCTGCCTCAAACTAGCATGAGACATTGTGCATCTGACTTGCAACATTTATTCCATGGGGACTCCAGCAAGTTCAGAGGTAAAACATACAAGCTCATTCATTTCAGCTGTATTAGCAACAGAAGTTTAGAAGTTTCATCGCATACCACTGTGACATACAGTGGAAAAGAGTTATTTTTATACCTTAAAACAAAATTTTATCATTTTAAATTTATTTCCATTCTATTTCCTTCCTTCTCACATTTTTGCTAGCTCTCTCTCTGTTRTGTGATGTCATATGCCAGTTACTCAGAACTTCTTTAAGCATTCCTCTCCCTCCATGCACACACATTTGCACAAACAATTTCAGTTTACCTTGACCCAAAGCTGAAAAGCCTTGATAACTAGTAGAGGGTTTGATCGTTTGATCTCAAACATGAAAAAATCACTTCAGCCTTTTTTTTTTTACTGAGATGACCTTTTCCAAAATGAAAGCTCTGTGACAAAAGAGGGTGTAAAATGCATACAAACCAGTATGGGAATTCATACTGTACGCATCCATTGCACAGCTTAGTATGGAGCACCAGCTAGTGTACTAAAACATGAATTGCARTCTACATATTACAAATCTATTAACCTGATAGTAACAATGGTTCAGACACTATTTTTGAAGAATCTCAGTGTCTCAGGTTTCAAGTGAGGTTCAGCTAAGTTAGCAGATGGTCATAACCCTCTCTTCTGTGCAAAACCAGACTGGAGCAGCCAGGGTCCATCAGGGTTYGAACAAACTCATAGCAACTTCCTAGCACCTACAGTGCCAAGGACACCTCCCTGCCTGACCATCCAGGAGCCACTCTGGCAGTCACACTCACACCACCAGAGCTGGGACAGAAGCCCCTTTGCAGCTACATCCCCCAGCCCACACGGTCAGACCAGGTTTCCTCACCAGCTCAACCCCTGGCGCCCCTTAGCACTCTCAGATATCTAGATCCTAAAAATAACTTAATCATGGTGCAATAACTAAATAACAAAATAACAGCTCGAGCTGGTGCCTCCAAGAAGGGACCCAGAACAAAGGAACCTCTAGGCTTTTATCCCCTCACAGTCTCAGGGTGGGAAAGTCTGGGGTGCTTGGCTAGGCCCCTTTTTATGCAAAGGGTCAGCAGGTCACAGGCTCATGCCTTGGGCTCAGCCTCCTGCCCCCCAGAACACAACCTGCAGCTGCACCCCGAGCTACCTGCACCAATGGATTCCTGAACAATAGCAAATGTACATCTCTAAGCTGGTCAGGCTACAGCTACTCATCTTCATGCATCCCCAGGCAGCAGGTTTGGAAACAAAGTATACCTGGGGCCCAAAGAGCCACCACTTCTTCCCAGCACAGAAGGCTTGAAGTGATTAGCAATACTTGAAATTTTATGTTGGTTCTACCAGCTCCAAGAAATCATTTAAAAGCTAAGACTAGTATCAGTAGSCAACTCCTGTGCTGCTGTTGTCATGCTGAGCTCAAAAAAGCGATTTCTTTATATCTGACAAGTGTTGATATTGCTATCTTCCCAATTGCCACTAATTGTGTTAGCAAAACAGCCTCTCATTAATCACTTGTAGGCAGTTCATGATTCAGTTGGCTGGATGAATCAGTAGCTGCGTAATATCAACCAGCTGTGATCTTAGTCATGGCAAAACTTCAAGAAACTTCACACATGAGTCCTGTGAGCTGACTGAGAGTGACAGGCTAYAGCACAAGGTGGTTCAGGTAGTTGTGACGTCCAGCAAACAGAATCTGTAGAGGAAAATGAGCTGAAAGAGAAGCAGACTGTGCAGGACATAAGAACTAATAAGTGAGATAGAGTTGCTGCCAGGAATATCAGAGCTGTGCATTCAGACACAAACTTGCTAAAGGGATGTTTTATTCAGCCTGTGCTACTGCAAGATTCTTTTCTACAGCATCAGAGAGTAATTCTCTCGCTTCACCTAATAGCAGGGGGTTTTTATGTCCACAGCAGATAAAATAAGAAGTGCTGGTTTTAAAATAAAGCAAAGGAAATTAAATGTCTGTTTATATCTATGAAGACAGGTAAGAACTAGAATAGATAATCCAGGCATGTAGTACATCCACCCCCAGTAAAGATTTTAAAAAGCAACATCAGTCAGGAGTTGTAATCCTGCCTTGAAAAAAGAAGGTAGTACAAATGACAGCTCAAGGTCCCTGCTGATGTAATTTGTGCAGTTTCTAAGATTTTCTTCGATCAGGTAAGCAAATGGGCTCCAGAARCATCGGAAAAATTATTGATTAAGTGACAAGTTAAAAAAAAAAAAAAGGCAGCCTGTGCTTTTGGATTAATACTCCTTTTGAAATGCAGAGGGGCTGGTTGTTCATCACAGGGTTAACTTCGCAAATGAGGAACCTAACTAGGAACAAGATTGCCCTCTGCTGGAAACTGATGATGGAAATCGAAATGGTACAGAAACCACCTTCATTCTAGTAAAATAGGGAGTCAGAAAAAGCTATCGAGAAACATTCCAAGGGAAGATTACAGAGACRTTCATAATACCGCAAAAAACAGAAAAATTCTGAATTGCATCACCATAAACACTTTGGACTAGCATTTTGCAGAGGCTTTGAAAGTGAAGTRAACCAAGGCACAGCAAAAGTGTTCAGAAGTTTAAAGATGTATAACTTGCACAGTTTTGTACCTTGCTGCAAATATCTGTGATCATGGAGGAGCATAAGGCTAAGTCTATYTTTAAATTCATATTTCTTGACATCTGCAGTGATATCCAGAATGATCTTCATGGACCAGAGTACATTTGCTTTGATTGCTAATACCATAATACATTGTGATAAAAAGCCTGAGGAGCGGAATATGCTATCTCAATATCCCACAAACCAACTCAGAGTTAATGATGTTCCCTTGATATTACTGGCAGTTGATTCTTACTGGAATGACAAATAAAGAGTAATTGTAAAAATCAGAAGGAAACATCTGAGATAGATATGTCAGCATCTTTAATTTAATGCCTTTGGCACAACTACATGAAACAAAGCAAAGATTCCTTCAGGCATGCTTTGTTACCATGTGGTTTCATTGTGATTCCTAATGCATAACAAAAGCAGTAATAGAATTTRCTCATTTCCACATATGCAGCAAGCAATCCTCTGGCCAGGCATTCTTACCCACCTCACAAAAGCAGAGCTAATCTATATGGCCTCTGCATAAACCTAAATCAAACACTAAATCACAAAGTGATGCAGTGCAATGTGACATTATACTTTTTTCTTAATAACATTGATAAAAATAATTTACACCTGAGAATAAGTAATCTCATATATGAACAGACCTTAAAATTAATCAGAATTTTCTAAAAATCTTTAAATTAGGGATGAAATACTGAAACACATAGCCTACATTTAATAAAACAGAAGACATCCAGAGGTAAAACATAGCACAAGGATTTGAAGGGGTTATTGGGAAGAATGTGGGGTGAGTTGTCAGTGCCTGACCCAGATACAGCTTCAGGTGGAGCTTGTTCTTTAAGAACCCACAAAAGCCAGGAAGTATACCGGAAGCCCCAGCCTTATAATATGGAGAAGAGTATTTTAAAAGATTCAGAGTGAGAAAGCAYACTGAGTGCCTTGAGACACTAGCTATGATAGAAAGGAAAAGTGGCATTTCAGCCTTCCTGGTGTGTCCTATACACAGTGGCTCCCAACGCAGTGCCTGCAGTAAATGCTGAAAGCTCTGTACAAGTCCCTCTGAGTCTCAAGAGCCTCTTTCTATCACCTAAGAGGCAAGACCTTGTTTCTGCTCCTTGCTTTTGGCAGTGCAACGTCTCTCCCTCTCCCCCTGCAATCTGCGCATCTGTTTCCCAGGAGAGGAACAATCTCCCCTTTACAGTTCCATAACTCTTACTCTCCATTTTAAATTCATATCAAGGTGTGCAAGGTATTGGAAGGTAAACCTTTCTRTGGAAGACTAGATGATCTTTAAATTCCCTTCCAATCCAAACCATTCTATGATAACATAGATAAAATTAATGAAATGTGTGCAGCACAGTGTCTTGGCCAAAGCTGAAGGAAATCTATTAGGCTCAAAACCGTAAAGCTTCTCCAAAAGAGTCCCTTCTTGTAGGAGAAGGGAATACAGGTGACCTTGTCCCTTATAAGTAACAGCTATATCCACTAAAGTTAAATGTGATAAAATGGAGTGGGTTAGCTGGTGAGGAGAATCATGAAGGTTGAGGAAGAGGGAAGGAAAGGAATCATGAAGAAGAAGAATCCTGGGGAGAGAGAATCACCGCTGTGAGGTCAGTCTAGGTCTGCAATCACAGTCTAGCTTGGTAAAAGCCTGCAAACCAATCCATGCAGTCAGAGTTCAGCAGGAAATAACCAGTAGTCAGAGGCTGCAAGGGAAACCTACAGTAGGAGTTTGCTGCAGCCAGAGTCAGTGAATGGTTGGAGTCAGGATGGCTGAGCTGTAAAGAGGAATACAGCAGGAACCTTTTCATGCTGTGATTAACAAGAAGTCTGTGTCTTGGCTCATTGCTACCCTCTAACAAGAGGGCTGCTGCAACACCTTCTCACTCATAGCATGCCACCTTTGAAATACCATCCCAGCATGTTCTGCTGACAGTCTAACTTCTGTAATACTTGTTCAAAAATAGATGTCATTGAAAATGCTGCTTACTGCTCTATTTACAATCTCATTATTTTTTGAGATTGCTGAAACAAGGACCTTCTTCAGGTGAAAGCTTAAAAATATGTACGTAGTTGAAGAATGGAAGGAAGAGCTGTTGTGAACTTTGCTGAATACTCTTCTAAAGTATCCAATGAATAAGTATTAAAGGAGCAGGAATTGTGATCTGTTTTTTTTTTCACTACAGTTATACTGACCTACATCTAGTAATGCAAAAAAATCTCTTGCTGCATGTCYTCCTCTGGAAACAGGTGTAATAGCATTTTTAGAATACAGAAGTATGTTTATATGTGATAGTACTGTACTCTTCAGTTAGTTACCTAGGGTTCAAAAACTGATCTTTCTTTGTCCCAGTACTTTCTGGGTAACCATCAATCTATTTGGGAGATTGCACCAAATATTTCTATGAATATCTATATCAGTGTGRGCTAGGAGATCCAATTAAGTGGCAGTCATAAAAAAAACTGTGCAACAACAAGCTAACAAAATGCTGACACCATTTCTAAATTAAGGGATCACTGATCTGGAGTCAACTCTTCTTGACCCAGGACAAATGATCCAGGCTGCAGACTCTGTATGAAGTGGGATATTGGTTGTTGTCTCACATGAGCCAGTACTGTTTGGGAGGCTGTATTTGCACCAGGCTGGCCCAGGTCCTGCTTGCCCAGAGATCCCTACACTTTTCAATTAACAGAACTATCAGTGGCTTTGTACTTTATTTATATTTTGCCTGCAGAACTTATGCACTTCCCACAGAGACCACGTGTTTGCTAGGTTGATTCATCTTCCATTACCCTGGATAACAGAGAGATGGTGTTGATGTAACATAATTTTAACAACAAGAGGCTTAAAATTAACAGATGTCACTCAAATGGTCAAACATGTCATAAGTGTGTGTTAGGATGCTGGATTTTGAATGCAAATGTCTGAAGCAGGGAATTAATTTTCTTCTGCAAAKAAGATGCCAGAGAAGCAAGGCAGAGACCTCTGGTGAGAAACAGCAACTGCCATGGTTCTTTCCTTCAGCAAGCATTTGTCAGAGCCCAAAGAAGTTTATACATTATGGTAAACCGACTATTTTTTTCCCTCCCCCATTTCTTTTACTGAAAATTTTCCAAATGTTATTTCATAACAATGCTGYATATATTTGTATCATTGATGGAGTTTCACTTGAGATAATTTAAAAGATAAATCTTAAAATATAATTGTGTCATTTTCAACATGTGAAAATCAAATTAATGTCTTTCCTGCCTCTTCAAGTAGAAGGGAATAAATTATGTTAGAATAATAATTTAGGATTGCTTGGTACACATTACAGTACAATAAGTACAATAAGTACAATAAGCTTCAAAATCTGAATAACTACATTTTTGTATAAGAAGTGAAGTTTCTATCTTGAAAAGCAGGGGAAAATTACATTGTTGATAAATGTTGACAGTCTTTGATGATTATTTTAAAATTTTTTTTCCAGACAAAAAGACATGGCTACGAAATGAAAATAATCTCACTAAGAAAAATATTCAGTCTTGAGCCTTGATTTTTGCCTTTTGCTCCTGTTTTATGATTCCYCTCCATGCTTCAGACTAATCTTCTGTATAAGAAAGATGGTACCACACACTTGGCTCACCAAGATTTTAACAAATATTATAAACTCATTTAGCTTCTGTTTAAAACAAATTAAAATGGTAAAATGGGAAGTTGACCATTTTCCTTCAATAAGTCCTGCAAGAAGAACTGAGGCAGAACCATGGCACCCACAGTGTGCTGAGACCAGCTCATGTGAGTATGAACACTGTTAGGCTGTAGCAGGTGACTGTGCAGCCTCAGGGCATTTCTCCTGGGGAGAATACAGAGCCCGAAGATGCTTTGGTTATGTGACACTTTCACATGACAAAATGTTCCCTGATGTAGTGCTTGAAAGAAGAAATATATTTTGTTTCCTACAGACCAGACTTCTGCATTTGGTGAATAAAGAATGATGCTTCTGGYAGCTCATGTAACAATGAGCAGCACCACATAATTAGTCAATAATGTAGGTGTAACTGTTAAAATTTGTGTATGCTGTGTGCTTGATTATTATTTAAATAATACTCTGAAAAAACTTATCCTTTTCTTYGTACTACCTCAGATTTGTGTCCTTCCTGCTAAAGATGGTGAAGCATTTGATAAAKCAATGGCTATATAGCAGGGTGGGTAAAGTAGAAAAGCAGTAATTAGGATGCCACAAAACACAGCCTGAGGATGACAGACTCAGCTTAAAAGAATAATTTATATACAAGGAAGAAATCCTGCTCCAGATAGACAGAATGCAAGAATAAGACAGGTCTCTTCTCTTTGTGACATTGTTTGTTGCTTTCATSCATCTACAGTAGTAATGCTCTTTTCTTTGGGCTTGCCAGAATAAGGGCAAAGAAAAAAGTTCCTCATTAGTATCTACTTTTATCTCTCTGACAGGCTTGCACATAAGATCTTGGAATGCATTTACATATGAACTTTTTCAGTCTGAGCCTCTCTGTCAGACTTTCTCAATATCTGACTATTGTCATGGTCCCCTTTGCTTCAGTAATGGAAGTGAAAACTTTCATGTGTCCATCAAATCTTTTACCTAACTGACAGAAAAATAAGCATAATGTATTAAATTTGGGACTGTTTGATAATTCTTCCTCTTCAGAAGACATTATATGATTTATGAAACAGAAGGACACAGCCACTCCATCAAACAGTACCACCATGTGCATAAGACATCCAAATGAAAAGCTACATACAGATCAGCTCTTCCCAAATATAGCAGAGGGAGAACAGAAACATGGGATATGTTGCAGCTGAGAAGGGGAAGATGACCAATGCCTTCCTTTTTAATTACATAACAGATCATGGATTTATTTCTCTTTTGATATGAGAATATTTCTGGAGATATGATTCTCTTTTGATATGAGAATATTTTCTTCAGACGAGGAGTTAGGGACATTGAGTGAAACAAAAGAATAAAATTGACTTCTGTCATGCTGGCACTGCAGAGCTAATGTTCAGATGCAGTTGCTGCCATTGTTAATGCTTCASCATCACATGCTATCTTCTATCTTCCTTCAGTTAAGCCCACACCCTCGTTGCCACTGCTCTCAGTGTTACCACTGTTTATATGACAGCTGTGTCCTCTTTGAGTCACTGACCCAGACTGCTCAATGCTGCCTTGTGACACATCCCAAGTCAGCTCAGGGGAAGTGGAAAGGGGAAGATTTTCTGCTGACCCTGACCTAATAGACAGGATAGTAAAGCCTTCCTTGTAGATATCTTAACAGATAAAGCAGAAGAAAGGTGCTATGTGTGGGGTCTCACTTGCCCTGGAAGTCTTCTGGCTACCGTGTTTCTTGCTCAAATTATGTGGCATACTTAAATCAGCTTCAGACTACTTCATCACTTGAAAAGTGAATTAATTATGTGGTATTTTCTATACCTCTCTCACAGGATTGTCATGCAGATCAGTATCTCATCTGAAGTGGAAAAGAAAGTAACTGAAATATCTGTAGCTCTCAAGCCATGCAGCAAAAGTTACCCTGATGCTGCTGGGCCTGTGAGTATCCCCTGTCCAAGAGGGGGAAAAAAAAGTCTGTCTCAGCTTTTATACAGGTGAGGTTGAGTTTTACTGGTGTTGAAATTATTTGGTTTTGCCTGTGTTCTCAGGGTCTGTCTAACATCACAGTGTGTGGCATTTGTAACAAAAGCAAAACTGCCCCCTCTCCTGAAAACTCTGCTGAGATGTACAGGGTTTTCATAGTCCTGACTTCTGCAAATTCACTGTGCAGGGACATTGCAGTTGTTCTTCATCCATATGAACAAGATTACTCATTCAAGGTAAATATTTGGTGAAGTAATCTGGAAATGTGGTTCCACTATTAAATTTGTGGCATCATGTMACATTTCACTGAGGAACAGGATTTAAATCTGAAAATAATTGGGAAGCATTTCAAGGTTTAAATATGAAAATAAAGATGTCATTATCTTTCATAGTTGTATATATCTTAGTTGTACATCTGCTTCTCAGATAAATGTACTTGAAATAATCAGTGTGCTKACAGGAAACTTTTGCAAAGCCAGAGAAGTCTTTCTGTCTGATCATATTTTACCTCATCACCTTTCTCTTGAGAACATTCTTATGAAAAAGCACAGGGAAATTATCCCTGTGATTTCCACATAGGGACCTGAAAAATGCTGATACCATCTATCTTCTCTACCAGAAACCCAACCAAAAATCTGTCTCCCTCTATGCCTGTTTCCAAAAAATGCTCGTTCAGTTTGTGTCTCACAAACAGGATGGATCCTTGATAGTTGCAGACTTAGGATTTATTATTTGTCTATATCATACAAGCAATAAGCAAGAGATACAGAAAAGCAACAACATCCATGCAAACTAAATCAAGACAAAATTAAAACTTCTGCAGAACATTTTATAAGAATTTTCTCAACCAATGGCTTACAATTAACAAGCTTAGAGTCATGTTACTTTAGCAAATCAGAAAACGACCCACATGGGTTTCAGGTTAACGAAAGCCTTCTATGAAGCTAAAAACAAGACACAATAATTCATTATTAAGTTTGAAACTTTTTCTATCTTTGCAAAGCAAGGTATCTAAGTCCTTTACATCCTGAACCATCAGCATGAGTTCTTGTTCTTGTTCCCTCTAACAAACACAAATGTATTTTCTTAATTCCTGGTTTCCTAGTTTCCCATGAGAATTTGTAGAATATCCCAGCTTCTCTCAGCCTCCTGCTAACTTCTTAAAACTTTTTTCATACATCTTGGTTTCTCTCCTGCTTTTAAGATTCCTACACAAAAACACCTTTAGGGGAATCCAGCTTGTTCTAAGTTCAAGCTGCCCATAGGAAAATWAGACAATTCAATTTCTCCATGAATTTGGGGACAAGAAATGTTTTTTACTCCATGTTAAGAACCSTGCCTCAGGAGTCTGAACATATTTTGAAGTTGATAAAAATTTCTTGTAGGAGGAGTGTGAGAAGACTTTGTGTTACCATTGCCTTTCCTCCACACAGCTGCACACCCACTAAGCCAGGTGTGTTTGCAGGTGTGTTATTTGACAGGATTGGAAATCTGCAGCCTCAAGGACTGTCCCCATGGTCTGTCCACACAAGGCTGACAGAAAGGTGCCATAGGCATTTTCTACTTCTTTCTGCACTATACCTTGTAGTATGCACTCACACCATTYACACATTTTGCACWTATTTTAAAGAAATTGTTCTCTAATTAGTCCATCTGATCAATATCTTCTGGGTTAAGAAATGAGGCTTTATTTTTCATCCAGTTTTCCTGGGCATTTCATGTAGTGAATTCTGACAGTTTTCTGACTGAACTAGGAAATGCATCCCTCCTTATTATTTACTATTTTATGTTAGACTACTTTTCTGTGGGGTTGCCAAAATTCACATGCCACTGACTGGTACTAGAATAAAACTATGAGGAAGGCATTTGGGTTTTGCACTCTTCAAAACAATCTCTTATTCTACCATCAGTAGATACACTTGGCTTTGAAATAATAATGGAAGATAAGCTGCTGTTTGTTATTAGAAGACATAAGAGTACAGAAAGGTAGTTTTAGTCATGTACAGTTTTGCCTTTTTTGAAGGCACCTTGAATGAGTAAAGGAGAAAAATATGAGAAGATGAAAGGTTAGGCAAGCAATAAAGAACTACAACAACTCTAACAGCAAATCTGAAAGTATGAGCTATTTATTTGATTGTAAAAGATAGGTGAGGAGTCAAAAGAAAGGTTTATTCACACACAATTTACTCTCATACCAACTCCATCATTATGGGCACTGCTCAATGTCTGCTCCATGATTTGAGCCCCTTAATATCAGACCAYGAGCTAAAACCCCAAGTTGCAAGTCCTGAGCTGTGGATCAGTAACCCTGGTGAGACAGAATTCAGGTGTTAAGCAGACTTGTTAAAGCAGTGCTTGATAAAGCATTCAGGAAATCTGAGCAGGAAAGTGGTTGCTGTAGATATTGTCAGTKTATGCCAGATGGAGAGCAGAAGATTCTGTGTGCAGACTGCATTTTACATATGTATATATGGTTGGCTGTGACACAGGAAATGTTTTAGTACAGGTTCCTGATCAAAAAAACTCAGAGATATTCTTTCAGACATGTCTGACTTCACCATATCAATATGGTTCATTCCTTCCTCTGATAACATTTGCTTAGACCTTTCCCTCCCATTCACCATGTATTGATGAATTTGGCTTGCTTTTAATTTTTATTCTTATTGGGTAATCATAACTGATTTTTGTATAAAATTTTAAAGAAATGCTGAAAGGAAAAGAGGTTAAAGAAATTAAAAGTTGGCAATATCATTTAYCACAATGATGCAATTTTCATTTACTATCCCCAGTAATAAGGCTCTATCCTTACTTTAGGTCTCTGTTTTCTGAAGAGTACCTGTTATTTTAGAGAGTCCTATTATTTTGGATAAACACTGTAAGGAAGTATTCCCTAAAACACTACAACAGGACTGCATGATGAGGTTGAAAGAAAGCATTTTGCCTCTCCCTGTATCTGTTCTCCCACTGGGGCTGCTTCCAACGGCAGGAGCCTGTAAAGTCTGAAGTCATCTGACTCCAGCACGGTGATTTCAAATGGAAGAAACTAATTTTTTCACATCCCATTTCCAAGCTTTTGTAGGGATCAGTGACCTAACCCAAGGACTCTGCAAAAAGATAGTAACTCCTGTGAAAAATGAATTCCTTATGATGTGTGATGAGAGGCCAAATATTGCACTTTTAAAGTTACTGGGTGTTTTCACAGAGAATTGACAAAACAAAAGAGACAAACTGCAAGGAAAWTCTCTGTATGATGCAGTGTCTGCACTCACCTTAATCTATTTGGGCTCATTGCCATGAAATAAAATACCAGGAAGAGYGCACACACTGGGGTGATTTTGAAAAGTGAGAAAAGAGAATTGAAGAGAAGAATAATAACAATTCAGGAAATACAGCCTTGAGGTTGACAGATCACCTGAATCCAAAGCTCTAATTTTGTTGTTTTCCTCCTTCTTTTTTTCACTTCAACCCCTAAGGTTTTCTCTGTTAAGAAAAARATCTTCAGTGGTGTAAATAACCTATAAGTGTTTCTATGTCACAATTTTACTTCCTCCTATCTGCCAGGAAAGGAGTTGCACTGTCAGCTTGTTGAAATCCTCTGCCCTATCAGCAAAGACAGGCCTACCAGAATAAAGGCCCTCTGGGTGACTCTGGTTCGTTCAAAGATGCTGGTCTTTTTCAGTCACCAGACTAGGAACAGAAGTGGCCTGTGGCAAGATCCCACTGCCACATCTCTGCCAAGTGCTCCACAGCTGGCTCCAAAGTGCAGTCTTTCTGTGCCCACATCTCCAGCAGGACAGCTGAGGAGGGTCCCAGAGGCTTTTTGTTGCTGCTACAGTGTGAATGGAAAGTGTACAAAGTATATGAAGAGGAGCAAAGGGAATGARGGGTGACCACCCACTGGGTATGATGGAAATGACACAGACATCTGAGTGCAAGCCCAGAGCTTAACCTGGTTCACCACGCAGGCCACCATAAATGTTTCTTTTCCTACTTATGAGGAACAGGGCTGGATCTCTTGCTTGGGCTTCTACTCTGCCGTGAGTGCCACTCGTGAAGGAACCCAGAAGAGGAATCATGTCCCATGGCTGCCTAGGCTGGRCTTTGCAGTGCCCAGCAGCTGTGTTACTGATGGTGTCACAAGGAC
Source organism: Alauda arvensis (assembly GCA_902810485.1). NCBI lineage: Eukaryota > Metazoa > Chordata > Aves > Passeriformes > Alaudidae > Alauda > Alauda arvensis. Next base: position 1,317,664 of record CADDXX010000101.1, read on the forward strand.
TAGTCCAGTGCACACAGAGAATGACACACAGCCCTTAACCACAATTATTKCTACACCAGTAACACAATAAACACAGCATCAGGCACTGGAGTATGCTCATCCCTAATGCCATGCTTTTTCAGCAGAGCACATAGTCTGACTTCTTTCAAACAAACAGTCACATTTTAATGAAGAGAAGACCAGTGGGCTGAGGGAGAGGCTAGGCAAAATCTGATATATTTAAAAACATGGGTGCATTTGTAGCTTACGAAGCCAAGCAGCAATGCCTAGAGTATGTGCCAAGCAGTTTGCAGTCTCAAAATGCTGGAAGCCAGATGATATATGGCATTATTTCCACACACAAAACAAAAAACACCCTGGATTCTGATTCAAGAGAAGAAAAACTGTCCCTAATGTTTTAAAATTATTAAATTTTAAAGTTGCATTTTTAAATAGACACTTGAGTAAAACTAGACTGAAGGTTAGTCTAGGGATCTAAGTTAATGTTGATTAAAATCTGCYTACACTTTTTTTTTCTACTGCTGTCACATTGATCAAATGTACTATTTAAATTAAATTTCCTGATCTGAAATTGTATTGCTATCTATGCTGAAGAAATAGGATTGCCTTGAAGACATTTATTGTATTTACTTGTGTGCTACTGAAAATGCTTTTAGGAATTACAAGAAATGCACTCCTGGTTTGAGTGGAAATATCTTTGCTCCCACTGTTACCTTATAAATCAAAATGAACTCAATAAAGACTATATTAAAACAGTAAAAAGCAAGATTATTAGTTGATGAATGGGTATCAAACCTTGAATTTCTCACTCAGCTATTATCAAGCCTCCTTTTGAAACTAGTAATAAAAAATATAATCCAGACTCTCTGTCTACAGTTACAGTGTGATATCAGCAGTACTGAAGTTCATCAGGGACTGACTGGTTTTAAGCGCTTCTCTTCTTACCTCCTGTAAGGTATCATATTTTGGATTCCCACTGCAAAGGAGGGTGGGCAGCAGTTACATAGCTTCACAGAAGCTGGCATCTGATAGAAATGAGCTCCTGCATYCTGGCAGTAGCTCAGACAACTTATCTGGAATAGACATGGATATCTACAAAGACTTTGTGAAACATTTGTAGCAGGAAAAAGCTCTAGCCAAGAGACAGTCAGGATCTAAATTTTTTGCTTATGGCACATTACACAGAGGCCATTTGCTGACAGGGCCAGGAGTTCTATTGTAAACTCATTAATTTAAAACAGAAGAAACGTTTAATATTTTTCTTTTCCTTTGTTTTCCTATGCTGTATGATTTAGCATTCCAAAAATACTGCAGATTGATGATGGTGACATCTGAATTCAAAGACTAATTCCTGCAAGGTCTAAAGCTAAGCACTGCAGTTATTGACTCTTCAGTCTGTCACTGATTATAAACAGAGCTAGCAAAAAAACTTGTACTGATTCATTTTTAATATTATCATTTTTTAAGATCTTTGCATGAGAGAAAGGGTTTAGACTACTTAGACAACTCACCCAGAATGACTTATATTGAGGTGTTTACATCTTGTTTTTCTCTACACAGCTTGCTTAAGGCACACTTCCTCTGGCCTGGAGCAATTGTAAAAAGGTTTATATGTGCTCACACATAAGTAAGCAGAGGACATTTTAGTTTGTTCATTGTTCTAAAATTCTTAGAGTCACTTTTAGGAAGCTATTGTGYGARGTTTCACTGGAAACTGGACAACTGYAGAAAACAGGATGCCTGTATATTTTCCAGCATAGGGAACCACTTGTTAGACAATAGATTGTTTACAAAACTGTAAGAGATTAAATATAATTATGAAGTGTTGCTTTGACTATGATAACAGCACTGATTTTTTTATCACAAACTTTGTCCCTCTCAGCAAAATTTTGCACATATGTCGAAGTTTACACTTTGGCTGAATCCATAGAGAATGCTGAGAAGTCACACATGCAGGGAGAAGGAATGTATGATGGTAGTGTAGTAACATTCACAGTACTGCATGGTGGGCAGTTTAGAAAAAAGCCTGTAATCTGTGACCTAAAAATCAGTTCCAAGTACTGCATTCTTATTTAATTAAGAAATAAATTTTATTTATATCGATTACGTGTAGGTTTTTTTTTACATCAAGTCATGTCTCTCCAGGATGTCAGGAAACACACTTCTATCATTTTAAGTGATGTTTCCACACAGGGAGCTYATGTCAGTCATCATCTTCTAACATATACTCTACAGTGACCCTTCCTACTCTACCACACATGATATACCTACAGGAAACAAAGAGAAAATTATATTCAYTCCTCTAAAATCTATCAGAAATGTAAGAAAAATCTGAAAGGTGTCTTCCCTTTCAAGGACCATGCAAGCTGCTCATAAAAATCCAGTTCCTGAGGTTCATCTGCTCTCAGAGCAAAKGGGATATGATCAGGGCTGGGTACAGTGTCAGACAAGCCAAGTGAACAATGAGAATGAAAGGAGGTGCTGGCCCTTTCAGTAATAAGTCTGCTAAAGTGTGTCCTGCTCTGCGTTGTCAAATGCAACAAGTTTTTATTCTGGRAGATACATTTTAGAATTACATCCTTCTTCACGGTAAAAAAGTGATTGCTATACTTCAGAGTCCAGCAGACAACATCCAGACAAAATACTCTGAAACAGTAATAAATGTAATTTTTCCTCAGTTAATCTGTATTTATCAAAGATGTCAAGTATCAGTACTCTACCCTTTAGCCCAAGACACAAAAAATTAAGTAAGTTGCTCATGGTCTCTCAGTAGGAAAATATACGTGTCATCACAGGAAGCCTAGATGGCATTCAACAGATTCTTGTTCCTTAGGACAAGAAAGAAAAGGGACTTTCCATCCTCTTGTATGCTTTTTTTCCCACTCTTTTCCTGGGGCACTTCTGTGCAACTGAAGTTGTACTTCTCTGATGTATATTATTTTTTAGTTTTAAATAGTGTTCAGATCCTTGGAGGGCTCATTGCTCAATAGCAATAATATAATACGGAAAACCAGAGATGTGATTAATTCTAAATTAATTGCTAATAAATATTAATATTAAAGATGGAAAGCATTAGACCTTTTTGGAGGGAAAAATCTTCCACAGCAATGGCACAGAATCCTTTAAGATCAAATCAATTAACCTAATTATCCTGAATGAATTTCAGTATAATTTCACTGTAATTTATACTTTCACCTGACACTATATATTTCAGTTTATGAACTGAATTTGGGAAAGAAAACAACCATAATAGATAATAATTGAAATAATCTAATATAATTGAGTATAAAATAAGCAAAATCTCACTGTGAGACAGCACAACAAACTACATATAACTTTCCATTCTGGAGGAATTAGAGTTTATTCCACATGTTGAAACACATTTAGCCTTTGCTATCCCATTTTCATCAAAAGATGAAACAGATCATGTCTGCTGTGTAGGTACATCCATTAGGCAGTTGAGAATGTCTACCTGCTCTGACTATTGAYTGAAGTCAATAGACACCTTTTCAACTGACTGCAGTAATGAACATTTTGAAGCGATCAATTTTGCCCTGGCAGCTTCTGCTGTCCTCATTCATTTAAGAACATGATAAAACTTTGCCAAAGAAACATTTGGAAAACAGTCTTATCACTGCAGGAAATACAAAATCTATTCATTACTCTTTGCATCCAACATGAGGCTTAAAAGTATAAAGAGGTATTATTTTAAGGCAATCAACAATAAATATCTGCATCTATATTAGCAATGTTCTGGAGGAAAAAAAAAATATCAATATCCTTACCCCAAAACTTTGGTGGCCATGTGATTGGAGGAAAAGTACTGTTCTTATCCATAACATCCAAATAGCAAATACAGAATGGTACGTCCACAGAGGAGCAATAGTTTTCTGAATGTTTGAGATTTTGCGCTAGAAGCAAAGCTTTTGTGCTGCTATGGAACTGTGTTGTTTGCCTGAAAGGAAATGGATGTATCACATTTCCTGCTTATGGACTCGAATTAGTAAGTGCTTGCCTTATCTTGGAACACCACATGGTTTCCTTCTCGTCATTTCCTCAGCCAGAGCAAATTGACTCAGAACAATACCAAATCACCTCCTTCTCTGAAACTTGTTCAGTTCCAAAAGTCCAGGGATAGAGAGATGAAAATGTCTTTCATTTAAGAATTTTATATGTTGAAGACATTCTTTCAACATCCAAAAAGCACTTGTATATGGCAGGAATTTTCAATAAGAAAGAAACACATCAAGTGGTTCTAAATGAACACAAATTCTTTAGGATATTAATTTAGGGTATGAGGACGGTTAAGGATTCACCATTGTTCCTTGTCTGTTTGAGGAACTAGCTGGGCCTGACAGAGTAACTGTAAATTTTTCCCTTTCCACACCCCATTCTGAAATATGAGTTCCCTGGAACACAAACAGGCTTTGAGCTAATTGCTTGGACACCTTTAATACAATGAAGTGTTAATTCCATGATGGAATTGTTGGTACTGCTGCTATATATATAACATATAGCAATAACAACATAGCTACAAGAGAAAATAGCCAAGATAGTTAATGGCATAGACCTAGAAGTAATAGAGAATGAATGGACATTGATAAAATTTTGTATTTTGTATTTGTATGACAATTTCTGTAGCAATTTTTTTTATTCTTAAATATATTTCAGATAATGGATACCCATAAACATTCTGCTGTGAATTGAAACTTCTGTTCTCTGAAGAGGCAGATAAGGGTTTTCCTAAATAAACCTAAACCCAGAATTAGCTCAATTTATTTTTCATAATGAATATCTAGAATCCCCTAAATTTAGGACTATTCCAATCTTAAGATTTGGATGTGGCATAATATTAGGGTTGAAGTTTTTCTGTTATGTTTCAGTTTTGTTTTGATTTTCATGAAAGACATTTTTAAAAATACTGAGTAAAGACACTCTGATGGTTGATGAAAACTGGTAGTTTTCAAAGCTCATGCTTAAAATGGCATATCCAAATACTGAGTTAAGGACTTAAATGAAAAAGATCTGATTTTCAGATGACCATGAATGTTACAACTTCATAAGAAATTCTGGGATCATATAGTTTCGCTGATACCAGAATAGATGCTTAAAATATATAAAATAAATAGTTCTTAACTAGGGTTAGATTTGTGCTCTAAGAGCATATGGAAAAAAACCAAAACTGAATTATTGTAAACTCTAAAATGAGGAAATTCAATTATTTTAGTTTACTGACTGCATCTATTGTGATAATCTTTGTAAAAAACATTGAACACAATCTAGTTGAAAAGTGTCTGACATAATCATGTACAAATAATTGCATGTTACACATAATCAAGTGTATGAAATACAAGCCTTAATTCTTTGTGATAAAGCACTGAGAAACAGGACAATTTCTGCCTTGACAGAGTGTTCCAAGACAGGGAGTTCTCTTGCTTTCCTCAGAAACAAACAGCTGATATGGGTAATTACCAGCAGCAGATCACAGAAGCTGCACAACCTAAAGTCTTACCTTTGCCTCACAGCCATGATGCCCATGAGCAACTTGCAGCAAATAAAGTTTTAAGTGAATGAAGGTGATGTGGATTTAAACTGACCTGCTAAGCAGGAGACTCTCTCCATGTCAGTTTTAAACTGTCTTTCTGCTATTTACTCTTTAAAGAAAAAGGAAGAATTGTTAGTTTGGGCAACAGAATTTATCTAAAAGAGATACAGTATATCATATCCTACGACAGAATCTTAGAATGGTTTGGGCTGGAACAAACCTTAAAGATCATCTAGTTCCAACCTCTCTGCCTTGGGAAGGGTTGGAATCTTCCACTTGACCATGCTGCTCAAAGCCACATCCAACCTGGCCTGGAACACTTCTGGGGATAGGGCATCCACAGCTACTCTGGGCAACCTGTGGGATCTTCAGCAAAAAGCTAAAGCAGATTGATGAATCATAGACTCTTCTTAATTTATTACTTTAAGTGTTAGATTAATTTTATTTCTGTTCTCTTTCATTCTGAGTATTGTAGAAATATATTTTACTGGTAACCCCACAGGTTCTTTCATTTTTCTTTATTGAGAAGTATCTTTTACTGAAAATACAATTGTCATAGCTCAGGTATCCTCATGGGTAAAAATGCTCATCATCTTTCATTATACTGGCAATATAACCCACTGTCACTTCTGACTGATGGGATATGGGGGCATGTAGATGACAAGATGTCAAATGCATTACTGATGTGAGTTCAATTTCAATGGAATGAGCAGTCTTTCACTCTTTGAAAAGACTAATTTAATTCTATCCTTAAAAGTTTTGAATGCACTGCTTAAATTAGGGGAGGTGCTTTGAGTGCAGCACTAGCCCTAATCCTGAGGAAACACAGGTATATATATTGAATTCTCCTGCATGAACCCACAAAGCCTTCTTATTTTAAATAAAATCAGGGATCACCAAAAAAAAAAAAAAAATAGAATGAGCTTCCAGTGAAACATTTTTTTTACACTTTCCATCTGGAGATTATGATTTAAACTAGGATTTCCTTTAATTGTTTCATATTTCAGCAGCCTCATATTTGTCCTTGGTTAGTTTTACAGCTCTCCGGATGCATGAAGAAAAAACTCAAGAAATTTTTTTTTTTTTATTTGACCAATGGTGAAAAAACGTTCCTGTCTGCCATCAAAATATCAGTGTTAAATGCTGCTCATAATGCCACAAAGGGCTGAAAAGCTRCATCTTGGATTTACTGGCTTTAATGACTGGCTTCACGTTCAGACAGCAAAGTTCTTCAGTTTACCAGCTGCAGGTTAAATGTCCTACTGCCTCATGGTGTCTCCATCAGAATGCACCTTTCAATATGTTATGGCTGCTGTGAATGAAAAGAAACATGGCTGCAGTAACATCACCATCTTAGAACACACATTGGTTTCTGGGAGTGTGTTAGTTGTTACTAATTTTCCTCCACATTTTTCAGAGAAAGAATCGTGGGTAGGAATTTCAGATATTCAGTATTTTTGTTAGCTGTGAAATCCTAAGGGCATAATATAAAAAGAAGATCCCTTATTGCTAATTATGCASCATTATGTGTTTGAGAAGACAGTGTCACTGTCTTCACATGAATGCTCTTTTTGTTTACTGGAAAATRTGTAACATTTTAAGATACAATATTCAACTAAAAACTCTGAAACCATATTTTTTCCCTAATGTGGAAGTCTTAYATTATTCAGCAAAAGATGACTGAGAAACATGAAAAGTGGCTGAGGAGAGCACTCCCCTTCTCCCAACTGGACACTTTCTGATTCCTGTTCTTTTCATGGTATTTGTGATATTGAAGACTGTGTGTATTTATGTGTGAGTGGAAAAGGAAGGAGAGAATTAAAAGAGGATACACAGCAAAATATATTTTATGTTACTGCAGTTCAGCACTGGTTAAACTTAAGGTCAGAGAGAAAAAAAAAGAAAAAAAAGTATTTTTGATTCAGGTTTAAATATTTTAAATAAAATATATCTCCAAATCACCCCAGGGCAGTGGGTCCTGCTGGAAGCAATAGTGGTGAGTGGGCAAAACACAGTTTTAACATCTTGGTACTGAATTCCCACAGCCAAGTGATAGCTAGGGAGTATGGTGCTAAGAGTTGGCATTATGGGGCTTATGGGAGTCTATCTGCACACCTCTGTACTGGGTATCATCCTCGCGGACACAAGGAGGGGAAAGAGGGAGGGGGCCAAGATGAGCTATTCGAGGCTAACAGAAAGTCAGGGACTTCTTCTCTCACTGTTTCCTACCTAGCAGATTTTTTGTGGTGGCCTACATGACACCAGCAATTTGGAAAGCTGAAAGACCCAAACTCAAATTTTTATCAGGAAACTAAATCAGAGSTAACCATCCCAGAAGAGAACAAAGTACTGTCATTACATAAGATTTTTTTCCTCACAGGGAATTGAAATGGAGGCACAAACTCATCTAGTTTCAACCTTCAAGTTGAAGTTCCACAAATAACTAAAGGGGATTATATGACATGATTGCTAATAGGGGCAGAAAACTGGAGTCAGCAAGCCAAAAAATCCTTCTTCATTTTTAGTTCTCCTACAAAAGCATCCTGTGAACCCACATCCCACACAGCAGATGAAAATTCAATCCACCAATATGCTTTCCAAAWTGTGGAAAATGTTTATCTAATGGAAAAATTTGTCAGTTTTGCACAAACTTACAATCTAGGAAAGAGATTTGTCATTATGTTCTTAGAGTACAACATTTCCTTGTCTTCAGCTATGATGCTAGAGGGCAAAGGACAGAGCAATAAATTTCRGAGTTTTTCCATTCACTTCTGCTCTCCTGAAAGTCCTGAGACATGGAGTGCTGAAGCATGATATTTAGTAAAGACATCACCTTWATTCAGTTTGCTCTTCTTTCTTCTGCCCCCTAAGAAGGGAACCAAGAAAGGGGCCAGAAAGAAACAACACCCAAAAGCAATTCAGTATGACAACAACATTTTATTTTAACACTTGGTGGTAACTGATAGAGTTCTACAGTTGAACTGCAAATTTTACCTCCACCTACCTGGATAACAAAATCAAGTCTTGCTGTTACGTTCTGTCCAGTCTGCTTTTAAAAAGAATGGAACAAACTGGAATCAGTTTTTCCACTCCCTAGGATGGAGRGAGAGAATATTATTTCATTGAAATAATATTCACAGATGGAGCTGTATCTGTTCATGCTGAGAGATACTTCTCTTTCACAGACATCAGTCTTCTGGTGTRAGCAGCAAGTCTCACTTACCTTTACAATTCACAAACTCTTTGGAAGCAGAATTGCATTTTTCCCAAGTGCCACATGGAATTTAATGGACTTATCAKGCAGCATTCCCTTATTACAAGGAAAGATAATATTCCTGTGTAGTGCCATTTGTGTGTGGAGTTGTGCAGCAGTGAATCWGTSTGCAGGTTCAGTACCTCTGCAGTGCAGCTGCCTGCGGGTGGGCAGAGACTCTTATCTGCAATCCTTYRCTGAGATGCAAACTAGGATTCAGGATTGACACAGCCTTCATTTTATCACGCAGTTATTCAAATCAAGAAACAGCATTCTGGATTCAAGGTGTGTTTCTGGGACCCATTTTTATAGTAATTTTAGTGGAAAGGGCTCCCCGCAGTTATTTCATTACAAGTGTTAGGTAAGAGCCTAGTCCAAACACAACAYTGCTAATGAAAATATCCCTAAACATAATGAGATATCATAGTAGGTGTCAAATGGGAATATAAGCCTCTAGAGGGAATTTATAGCTCCTGACTATCAGAAATATTTTCCAAAAATGATGGTATATGATGGTACATAGAATAGAATGATGATAAGAACAAAATATTTACTGTTTATATGTTTATATTAGGGCCATTTCCAAAACTTAATTCTTCCATAGATTCCAATGCTAAAAAGGAAAAAAAATCAGAACAATTTATAATAAGATTTTTCCCAGTCTAAGGCATCATATCTGGATCACTTGATTATTTCTTTCCAGATCTATATCTGGTCTACCCAGCTAGTCACGAAAAATAGTCGTTCAGTGACCACACGCCACCACAGATAACATTTTGGTTTGATTTAGTTAGGTTTACTGTAGGCATGATGCCTAATTTTCATTACTCCATTTGTTTGATAGATGAACAGATTGAAAATCCTTCTTTCAYTTTTCTAGCCAAATGGCTTGTTACAATCAAAATCTGCTTTCTGAGTCATACCATAGGTAAATGAGTAATGTGAAGCAAAACAACAAATGYTTGACAATTAGAGCCCCCTTCATCAGTTTATTACTAGCATAAAAAGYCTATTTAAAAACAAAATCCCTTTTCTTAAGTTTAGAGCAAGAGGAAATCCTATGGGGAAGGTTAAGAATGGAGGCATGATGAACAATTGCAGGAAATTGCCTTTCAGCAGTCATGAATGTTTAATCTTCCCGTCCTCTGACTGACAGGATCMCACCATAGTTATGGTGTATCCATTTATTCCTATAAATCCAACATGCTTGAAATGCTGCTCATGAATTTAGCTGGACCTGTATTCCTCTGTTACAGTACTTTTGATTTACTGACAGACAATTCAAATTTACAAGACGTCAAAATGTTCTAAGTATATGAAGCCAAGATGGTGTACTCAGATTGTTGCACTCTTGSTACTCAGAAGAGTACCAAGAGTGCAACAATACCTCATAACACTGAAAGTAGAGGTTTTGAGGACTATTAAATCCATGCTCAATGCTTTGTATGCCAAGGTAGCTTCCTTGGTTTTGTAATTAATTATTCTTATTGCAGTTTCCCCAAGGCTTCCTGTAGGAATGCACCCCACACTCAAGCAAATGTTTCCAAATAAGGGAAAGTGGTTCCAGTTTCACCTGAAGACTTTAAAAAAAGAAAAAATAGAATCTTCCATGCCCTTCTTACTGTAATTGGCTCATTGCCAAGACAAAGGCACCTGTTGGTCTMTTTAGTTCTTCTGAAATGTAGCTAGTTCCTATTGGGCAGCAAGCCAAAAGCCTCCTAAAACATTAGCTACTTAAGAAGGAGCACAGAGGTGCTCTGGGCTTTTTGGAGGTGTCTTAGCAGGGTGTAATGGGTTTCCATGCACCTGTGCACAGTTTTTATTTTGTTCTTTTATCGTTTATTACTTTCTCAGTTATTAAAACCTTTTGCTTTACAAGACACACCCCAGGAGCCATCTTTCAAATTATTTAAAGCCATTTGTCTGAAGAAGGCTGGTTGCCTCAGAGGTGATGGGCCTTCACGGAGTTTATCACATCTGACCCGTGCAGAACCCCTCAGCTTCCCATCTGTCAATTCCAGCTCTGTTTTACTTMAGTTCTATACAGACAAATTACAGTGAAACTAGATGATTTGCATTTCTTCTTTTTTTGCAAATTATTTTTCCTGTGCTCTGCAGGAAAATGACACAATGAAAAGTAAGAGTGCAAGTTTCCTTTTTTTTTTTTATTTTTTGTTCATTTTCTTTGCCCTTCCCCTGAGAGCAGCATGTGAGGGTTAAAGAAATTTCAGAGGGAGTTTGTTTGCCAGGTCTGTTGTGCTTGCCTTGCTTGTTGAGGTACAGTTCATTAGAGCAGGACCATTACTTACTGCTGTAATAAGAAGACTGGCAGCAACCTGTTTGTCTGACCTTGTCTTAAGTAGAGGTGTAGTCAAAAGCAAAAGCAGGTACTTGATTATATTTAAGTGGGAAAAAGATAKAAATTATTAATCATAATGAAAACTCTTCTTTCCTCAGCATACCCATGAGTCCCAGAGAAGTTATGCCCCAAACTAATTACAGAATTTTGCTCTGATGAAAGACAGCAGTAGTAATTCCTCCCACATATACTTTCCTTCTAGTCATTCCAGAAATTTCCAGTCATAAAATCTTTTAACCTTTGCCCTCACCCTCACCATATGGCCATCCTGGCCACCTCTGACAATCCCCCCTACTCTGTCTCTCCTGAGCACCCACACAAACTTCTGTACTTGCAACCTCCACGCTGCTGAGCACCCCAGTCCCTCAGCAAGCTAATTGGAGAGCTCCACAGAGAATGGAAATGCAATTATGGTCCCTTGGAAATTGGTGAATAATTAATTTAACCATTTTGTACYGCAGCTCATTAATTTTTACTGCTCTCAGATAGGTTGCTATTAAGGAGAGTAAGCTTAATCAATCTTGTGCTTGAAAGGGTGAGAAGTTGTGAACACAGGCATCCAAGCATGGAGTGACTGCAGAAACTCCAGATGTAGAAAATCATTTACCAGTAAGTACAAGGAGCTTGGTATTCCTTGAAAGAATGCATGTGCACTTTCATGCATGCTTTCAGTTTTWCAATGATGAAAATTTCWGTAGAACAACTCCTGATTTCTTCTKTAAAGGTCYTGGGAGACAAGCACATCTAAGATGTAGGAATTCCAAAACAGATATTTAGCAAACAGAAATCTGCATCAATAATTTGAATCACATGTACTCACAATTGTGTTCTGAATGATTGAAAARTATCAGGAAATAAAATTATGAGAGAGGAGGAAAATGTTATGGAAATGAAACTGTTAAGACAAAGGCAAAGCATTCAGCAAGACTACTTGACATGGTGCAGTCAAACTTAGGAAACTTAAGAAAGAAAGTACAGTAAGAAAGAAAGCACAATAAAACTAAAATGTAGAATTAAAGGACAKACATCAGGAATGACTGCTAATCCTTTCAATTAAGATCACTTGATCTTAACCAAAGATCTCTGCACTGATAACAGAACAGCCCTAAGATTGCCAGGACAGTGCAAGGAATGAGATTTTTAAAATGAGCAAGAAACAAGTAGATATTTCATTAACTAGACAACCATCAGAAATGATAAGGGGAAGCAGGAGCAGGGGAGTTAATGTCAGCAAGAATGCTGCCACTTTACAGTTTTGAAGACAAAGATAAGTCACATGTCTTTTGAAACAATGGGTGTTGCCAATTCTCAGGAATATATTATGAAAGATTCTTGTATGGTGATGACAATCTAAATTTGATCTTCAGATAAAATCAGAGAAAATACTCTCTGACTCAGTGATTAATTGGTTGCTGTTTCCTTATTTTGAAACACAGTTCATTAAATGAGCAGGCTGACTTCAGATTGAAATCTGGATTTTTCCTGGGATGGGGGTTGAGCTGACTGGAGCTGGGATTGGAATTTTGAGATGAGAAAAGAGAAGCAGAATGGGAAGCATCTAATATGGTGGGCCTCAGAAGACAAGAGAAATAAAAGAAAWCCAAATGATTTAGAGGATATCCGTTCACTACTGACCATATTGCTCTCTTCTGTGTCCAGAGGATRTGAGTACATGGCAAGTCTGAGCTGCAGAGTGTTGGTGGTCCAGGTAATTCTGAGGCAGGTTGCATTTTTAGTTCTAGGGTGCTGCACTTCAGAGTCAGAGCTGATARTCAGAACAGTTGGTATAGTCATCCCTACCAATGCAACATGAATACAAACCCAGGCCATTCTGCTCTGACAGTATTTTACAAAATCTGTGTAAACAAAACAAAATCTGTCTCTGGAGAACAGAGAACATTTATGAAATCTCCAGAAAYAAGCACAGAGGAGCAAGAAGCATCTGGGCCTTAAAACTATACCTTTGACTCTGACAGGCACCTGCAAACAGCACTGAAGAAGGTCCCCACAACATGGAGGAGTGGTTTTATAAAAGGTGATACTGGAAATTTAAAGTAAAACCCTGTAAGGCTATAAATCAACAAAGGGATGCCTGAGCTTCTCTTTTAGCTATAAACCTGAATTTTTGGAGGTCAAAGAGACACAGTTATGATTTTTCATAACAGAAAAACTCTTCCAAAAGATTGTTTGTTCTCCCAAGAATGTAATGAGTTGGTCTATACAGGAAAATATATTCACCCAAATCATTAAGGTGGAAAGAAAGAGTTCCCTTGAGACTTTTTGCCTAGCGGAAGAGCAATATTTACTGAGCAATTATTATGATGAATTTAAACTAAATTCTGTGGTTTTGCATTGTGCCACAGTATTTTCCTGAAATAAATGTTGCAGTGCAGTCTTGCAGTCTTGAAACTACCCAATTTCCTTGCAGTCACAGCTAAATATTGAAAACATMCAGTGAAAAAAATATTCAGATATTGTAGGAATGAATGACTCACATGAAATTGCAGCCACCTTCAGGATAAAGCATAGCACTGAAACAGTGGACACAGTCAAAGCCAAGAGAAGGGTATCAAATAATTTTTGGGAAAAAAAAAAAAAGACATTTTGTGGGCATGATAACTTATTCTTTCAACAGTGCTTGGCCTTTCTACTGGTCAYTTAGAAATCTAATAATTTAATTCTTAGGTTTGATCTACAATTCAGAAAATGATTGTTATTAATAAAATTCCTGCCCATCTTGTATAAGAGAGATTTGTGAACCATTATTTTCTATGACTTTATATTATTTTTAAAACTCTTATTTTAAATAAGCTTTCTTTTTTTACAGAAATTGAAATRCTGTTTTAAACAACCCCATCTGTTTTCATAGAAAACAACATGCTTCCTASTCATTATATGCTATTAGACAAGACATAATGCTTCAAGCTCCTGAATGAAAATGAACATGATAAAAAACATGGATGTCTCRTAAAAGAATCCTGACGTTGTTCAGAAGAACTTCTGGTGCTACCTGTCTACATCAAAGGATAGAGAATAATATCTGATAATTTTAATTTCACAGAGAATGCAGATTTCTGCCCTTGGAAGTTCACATGAATACCAAGATGGTTCTTTTACCCAATGAGTTTAAGGTATATTCAAAATGAGGTCAGGAAAGATTCTGGATAAATTCTTTCACTCATACAATAGTGTYCAGTGGCTCAGATACATGCCTTGTCATTTATTTACCATACTAGACCTATTTTAGATATTTAATTTTAATAGTTTTTTTTATATGTTTTGTATTCAGACCACTATAGAGGTCAGAAAATACAGCTTTGAAACTTCATGCATAATGACAGTGACAGAGAATAGCCMCTGTCCGACAGTCAATAGCTAAGTAATGATAGTGATCATGAGAATCTTAAATATACTGATTATAGATTATAAAAAATCATGGGGCCAGGTTTTCCTTTAGGTAGATATTGTATTATCATGGAGATTAGCCCCCCACTAGACCCATGTGCTTTTTATAACAGAAGTAAAGCAAAGAGATTCAAAATACATTTCTTCTTAGAAAAAAAACAATGCTTTTTCCAATCTCTGACTGGTACCACCTGCCTTCCCATGTTTTGGCAACATCAGTTTGTTCTTATAAGATGCTGTAGCTGCCTTGTGTGGCACACCAAGCTTCTCACCCCTTATTAAATACCCTGTTCTCAGTTTCTGTTAAGATCTTCTTTCAGATCAGAGCTTAAAAGACATCTCCACATTCTCTAATAACCCCAACTTTCTCATGAGCCCTCTCTTCCCACCAAGTTAGTCTTTATTTTAGTCTCCAAATTATCATTTTACTGTGGCTACTGACAYAGGCTGTGGTTTCCATCTTGTTTATTGTTTTTACCACAAGGATTTGTTGTTTGACTGTAATATTGTATTTCAGAGAGGTAATTATTTTGTTTTCTTTATAATTTAAAATAGATTWTTTTTTCTGTTCACACACGTATCTCCAAGCAAATAAAGAAATGCAATTATTCTGTCTAGTGTTACATAACAGGAAGATAATTCASCAAGGTATTATGGCTTTTCCTGATAAGATATTTGTCCATGTTTGTTTGAGATTGGTGCCAGYTGAATATCTGCCCAGCACTGTTCAAAGGCACAGTTCAAAAAGACATCTTGTCTTATTAGAATGTAAGGAAACTCAAAATTACTTCTGCTTTGGTGGCTGAGAACTTCTTGGCCTGTTCCTGCAGCATGTTTTTAGCCTAGCACTAAAGGAAACATCTTTTTAATACGGTCCACAGGGTGGCACAATCTGATCATGATTGCTTTGTACTACTGGTTCATTACAAAGAATTGACTCTTACCATGCTCATCTGAATTTTTAAACTGATTTAATTTAATTTTTTAATTTTATTTTTCTATGCCAAAGCATTGTTTAAAAATGGTATGTGTTTAAAGACTCATCTCCACAACACACAAGGGGCTGGAGGCACAAGGGTGGGGAAGAGAAGCAAGGGCAAATGAAAGGCTAAGGGGATAAAATGTGTCCTGTAAAAAGGAGTAGTGTTTTTGATGGGTCAGTGGGTGCTTGCCTGCCAGTGGAGCAGGGCTCAGGCCACAGGAGCTGGGTAGACTKGGATCCAGGGACCAAGCACTGGCACACTGGAGTGTTTAACATCAGCGATGGGAGAGGTTCACCCTTCATGGCTGTAAATGTATTTGGATACATTTTCTGCTCTCAGGCTTTCACCCTGATAAGGCAGGACCAGGCTGGTCCCATGACAAGGGTCACAATGAGTGCTGTGGTTTGATCCCTGCTGAACTATGTGTGCAGCCACACATTCCTATGTGTGCACATTTATATGGTGAGCACATGCACCTTTTGGGAGTGCACACCCAGCTTTGCTATTGGCTGCATGTGGGGATAGGAACCTGTGGCAGCCTTGCTGCTATTCAGCTGCAGGATTGGGCAGCTTCTAGTGGAATTTTTAGGCTGGCAGTTCTTCTGCTTGATTAAGAYCTTCAAATAATAACCTTTGAATCTTATTTGAGACAATATTGGAGTATCGACTTTTCATTCTTGTATAGAAGTTTGAGATTTTAGGATTTTTTTCCAATTTAGTGTAACTTGTGAAGCATAAACAAGATAAAAATGTCAAAACAATACATTTTGAGAGGATATCATGATTTTATTGACAAAAATGGGGTGACTAACACTAGAAACAAATGCCWTTTTTTTTAGCTTGAGTCTTGCCATATGCTAGACTGAGCTCATTCAGTACATWTAAATCCTAATTATCTCTAAGCTGTTTTAATTTTGATAACTTCACTTACAAGAACGTATCACAGTATAATATATTAATTTGGCAGATGATTTTTTCCCTATTTTTTTCCACTCCCACATAATTTTGTGTAATCTCATCCCACTAAATTTAATTATTTATTTATTTAAATACAATACAAGGTAAGTGAAATGGTGTGTTGCTGTGTTTCATGTAATTCGGTACAATTCAGGTTAGYGGGAATATATTCTTTGGCTTCTAGTTGTATCTTTATTTTATTTACAAAGTTCATTCACCCAGGTTTTGTAATATTCAARTATAAAATATAAGCACTTAAGTACAACATACAAAATTACATAGAAAATATCATGCAATTTTACAGCTTATAGATTCTTGGAGAAGTAATGASAAATTTCAGCTACCTTGGACTTCTGGAGGGCAGACTTTGGCCTGTTTAGGAGACTGGTCCCTTGGGAAGCAGTCCTGAAAGGCAAAGGAGTCCAGAAAGGCTAGTCATTCTTCAGGAAGGAAATCTRAAATGTGCAGGAGCAGGCTGTCCCAATGTGCTGAAAGATGAGCCAGCAGGAAAGACCGCCCAGGCTGAATGGASAGCTTTGGCTCAGGAACAAAAAGGGGTGTTCCACAAGTGATGTTCCCCAGGTCTCAGTACTGGGGTCAGTTCCATTCCTTCATTTAAYAYCTTTATCAATGATTTGGGTGAGAATATCAAGTGCAACGTCAGTCAGTTTGCAGCTSAGACACCAGGCTGGGAGGGAGTGTGGATCTGCTGGAGGGCTCTGCAGAGGGATGTGGACAGGCTGGATTGATGGGATGAGGCCAATTGCATGAGGTTCAATGAGGCCAAGTGCCAGGTCCTGTCTCTGGGACACAACTGCCCCAGGCAGTGCAACAGGCTTGGGGAGGAGTATCTGGAAAGTGGCCTCGTAGAAAAGGACCTGGGAGTGCTGGTCAAGAGCCACTGAATCTGAGCCAGCTGTGCCCAGGTGGCCAAGAAGGCCAATAGCAAACAGAAAAAAAATGTATCCAGCAGGACCAGGGGTGCCATTGTCCCCTTGTACTCAGCACTGCTGAGGCCACACCATGAACCCAGTTTTGGGCCCCTCACTACAGGAAGGACATTGGGGTGCTGAAGTGTGTCCAGAGAAGGGCAACAGAGCTGGTGAAGGGTCTGGAGCACACGACTTGTGAGGAGTGGATGAGGAAGCTGGGATTGTTTATTTTACCTTAGAGAAAAGGAAGCTCAGGGGAGACCTTCTTGCTCTCTGCAGCTTCCTGAAAGGAGGCTGTTGCAAGATGGGTGTCAGTCTCTTCTCCCTATTARTAAGTGATTGTACAAGAATAAACAGCCTCATCAGGGGGATTTAGACTGGATATCAAGAAAATTTCTTTGTGGGAAGGRTTGTCATGMACTGGAACAGGCTGCCCAGCCAAGTCATTGATTCCCTGTGCCTGGWGGTATTTAAAAAGACATGTAGATGTGATGCTTAGGGACAAGGTGAAGCAGTGGACTTAGACTGGGTTAACAGTTGGGCTTGATGATTTCACAAGTCTTTGTCCAAACTATAGGATTCTTTGATTAAATGTTTATACATTTATGCTTGATACAGGACATAAAAACCAGCTGTAGAGCTGCATGCATCTCTCACGAGATGTGTGGCAATGCTTCCAGACTGTACATAGATACTATGTGGCAGTTTAGGACAGGAAGGAAGTGGCAACTACTGCTTGCTGCAGGAAGAAGGGTATGCTCTTTTACTCAAACCAGGCTCAGCATTCACAGTTACAGCAAATGGACTCAAAAGACATCAAGACACTTTCAGAGATATCCTGTTCTGCACCCTGACAAAATATCAAAAGATTAAAAATGCCTTCCAGGAAGACACTTGTCTAGTCTGAGCTTAAATAACTTCCACTATGCCAGTTTCACTTCTTTCTTATGGTGTGCGGTGCAAAGATTTATCTCCTCCTAAAAGTTTTGGTTCTGATATCACAATACCATGTACAAGGTGAATAGATTACTTCTTGTCCTATGTACTGTGGACACTGAGAAGTGATGATTCCCTTACTTTTAGTGCTCCTTTTGAATGTTTTTATACCTCATGCCAGTTTTTAATCACTAGTTTGAATAATGATTTCAAACATTTATTTTAAATTAGGTGTTCTAAATTTTCTACTGTTCCCATGGCTGTCATCTGGGTTTTCTCTACCTGATTTAGATATTTTTTGAAGCCTGGTAATCAAAACTGGACCAAGTAGAGAGTGATACAAAATCAAGACATTACTGTACCTSTTTTATAGGCAGCATTCCTCTTTTGAGGAAGAGTGCCCCAAATTCTTCAGCGCAAAAGACCTATTCATGTCTCAACTAAAAGCAGCAGCATCTGTCCTTTCAGAAATGATATTCGCGTATACCCAAGAGGCAACAGTTTCAGATCACAACTTTTTAACAATTAAAAGCAAAATATAAAAATTAAGAATGACAAATACATTGTCCTTAGGATAGCACTGATAATTATTTTGTAGCTGAGCTTTTAAAACATTAAGTGCAGCATTTAGTGTKGAAACTGAAGCTTACACTAACAAGTACTTTGTTGAACCTCTTCAAATGATAGTAGTATTACTATATGAAGACTGAGCTTTGCAGTGAAGATGCTCTCATTCAGGTCAATACTCATACTCTTAACATAGAACAATAAGATAGTATTTTCTGAAAGAGCAAAGTGAGGAATATTTTTAGCAAAAAAGATATATTTAGAAAGGCAGAACTCGGAAACATGTTAGCATCCTCTTCCTTTGCCATTTTTGGTACTGCAACTGTCCTGGGGTAAGGCAGAGAAGAAGGACAAAGAGGTAAGAAAAACTGGAGAAAAGCTTTTCAGTTTGCCTCCTCCCCAACCAACCAACCAACCAACCAAAAAATCCCACATCCCTTCAAAAGGAGGAAAATTTCAGGCCCAATATGCCTGGTTACACTCATTGTCAGAAAGAGGTAATTTTTGTGGATGGCTGGAGGTGACCTAGATATGCATATCCCAGTTTCCCATGAATTCTTGCTGTAGCTCCTGGTGTGTCTGCTTCTTCCACACAGGACCCTGGSTCCAAGTGTGCCATCCATAACTGCCTGGTGTTGGGATGTGTGCTATAAGTGTAAGTGTTCGCATCACGAGGGTAGCACCAATGTGACTGGTGCTAAAGGACATGGTGATGCTGAGTAATCTCTGCTGCCTAACTCAGATTTTATCCATCCACTCAGTAAACACCCTGCATGCTAATGTTGTAGAATCACTGCAGCACTGCCAGAAATGATGAAAACTAAGAGGTTCATTGGCATTGTTTCTCCCAGCTTCTCAATTTCAGCTCCAAATGAGTGGGTTTTTTTTTCCCAATGACACAGACCAGACATGATCCACCTCTTAAGAAGAAAAATATCCCTCTGTCTCTTGCATGAAGCTAAATTCAATGTTATAAATTAAAATGAAGGAGGGGAAAAAGCAAAATTAAGTCATAGGGATTGTGCAATGTCTTTGGAAGAGGCAGAATCACGTTTTATACTGGGGGCACAAGCAGTGTTGCATGGTTAGCGTGGTTTGAGCTCGAAAGTGGCAGACCGTCTTGCCAGCTCCTTTGAATATTTCTGTCCTGCTGCTGTTATGTAAGAGCTGCTGTCCCAGTTTGCTTGTGCAGCTCTCTGCCTTATGCGTGATGCTGCTCTGGAGCCTACGCCAAAGGTAATGCCCTACAGCACGCTAAATTCCAGCAATAATAATAATAATAATAGTAATATCACTAGTAATAGTAATTAGCAGCGACAGCTCGATACAGTCGTTCTCAGAAGTATTTCGGCTACTCTCCAGAACGCAGTTCGGGGTTGTCGAGTSTCCGCGCTGAGGCCGGTGTTTCATCCTCCGACTCCCCGGCACAGCGGTCAACGCAGCCGGCCCTGGACAAGCTGCCCCGGCTTTGCTGCTGCTGCTGCAGCCKCGGCGGGGCGGGGCGCGGCCCCCCCGCGATGCGCGCAAGGGCAGCGGGCACCGGGGCACGGGCTGCAGCCCGCAGGCGGCCGCGCACTGGGAAGGGTACAGCACACGCATCCCGCACACGCGCGCCCCCGCACACGCATCCCGGGCACACGCACTCCGCACACGCACTCGGGCACACGCACTCGGGCACACGCATCCCCGCTCCCGCCCTCTCCCCACCCCCGCACCTGCTTCCTCGCCGCGGGCCGGCGGGGCGGGGCGGCGTGTTGTGCTCGGTAACCAGGCAGCTGCGCCGGGCGCGCCGAGCCGCGGAGCAGCGCGGTGCGGCGGGCGGAGGTAGGGCGCGGCGGAGCGGGGCCGGGGGCTCCCGGGGCTGGAGGTGCTGGGCGGGCTTTGGCCGCCGCTCCGGTCAGCCCGCGAGCGGCTGGAGCGCGGCCGGGAAGAAGGGGGTCCCACGGGGCAGCCTCTGCCGGCTGCGCACCAGCCGCCTCCTGCCCCCCTACGCAGAGCGGTCTTGAGGTGAATCCGAAACTCGGCGCCGCCGCTGCGGAGTTTGGCCGTGTCCCGGGGTGGGTTTGAGGTTTTGCCCTTTCGGAGCGGACAAACCCCGCGGAGGGCTGTGGTGGTTCTCCCCCTGAAGTGCACGTACGTGTGTGTTGCAGAGATAGCCAGTTTTATGCTCAGTCACACACTGCAGGCCRAAACGTAGTTAACCAAAGGAAATGTGACTATTGATGGGCGCTCCCGGGAAGCCAGTTTTAGCCTGGGTTGCAGGCAGTGATGGTGCAAAAAGGGCAAGTGCACCACGACAGAGATGTACAGAGCCCATATGTTCCCTGGCTTGYGTGGAAACTCCCCTGAGGTAAGACCTGCTGAAATACTCACCGACAAGGTTGTTACTAGGATTTTGACAATCATATTCATGCTGAGGAAAAGTGCTTGYAAGGAATATAAGTAACCTGCTACAAAAGACCAAACATTGGACTTTGATGAGGAAATGCTTGGGTAAATCATCTGTGTGATGGTGAGGGGAMCTCCAGTGCGTGTGGCTGTGGGGGACTTGTACCTATGTGGCTTGTAGGGAAATAGTGTGTGGTGTTTCTGGCTGCCTGCCAGAACTCCTCTAGTGCGGAGCCTGTTGAACGACTCCTWACAGGCACGCGCTTTCCTGTAGTAGTACTAGTGATGGACTGGCTGCTCTCCGTAATTATTTTTGTGATTCCTGTGAGCACTTCAGCATTAAATAGATCCCCAGCTGTAAATGCTGATGGCTATGTTAACATGTTGCCGCTGGATAGAGGAAATCAGGGAGCTATGTCATTTTCACTGGAAAACAGAAAGACTTTTTTGTTCGTTATTCTAAATGTTTGCTGTGTGCTGAATGACATGAAAAAACCTGGTTTCTGAGGTCCAGTGTTAAAATTTTGGAGTTACTTCTTTTCGGGTGAGAGTCAGGCATTGTGTTTTGGAATGTTTCAGACATTCCWTAAAGCACCGACGTATTCCCTGAGAAAGGAGCTCTCCAGAATGAGCGTGGTGCTGCGTGTTAGAATGATTAAATTCTCRTCTTTGCAAACCCTGTTAGGTGTGAATGTAGAAGGAATAATCCCTACACTTCCCACCTGTTCCTTTAATTCCTGTTCATAGTGTCTGCTTTGGTTTGTTTGTTTATTATTACCTTCAGAAATAACACGTCAATGGAAATTCCACGTTGCTGAGTATAAAATACCAGTGCTTATGTATTTTGCACGTGAATCCAAAGACATTTRAGGTTTTTAAAAATTTTATTCTATTTTTACTTTAAGCTGTTGTAATAAGTTTCAGTACTGATTTGGACTGCTGTAATTAATACAGAAACAAAAATTTTGTAATGACTGTATGCCTTCATGCACTGTTACTTTCTCTTTATTAAATATGAGACTCTTCAATTATATGTTTTTGGGGACCTTAAGAGTTTAAGAACTTCACTGGAGCCATCCAGAGTTACACCCTGTCAGTGAGCACACTGCTCAGAGAAACTTACTCTGATACTGGATCAGGGACAGCAGAGGCACATAGGGGAAGAAGAACAGCACTCTGCTAGTATTTAAATTTGGGGAGAGAGTAAGGGCTCCTGGCAATGAAGAGGACCTTCCTGGGTGAGGTACTGAACAAGGCATGAACCTTTCAAGGCCAGCACAGTGAGAGTGGTTGCTGGGGGTCTAAAGAGCTTTTGTCCCAAGAGGAATGTACATAGCATTCACCCTTCAGACAAGACACCACATTAACCTACCTCGGTTATGCTATGTTAAAGGAAGCCAGTTGAGGCTCAATTTTTTTTTTATCAACTAGTGGCAGTAATTGAGAAAGTACATACCTCAAACATAAACAATTGTTTTTATACTTACTCATTACCATAGCTAGTGACAAAACTTTAGAGTTCTTGCGTCTCCTTAGAGGTCATAAAACTAACAGCAGTGGACTTTTGGCTTTGTTTTGCCAAAGGCACAATTTAAAGGGAAAAACAGAGGGGTTTCTGTTTTTGCGTTCTTATAACTTGATTATAAGTTATACTTAAGCAAAGTTTCTTGCTTGGGAGATGTGCGGGAATACCAAAGAMCTGACGCTTACTTGCTTATCTCAGACTTGGTTTCTTGACCCACCCTTTCCTGAGATGCTTCAGTGTTTKCTATTTTAGTGGTCTTTCTTATTTTTTTTTTTTGTCCCCACAGATGTACCTCTGCAATGGTCTTGTGCTATAGGTCATATTATGCCACAGAACTCCTAGGTGTCATCAGTGTTAAACCAGAAAAGTCAGAACAATTCTCCTGCCATTAACCAGCTTACATTTCAGATGTGAACTTCACTCTGTCCTATTTGCTTGTGTATTGTGACCTCTGATCTTAATCTCTGTCTTTGTCTGCGCAGATAGTAAACTCTTTTAGGCRAGGATTATATCCTGTGTTTGTAGAGGTAATGAGCTACTGATCCAGTATCCTGCTATTACCAACAGCTATATAGTTGTAATATATTCCTKCACAGTTTCAATAGCAGGATTACTAAACCTGTAGTTTATGCTGTCTTTAACTTTTTGTATCAATAAGCACGAATTACCTTTCTTTGCAAGTATCAAAAAATGTACTGCCAATGTTTCTAAAATAAGCAAGTCTCTTCCTTTTATTTTYTGCTAGAACAGTTTGCATTTTCTGTTCAAATGAAATTATAGCTTTCAAGACAAGAMTCATACCACTGGATTTTTGTCCAACTTACAAAAAAAAAACTAATAAAAAGTAGATAATAAAACATTCACTTGCTGAAATGTAAATACATACATTGGTATAAGCATGACTAGGATCCTACAAATAATTTTTAAATACTGGACTACAATGGTAGGTAAACCACAGAAGACTATTTGCCATACATGACACAGATTTAAATGTCAGATGTGCAAAARCCTTTAACTTTCAAATTATTTATTGCTATTGCAAGACCTTCAAGCTTCTGCAGAATGAAAAACTTTTGTTCAACTCCAAAATATGCTTAAGGATATCTAGATGAGCCAAAATAATCTGGAGTTCCAGAAGGGGTCTAAATCTCTCTGCTGCCCCAAGGAAAGCAAATTTCAATACCTCCAGGTATTGCTCATTAAGTCAGTGTGAGGTTGGATGGTCAGTGAGAAAGAATATTGTTTTTCAGTGCTCCTGTTTCAGTGCATTTTTTGTCAGTAGAGAAAGGAAGCACAGAGTGAGAATGTGGGTATTCAACCATCAAAAACACCTTTCAGAGCCAAAATTGCATTTTCCATGATCTTATGTGGTGCACAGTTATGTCCCATTGCCTTTGGGAGAGTTCCAGTATCCACTGACTTCTGCTGCACTGGGTTGAAGCGAACAACTGCAGACTTGCAGTTCAGCTGTCAGAAAAAATTACCAAAGGGACTCCTCTGTTGGCCTGGATTTT
This sequence comes from Alauda arvensis, assembly GCA_902810485.1. Classification (NCBI taxonomy): domain Eukaryota; kingdom Metazoa; phylum Chordata; class Aves; order Passeriformes; family Alaudidae; genus Alauda; species Alauda arvensis. Next base: position 1,342,028 of record CADDXX010000101.1, read on the forward strand.
GGAAGATTAGTGAGGAGATACTGCATTTTCTCTGAGGAAAATATAAGAACCCTGTTGGATTGCTCTACCCCACTTCTTCATCATAGCACCAAATTGTATATATCCAGTARACATCAAGTGCAACTTGACAGATTTATCTGTCAAGTAAATAAATTTACAAATGGATTCTCAATTTTTAATCCACTAGTTACCAATATCCTGGAATTAATTTTATTGAGTTTTTCCACTTTTAACTTTGAGTTTATTTAAGAGGGTGCTGCTTCCATTTTTTGTCATGCCTTTGTCTATCAGAAATGTCTTCAGTGGAAAAATCAGTRTAATACTAATTGAAGCAAATTAATCTCCCCTTGATCTTATTTTCTATTTTCTTTTCACTTATCTGGCTAAAACCACTTGCTTGCTGTCTTTATTTCTCAGATGGTCTTTCAGCAGGTCTCTCTTYGTGTCTGTATTCAGCACACACTATGGCAGTGCTGTTCTCTGCCAGTGCTCTGTTTCTGCCCACTTATTTCTGATTGGCTGATTGATGGCTTTTTCAATTACATCTGGAGCAGTTTTATTCTGTTCTGAAAGCCACTAGATTTTGGATTTAAAGAAAACCCCAGCCTGCTTCACAGGGGAGGCACTGTGCTTTTCAGTYTAATTGACTTCTCTGCTGATTTCCCTTTCATTTATTTTTTAAGCAMTGTGTTTTTAGATCATCCCCTGACCTGCTTACATGCTTTGCATTATTCTTGCAATATTTTGGACAATGTCATTCACTTCCTTAGTTGGAGCTATTTTCTRTTGATTAGCATTTTCTTCCCACTAACAACTAACAACCAACCTAAAGCAGCTGGTTTTCTGAGTATTTGCCATTTAAAAACGCAGCCATAACCTCCAGAAAATTCTGGTTCCTATCTTTCTGTGAGTCATTTATTCCTGACTGGCAGGAGGCTCACTGATGTCTCACAGAATTGCATCTGTTCCAGTAGTGTCGATCAACCTGGCAGTATTTCCAAGACCTCTTATGTTTCAGAAACAGAATCTGTGCATCAAAGTGGACTTCCAGCACTACAGCARGAAAGTTTGCTTGCAAATTATTTTCCTGGATTTTTTCCCCTTGATCAGTTCTGTGCAACTCTTGCTTACAAAGGAAGTCTGCCTCTTTGTTAATGTATAATGGCACTCCAGCACTTGACCCTATTTCAGTTGTTCCTGAGATTCTGTTCAGTYCATGTGCTATAGTTATTTTAGTTACTCCACAGTATTTCTTATATCTGTGTAACRTTTGATTTGTAAATGTCTTCTAGCTGCAGGACTTCCTTGAATTTATTGCTCTGTTTATTGTCCTCTCAAATATATCTTTTTAAAATGTTCCAGATTAGAAGCAGTCTTTTCACTGCCTACTCCTGTCTATTTCTTGTTCTCCTCAATATCTTTGCTTATTATTTGTGTTTATCCTTGTTTATCTGGAGTTTCTTTGTCTATTCATGTGCTATAATGGGAATTCACAGAAGTCTAAAGCTGTATTTTCAGGTACAACCATACTTTCACATCAGTAGCTTTTTCTCCTGGCTGCTGTTTGTGGCGTCAACCTGGTGTACTGGGAATCACAGAATCACAGAATGGTTAAGATGGAAAGGAACCACTGCTGGGGTCATCTGGAATCTGCAATTTGTGGCAGCATGAAGTACAGTCAGAGAATTGTTTACATCTTCTTGGTCAGGTTTATCTTCTGCCCTTGTTGCACCTTGTTTATGTTGTCTGCACCTAGAGTATGTCTGTTTGTTTTTCTGGAACCACGCTGCTGACAGGCAGGTCTGTTTTCCTTTAATATGATTTGTAAACTTTAGGAACTAAAAGCTAAATTAGAATCTGGTCTTGCCCATGGTATTCTAGTTTTACCAATAAAAGGAAAATATCTTTTTCAAAGTGYTCCTGAGCACAATGAGRAAAAGGAGGACTGAACAGGGGACCSARAAAARTTAACACACACAGTGTTTTTCTTATCTCTTCCATAGAACAGATGTCTCACTTTCCTGGCATTTGAAGAGAGGAACAAAATAATGCATAGAATTCTAAACTGCAATTTAATAAATYCTAATGGCTCTTTGATGAGAGAAGTTCATGTTTCCTCTTTTCATCTAAACCCAGAGTACTAGGATATTAATATAARAAAATGGTGTCAGTATTACTTTATCCATTAAATCCAGATAAGTGGAAATGTAATAGAAGATTTRCCTAATTTATATGCAAACCTTGTTTCACTCTTGTGTGTTGATTCCATGTATGTTCAGACCAAAAGAAAAAAAACAAACTGTTTATAATATTGAATAATCACCTGTTGAATGCTAAAACAGGGAATAGATCATATTCATGGTTAGTTTCAGGTTTATTTCAGACTAAGACTTATGAGATTTAAGCCACGTACTTTTTTTAAAACCGATGTATTTTGAAAACATATCCACCTGAAGACACATTTTTGTGTCTGACACATAAATTTAAAATTCATTCCATCTATTAAAATGTATTTTGTGTAGCAACTATGCTAATAATTAAGGTTTTAATGCTTAAAAATCTGAAAAATGTAATCTTTCAGCAGGGAAAAAATATTTTGTTGATGGCTTTAAGTATTTGTAAAGGCCATGAAAAATTCCCATTCTACATTAAATTTGAATACCTGACTGTCCACATAGGATTTTCTGTGCTGTGAAACTTTAGGTGTTGCCCAAAGAGAGRTGAGAAGGGTGCATGAACCTTTGTTTCATCTATTCTGGTGGTGTTTTGCTGTGCTCTGAGCTGTGGTTTTCTGCTTGTGGAGGTGACTTGGCACACGAGAATCTTTCCTTCCTACCTGTACTAACTTAGTGTCACCTTTAAATGAGTTAATTCCCCCTGCTTGCAAAGGAGCTTTTGAATGAGGAGCCATATTTAGAAACTCACTTTTCTTCTTCTGCAGCATATAATTTAATACCAGCTAAATAAATTATTAGTTACAAGTCTGCCACTTACCGCTGCACAGTGACTCAGCCTGCTGTATGAGTATATTGAACATACATCTTCAKAACACTTTCCCAGACTCTTTTAACTTGGACTTGGATCAGCATGTTCCACAGCTCCTCTAAATCTGCTCACGTACAGCTGATTTATGCCAGCTCTGTCACAGTGTGAGTGAACTGGTGTTCTGATATTGAACTGGTGTTGCTGCTGTTAGCCAAAACCCCAATCAGATGAAGCAYTTTTAATATCCCTTATCCCTGCCCATAAATTACTCTAGGAGCTTGCTACTAAAAGTGGCTGTACCCAGCTTACAGTAGTGCTTAAAATGTTAGCAGTGCTGCTGCTGCAGAAACAAGGCTACATTTAACTCACTGTGTTACAAATATTTCTTGTTTGGATGAAGTTAGGAAAGCTGATGTTTCATTTGAATATTGGAGAGGAAGCAAAGTTCACCAAGCTGTCATACGTGAGCACAAGCAACAGAAATCCTCCTCCTGCTCCCCATCCAGCCAGTCAGGTGCTGTTTGGTGTGTTGTTGCTGATGCTCTCTGCAGTGATTTAGCAGCACCAGGAAACCATCAGCTCCAGCCAGTGTTGTGGCTGAGAGGTGTGATGGTGGCACCTTCTCATGCCTGGTTGACACAAGCATGAGGTTYCTGCCATGCTTGGGAAGTGGTGACTGATAGACAGAGTCCCTGTGCACCCCAGGAAGTGTATGGGGCAAATCCTGGAAGATGGGAGGGCTATGGAGGGGAGGAGGCCCTTAAAGGAGAGAGCAGAAGACTCTGGAAAGAGAGTGGGGATATGAACATCCAGGTGTCTTGTAAAGTGTAGACATATGTAAAAATAACAGCAGTGTGTCTGGAGTAGGTATTAGTATTGTGGTGGCCATGGCATGCAAGAGAACAGCCCAAAGACATGGGTGGACTTTGCAGTCTGTACTGCACTGTGGTCCATCAGAAGTGTGCTTCCCTCAGCTCCACTGATTTAAAGCCAGCTTGGGCCTGCTGACCTGAGCAGCATTTAGGTATCCAAAATACAAGGTAAACATACAATAAAAATCATCAGTAAGAGGGAAAGCAGGATGTACCTTGGGTCAGGCAAGGTTTGAAGGGTTAGAAAAGGAAATGTTGAAACATCATTTCCTCTGGCTGCCCTTACATGTTGACACAGCTCCTTTGGGACAGTTCATCGTGCCTGAAGCTGTGCAGCCTAAAGGCTTGTCTGTCYGATGATGGGGGACTCTATTCTCTGACACACCTTGGGGCCAGGAAAAGAGGAAAGTGCACAACACCTATAAACCCACTCACATTTGTGGTATTGATCAGCTGCATAACATCTTGATTTTGGGGTGCACCCATAGTTTATGGTATGAATCCCATTATTTATTCTTGGTATCTATACACTATACACAGTTATTTCTTATTGGGGAAATCACTGCATGCATACACAACATGTACTTAAGATGTTATTGRTAGCATTGTCTGAAGAATCTAATTAGATTATTTTTAGACCAGATTTATAGTCACATARATTTTTATTATAGATGCACTAGTGTAGCAGTGTTCATGTAGCAGTTCTAGTTCATGGCTTTTGATTTTAAATGGCACAAAATATAGCATCATTATATACTAAAAAAAGAAGATAAATACAAATCTATTTAATAATGAAGTATATTAATCTCAATATTTCAGAGTAGACAACGTCAAGTGAAGCTAGGATTTGTCCTGACCATTAAGTTTCTGTTGCATGCTCCTTCCTACTGTGGTGAAATAGAATGAGAGTTGTACAGTTTTTGGATTTTACCAAGTGTTTTTGTTTTTCTTTTAAGCTTAATAGTCTCTATGTTAAAAAGTATTACAGTATTACTTTTAATAATTATAACATTATTATTATTTCTGAAACAACATCCACAAGCATCCTCAGGAAGGCATTGATGTCTGGTGCATTCCCAGTTGTGTTTAATGATTTGTTTTTGAAGCTTCATTCTGCCTGATGATTGCCAAACAAGCTTTCAGCATTAATTATATCTTTGGCTGGGCATGCAATATGGGCAAAACAGAAACCCTACACCTGTTAAGATAGCTGTTAAGACTCAGACTCCTTACTTTGTCAGAGCTGGTAGAAGTTTCCTCTAAACTTTGTTACTTTCTTTCTCAGGCATTGAGGCTGTTTACCCCTGCTTTGCCTGGGCCCTATGGGGGCCAGCGTTGGACTGGAGGTGTCTGACTGCCCCAGGGATGCTCTGCCACAGCTGAGGGCTGAACGCTGAAAGGGAGCTGTCCAAGATCCTCATATCACTGAGCTCCACAGCTTGAGGGAGAATTCTGTTAGAGACTGGAAGCAGAGTCCCTCCAAAGAGACCATGGCTTCATCCCGACTAGCGGCGAGATCTAGAGACATCGCCAATGTCATGCAACGGCTCCAAGGTAAGTGACTGGCTGGGGCTGGCRCTCCCTGCCACGCCCTTTCAAATGGAAGTTCCTGTTTTGAGCTATACTGAACAGTCAGAACAATATTTCTGAAGTTTAGTAACTTTTCTAAACCTATCTACTGGAAAGTRCTTCTGGTATATCTAAAGGACTGTGGTTATGTGAGTGCTTTGGCATAGAATTAACAGTGATGCTTCAAAGCAGKTGACATGAACCTGGTTCCATGAGACAGTACACTGAATTAAATGTTATTGATTTTGGTTCTGTTTCTCCCAGGTTACCTGATGTGCGTATCAGTTTTCTCATAGAAAAGAAAATAGAAACCATATTAATCTTTTTCTCAACTACAAAGTTAACTGGTAGATCTTTTATACTGATACACTAATATTTACTAGTTTAGCAATGAGAACAATGAGTGCTTTATTATATTGTTAAGCATTCAAGAATTCATAGCTCAGTGAGCTTATTATTAGTCCTCAAGTTGATGACCTTTTAGATAATGCATCACAGGATGTCTGTGCAGTATTCTTGAGTATTCATTATGATGTTATGTTCCTGTAATATTGCATAACTAAATAAATTTATTCTGTTTTCTTAGAAGTTRTATGCCTAACTGCTGCTGCTAAAAGCTCGCATTTGGAATTTTTTTTTTATTCAGATAATGGTATTGACTAGAAACAAATTGTCAGTGCTGCTATAGATTTCACTTCTATTAACTTTTGAACTTGATCATAAATCCCTGGCTGTCTTTCCTCTGCAGACTAGTTTCCACTGTCTTTAACAAAAGCTCAGATGCACAGAACCTTTGATACCCCCTTCTGCATCCTCTAAAGCTGGAAGCGTAATCTGCTTGTGGGTTTTCCTTCCATTTATTGTTTTTCAGTTCAGTAGAACTGAACTTAGCTTCCCAGCCACCTGCTACTACTAGTATGAATGATTTCCATGTAGCCTCAGTAGATAAATGGAAGAGTCTGTTCTCTTTAGACCTRCTATAGCACTTCATCAATTCCAACACGGTTCTGTTTGGTTTTATTCAGCCTTTTGTACACTTACTATATGTTCCCATTCTAGTTTTATGTCTGCTAATTCTTAGGCCACAATTTTGGCCAATGGCTGTTCAAAGTGTCAGCAGACATAGAGTGAGGAAATACTTGATGCTCAGAGGATTTATATTTTATTAGACTTAGACACTTCAGGCAGATTTGAATGAGAGACTGTGCTAGGGCACAATGAAGCAGCCTTGCCCACAGAGCAGGAAAGGGTCTTAGGACACAGTCTGTGTGTATCACAGGATGCTATACATTTAAAAGAACTCATTCTTACTTACTTCTTAGTAAGCATTCCAGAAAAAAAAAAAAAACAAAAACCAAAAAAACCAAACACTGAGAGACTTGAAGCAAGAAAGGAAATAATTATGAAACTGTGAGACCTTCTGAGGAGCATGAAGAAATGCATGAGAGAAATGGCATGAGGGGTACTCAAAGGTTATGGAGACATATTGCGAAGGAAAGCATCAGGTGACTGAACTRTGTTCAGGGAGGATTATCCAAGCTGGTACTCTGAAGCAATGTGTAAGGAGGATGCCATAGAAGGTATTTATAGGGTATGGGGGCCATTAATTATCAGACTGTTGTGTGCCAACTTTCTATACATCTGTAAAGATGTTCTGACAACATGGCTCTTGTTTTTATTTGCATTTTGGGCTTTTTTACACTTTTTCTTCATTTTTATGTATTTGGCTTTGATGAAATCTGATACTTAGTTCAGTCTGCTATAAAGTTTTTATACTATTTTATTTTTGGAAATTAAATAAAAATAGYTGCATGAATTCTGAAGTGAAGACATTTTAAAAGAAAACATATGAACTGAATGGAAATTTGGCATTGCATGTTARTTTCAAATCATACCTGTAACTGGATTATTTGCTTCTGAGATGAAATCAGCTCAGCTTGGTATTGACAGGATCTGAGTTTTGCTGCAGATGCACTATTTTAATAAATCACCTGTGCCAAAGCTAGAGTGCTTGGAGCCTAAATCTTTTTTTAGTCTGTAGTTCTGCATTATGGATGAGCAGGCAGTCTGCACTGYGACTACCTAAGCCCTTGTGTATTGMGGTTGCTCTGCCTTTCAGAAATTATAGTCAGCTGAAATAGGAGTAGATGGGCCTGGGAGCGCAGAGAGATTTCTTGGCATGTTTGCCTGGCAGCCCAGAATCAGTGCAGAGCCGGGTGCASAGCTCAAGGTGAGAGTGGGATTGACAGCATTCAGGGTGTGACAGGAATGGCACTGGTTTGGGGGCTCCTCAGTCAGTGTGGAGCAGCAGTTGTGCTTTACAACACCTCCTCTTKTACCTGGCTGTAAGCTGGGGCAGGAGAGTTCTTCTTGTGTGAAACTGTTTAGATCGTGCTGCAAGATGTCAGTGCTGGAAACTCATCAGCATTGAGRGGTAAAGCAAGCTGTGCTCCCTCCTCCTCAAGTATGAAGCATGGTTCTCATATTTGCTTCACGGATTTCCAGTGAGTGTTTGTGGTGGGAGAGCATAGCAAATACCAGAAAAATGCCACTCTTCACTGGGATTCTCAACACCAGTTTTGAAATATGTGCTGTACACTTTTAGTGCTCTCCTAAAATCTGTCAGMAAGCAGCAAAGTTGATTCTCTGTTGGTTGGTTTTTTAATTTTTTTATTTGTGTTTAATATAAATATTTCCAGACACTACCTTATGGTAATTATGACACTTGCAATACAGTCTGCAATATACAGGGTTTATGGATAACATTGTGTATCACTGGCTCAGAAATTCACCTGGTACAAACAACCAAGACAAACTTGCTAGTTCTAGGTTTTTTACAGTATCTTATGCTTCCTAGTTGTTCATATTTATAAAAGCACCCATAAAACCTGAGCAGAACTGGTGTACACTATCAATATGAGTTACATCCCTGGGACTTTTTTGTTTACTTTTTGGATTACAATCCTTTTTGGATTACTCTGGGAATTAAAGCTAGTTGGCACAAAAGCACTGCTCCTTAGACAACGGGAAGCACAAGTTCATTGACATTGTAACCATACAATAAAGATTCTTAAAGCATCTTTGATAGCTACAAATATCAAAGCAAGGAGTGCTGGAAGACCAGCTAGTAAATCTCTTATGAATTTGCAATCTCTGCCATCACGAAATGCATTCTTTTCTGCTAGTATGCACCATTACATGCAAACTCAGTCATGTTCATGCTGTTCTGAAGGAAAAAAAAATGGAAAAAAAGAAATGTCTAATTTGTCCCATTTCTCAGGACCTTGTTGTTCCATTACATTGCTGACTAGTTCTTACTGGCTTGTAAGGTGATGTTGAACAGTCACTGTAGCATCCTGTTATTGCAGGCTTTTCTAATTCCCACTTTTCTGTCCCTCTGTGGATTTTTCAATTTCTCATTTAGTAGTCTGTGCTGAATGAAGAGTTTTGTGAGCATTGTTCATTATTGTGTTCATTATTGGGTTGTCCATTTAGTCAAACAGGACACTTTTTTCCTGTTCTGTATTGGATCACCAAAAATTCAGTCTGCACTATAATCTAAACATATATGTCACCCAAATTAGGTTGCTGTCATGTAACTGGTATTTTGAGACTGTTACCCGTTTTAACTCTATGCAATAAAACCAATTCTAGAGTGTACAAAGTGCAACAAATTAAACAATATGTTACAGGGCAATAACTTTGTTGTCTTAAAAAAACTCTCTACAAACAATAGGGAAGTGTAAAAAATTCCTTTAATATTTAATATCTTCTAGATTGCACCATTGTTCTTCTTAGGGTCTTAAACTCACTTCAGATTGTGGGGGATTTATAAATTCACTGTAGAGACACTTTATGATGTAGGAAAAGGTGGGAAAGCAAACAACATGGTCATGCACGAAGTCTAACCATGCTGGAAAGGAGACATCGTTCTAATAACACTCATTTACTCCAGAAAARCTTCAATACAGGCAGGTCAAATTARCTTCAAGCCCAGTYCTTATTTTATGTAAAATTACCTACAACTGACTAACATCTTCTGCAGTTTTATGCCTTCTTTATATCAGCACCATTTCCAAAACATTGTGGGTTTATTTTTCTCCTGGATTGTCCTTTCTTCCTTTCCCCTGTCCTCTTCCTCTTAAGTTTTAGCTCTTCTTTTCCTTGCTTTTACAATCTAGCATTTCTTTTCCATACCAGCAGCCATTAACTAAACAGTACTCTTTTTTTTTTTTTTTTTTTTTTTTTTTTTTTTTTTTTTATTTTTTTTTTTTTTTTTTTTGTGTACCTTTGTTGGTGTTTTCCTAAGTCAAGAGTGCCAAGAGCCACAGTTTAACATTAAGCTGATTTAACTGATGATTAAGGTGATTTAACTGATGCCTGCTGCTGAAAATACATTGCTTCACKGCATGCACATTCCAAACTTTGTTTTCACCAGTACTCTTCTTCTTCTTACCTTAGACCTGAACCAGCTGAGAACTGGTTTGTACAGGCCAAGTACAAACCTGGGAAAAATGCAGCGTCTCTCCTTCAGTGCAGTTTACCATTGTATACTGTAGACAAAACCAAAGTGCAAGATCACGTTTGTAAACACCAACAAAACTGAAAAGGTGTGCTTGATCAGGAAGGGCATGCTGCACATCTTTGCACAATTGAGTTTTATCCCCATATTACAAACAYTGCTCTGGTCAAGGTTTCCTTCCATCCAGTTTGGATATGGTTCCACATACTTGTGCTGATGTCTTTTCCTTGCAGTCTTTCATTATCTAAAATGTCCCAGTTTGATTCCTGGTTCTTTCTTGGATTTTTCTTGAATTACAGAAAATGCTAGTGTAAATTATTAGTCTATTGGATTAGAAAATCTTGCATCTAAGACAATTCATTACTCATTGACAGTGGGTTAAGGGAACATAAACACTTTTTGACTCTATTGACTAGTATGAACTCTATGGTCTGAAGGTCAAGTAAACAGAATTATGAATTGGGAATCTGAATAACAATGCAGCCCACATTACTTAACAAGAGGAAGTCAAGCAGGATTTCAGTATCTTTTTTTTATTAAATTTTCAGTGTGAGAAAATTTAATAAAATAAATGCTATTTCAGAACAAAATGCTGAAATGCAATGTTTATATGTGAAGGTCAAAACAGCTGGRAAAAAACCCACCATCATAGCTGAAAAGAAGATCATTAAAGGGTAAAACAATGTTTTCATCTACTACCAAAAAAACACATGTGAAAGGATAGTTTGGACCTGGGCATAGTCAAGTTAAATATTAGTTGATATTTGATAAGGAAAGTTACCAAGGCATGCTGTAAAATCATCATTTTTAGAAGTATTTAGTTTTTGTTTTATGCATATGCAGACACGTTCAGTGAGAATCCACCTCAGTTTTTCTGTGACCCAGGTGTGTGATGGTAGTAATCTGATGTATTGCTGGTAAAGAGAAATTCTGAACTACCTGTAGGTATTGCAAAAACATGGGGGAAAGGATAAGATCAAAACATTTCACTAGTAGTACAAATGACTAAGGTATGAACTGAATTTAGACACCATCTTATATTAGAATATTTTGTCATATAGTTAGACTGTTTTGACATATGGTGCAATAAGTATCTCAGTGGAAAAAAACATATGCTGCTTTTTTTTTTTTTTTAACTGCAGTTAGCTTTCACTTTGTGTTCTCTTCAATGAGAACATAGTCCTGGGGCAGTATGTGAAATGCAGAATCTATTTTAGTGAGGCATGTATTTTTATTTTTAGATGGTTTTTCATCRTTAAGAAATTCCAAGTTAGTGATTTAAAGTACATTTTAAAGATTTTGTAATGTTGCCATGTCTTAGCTTACATTTTTTCTACTGCTTTTGACCACAAAACTAACAATGTAATTCAGCACATCCCTACTTACTTTTTTTTTCTTGCTTTCACTTTTGATTATCACAGTACAATTTCCACAGGTTGTTAAAATAATCAGTGCTCCTCTTTCTACTTGGTTAGTCAGTCAGGATACAAAGAACTAAAAATCACACAGGTGATAAAAATTGCATATGTAATTGCGTTTGAGCTGCTTTTTAAGGAAAAAAACAACATTTTTTTCCAATTTTCATCTGGGATAAAGTATATATTTAGGGCAGAAAATGGCTGATGTGGTGGTGTCTCACACTGAGATTGCTTTCGTTTGGATGTGAAGAAACACAGTTCAAAAACTGAAATTCTTCTCCTATGCTACTATTAAAACACTGACAGGATTTGTTACACAAAATGTAGGAGGCAAAATGCAAGAGGAAAGTCTTCCTTGGACAAYTTTATAGATGGTGGTTAAAATGCTGTGTCTTAAATATAGTGGATATCCAAAGTATGTCAGGCAAGTTGTGCTTTGCATGAACCTGTCTTCAGCAGCTCTGTGGTGCTCACTATGATTTGACAAGTTTGAATGTGGGCATCCACACTGCAGCTGTTCAATTTTGGTTTTGATAAAGTGTTATCTGAGGCTCAAAAACTGTTTTCAGTTAAGATTTTGTCTCAAAATAACATCTGCCATATTTGTTACTGGTGTGAAAAGAGATATTTCAGGAAGTCTAAATGGGGACAATTATGTGGCAATTTTAATGGTTTAGTGAAGATAGAGATTTTGAGAAGGAAAAGATTGCTGTGTTTATTTTTGAGAGTGCCCCCTCTATTCTGACAGGCTGCTAGACAGTTATTTTAGTAATAGCTTTGGGTTGGGGGTATCAAGAAGCAGAATATCTTCAAAATATTTTGATGACATGTTTTTCTATGCAGGTTAGRCAGTTTATCAATTGTCTGTTTTGTGATATCCTGTTTCTGTTATATACACTGCATGCTTGAAAAATTAAACTTTATTTCCTCAGAGCTGCACTGTAATACCTTCCCAGAATATATTTTGGTGTATTATTAAATTTGAACATAGCATATTATCRTCACCATAAATAATGCTCCCTTTTTGGAATGCCACATTTGTTGTTTTTTAGTACTAGAAGAACTGAAAAATGCAGGAGGACATACCTCTTGTTACTAATTAAACAGGGATTAAAAAGCTTTGTAGATGAACTACTGGTGATCATGCTTCTATACTGATGTAGAGACATAAAGGCWAAATCTGTAACATAAAGGCAAAATATTTCAATGAGAAAGTTCTTTTTTTCCCTACAATTTTGCTGTAATGATCTTTTGCCCATTTGTAGAAATCAAAAGCTTCACCATCTTTATTTACCAGGGAATATCACAGAAGGTAGAAAAAACACATCTATGAAAAATAACACGTAACAATTACTAGTAATTTATTCCACAGACTTTTTATAGAATGCCATTTTTATTTTGCACTTTAGACTTCATTTGCTTAAAAATATCCTTGTTTCTGTCACAAAGCTTCTCCTTGTGACTCATATCACTGAGGTCTAATTTTAGACTCACACTGAGGTTTTTAGTTAGCAGTTGTATGTATCCAAGTGAATCGTCTATTACTGGGTGCAAGAAAACAGGCTACTTGTTCTGTCTTTCATCCAGGATGAGAAAGAGCTTTATGAGCAAAGTGTCAATGACTTATTAAGAATCCAGTAGTCTAGAAAGAAAGAAAGCAAGAAAGAAAACCCACCAAAACCCCCTCTCTAGCTGTTTGGAATTTATGTCTCCATGGTAAACTAAAAAGAGATGTTTGAAAGGTATTATTACATTTTACAAGAAGCTATAACTGACTGCTTAATTGCACAGCCATTTTTAAAATTCAAATTCTGACTATAAGTTTTATTATTCTCATTTGTTTGTAGACTTCAAGTTGGGGCCTTCTTTACACTCCTTTGCAGAAGGAGTGTAAAGAAACTGGGCATAACATAAAAAAACCAGCCTCCATCCTGTACTTWGAAAGAGATCCTGATTATTTTAAGTTCTCAGTGATCATTTTAATTCAGGACTGTCAGGGAAGTAGCAGAAAAGCAGCTTGATGTTTCAGGATAAGGAGCCTCCAGGTCAGGAGGAGAAATGCTGAGTTACTGCAGATTGAGAACAGTTCTTAGACTCCAGCTCAGCCCTTCCATGGCTTGGCCTGGGAGCCAAGAACTCATACCTTAACTTGCTCTCCCCTCTTTCCCCAGTTTATCTGCTTTTCATGCTTCGTTTTCCCTGCTGAAGAGTCACTGTTGTTAACAGATATCCCTGTGMAATATCTTTTGGAGCTTCATTACATGGAACATAGACATTAACATATTAAGAGATGTCATTTGTGAAGATTCTTCTCCTGTAATTTCACTAGATTTTATGTAATTACTTTTCAGTGTTTGTTACATAGTCTTTTATACTTTTAAGAGGATTATACCCTTGCTGATGTACATTGCTTTAAGTGACTGTGGAGAATGTATGTAATCTCATTGTAACACTGTGAGGCTTGTGACCCAACCCTGCAAAACCTATAAATCTCCAAGMTGGAGACTCTTGTATTCACCCAGATAAGAGATAAATCTAGAAAATTTAATACCACCTTGTACCCACATAGCCACTGCTGCAGAACGAGAGTTGAGATTTAGTTGATCCAAATCACTGAGCTTCTTTAGCTATACCAGCATAATTCCGGGAAAACTCATCATCCCCTTCCAGAAATGGCAAAGGACTGTACAAATGTAGTAGAATGTTCCCTTGCTTTCTGCATTTCACTCTTTAGAGGCCTGTCTTGCCCGAAATGCATAGCCTGTCCTACCTCCACCAGCTTGCTTGGGAGTCACCATCMGTGTGCCTGGGTGGRCACAGCTTCCTCACTGCACAGTGTRGGCTTCCTGTWAGWCTTTACTTAAGGTGCTATTGCAAGAGAGCCTTGTCAATGCAGCAGCTGTTCTGTAAAGGCTTTATCTTAAGCTCATTAAAACAGGGGGAAAAATCTTCTTTCCATAAGGTGAACGGAATGAACTACAACAGCAATTGTATGTGAAGAGTATTACTGTTAGTGTTCTGGTCTTGGGGGGGAAAAAACCCCAACTCTACATGCAAGAGCACAGGATTCAAGATAATTTGTGGCCAGCCTGTGTAGCAAAGCAGAATATTTACTTGCTTACAATGACTTATACATTAAAAAAAAAAAAAAAAAAATCCTACTTAGGAATGGAGTTCATAGCTCTCTTGTCTGTTTATGAGAAATTATGGTAATTTGTAGTAAATTCACTTTTGGGCTGTGCTTCCATTCTCCCAAGGAAATTCGAGTGAATTATTRCAGTTGAGCCTGTGTAAAGACCTATCTCTTTGTTCTGTTTGTTTTGGCCAGGGTTTCTGTTTTATTGTCTCATTTGTCAAGACATCCCTAAGCTTTTCTAAGTCCATGTGGTGCAGCCATTCCCAGTTCTGAGGCTGCAAACTGCTCCTGGCTTATACAAGACAAATAATACAGGYGAATTTTCTCTTTTACTTGACTCCAGAGGCATCCACTGGGTAATGCAGAAACATCAKGTGGTTTTTCAGGAGAGAATCAGGAGTCAGCATCACCAGTTACAAGCCCATTGTACAAGCCCGTCATTCACTGCTGGGAGCTGAGTGCACTTCTGCAGCCTGAGTGTTGCTATTCCACTCACTCACAGATGAATCTGATTTGCCTTGTTACGGTGAGGACAAGAAGTACCTTTCAATGGAAGTAGCAAAGCTTGAGCTGAGATCCCACTGAGGAGAGAAGTGTTGGGAATGGACCCTTCACCCGAATTTGTAGCGCAGTTGGCATTTTTTCCCCAATTGAAGTGGACTGGCACAGAAACTCAAATTGTGGTGGTGARATGATTCTTAAAACAATCAAAACTSAAGTTTGTGGACAGGAGAGACAGGGGTGGGACTATGCAATGATCAATCACAAATCAGTGAACAAAAACAAGTGATCAAGCTGCAGTATTATCAGAGGTCTCCAGGCATAAACATTTGTTAGCAGACGTGAGTTGTGGTAATAAAACACTCTGGTTTAAGACTTATTAGACAGGACATAAGTCTAATTAACCTGGATTTCTGGCTGTTTTGCATTACTGAAGTTGTGCATTGCAGGAAGAATAAGATTTGAAAAGGCATTTGGGCACCTGGAGATAGATACTGCCATAAAAAGCCGTGATGTGCATTTTTCAATACCTCCTTAGATGCCTTACTTCAACTTCAAAGACCTGCAWACTCTATAATTGAATCCATGAACAAACAAAGTTAATTAAAAATCTTCAATAAGACTGTATTGAGATTCTAATTAGTGTTAAGAAATTACAAGTTTGTTAYTTGCAAATTTATGTAGTACCCTGAACATAGTTAATATTTCTAAATCTAAATTCTTGTTTATCAGCAGTTGTGAGATAAAGTCAGTGGGCTATCCTGGAACTACTAATTTTKTTCTTTAGTGTTATGTCCACTAAGTAAAAATGAAGCCATATTCACATTTCTAAAGTACATTTTCATCCTACTAAAAAACTATAGCTGTGTCAAAAGCTTTGTATTGATTGTTGCTTTTTCATTCAAATGAATCTTTCTTGAATAAAAGCCTTAAATCTTGCTGTGAAGATTTTGCTTTCTGTTTCCCAAAGAGACAGGAGCTCATTTTGATTTTTTTTTTCTGGCTGGCTCTCTCAGGAGCAGAAAAACTGCTGCTTCTGCTTTGCAATGTATCATAGAAAGGAGTTTAGTGGTAYAATCTGCTTTCTTGGTTTTGCTTTCCAGAATGGCCTTTTGTTTGGTCACTTTGTTGAGCTTGTACAGAGCCTCATTGCATAATTCTTCTTTCATAATCCTGAGCCTGCCTTTTCATTTGTGTGGTTAGTAAGAGAGCTGGAGGTGTGATCAGCTGCCAGAAGTGATTTGAAAAAATGAGAGGAATCGTGAACAGTTAATTGTTGTGTTTACATCTGGTTTCTAAGAGACTAACAGTTCAGGCTTACTGTTTCTGTGTGTTTGTATTTGAGATCCTGAGCACATTTAAATCCTATGTTCCCTGGAGGCAGTTGTGTCTGCACAAAAAAAAATTACACTTTGTATTTATCAGTAAGACGTCATAGGTTTTGAATAGGAAATTGCATCCATTTATGAATGAGATTGAATAATGGCTTGCCATTGTGCTAAATTTTAACTAGTCAAGGTAGTTTTTTGTTGCTGATTTTKGGGGGTTGTTTGGTTGGTTTGATTAGGTTTTTGGTTGGCTTTAGAAACAGGTATGCCAAATATGTAGTGAAGTAGCACATTTTGACCTGTGAGGGAGGTAAAGATAATATCGCTCTCTGGATTGGAATGAAACAGAGAAAGGTCTCATTCTCACCAACTCCTATGAAAGTGTAGGATGCAACATGGCCTTTACTGCAGTCAGGAAGAGCAAATCAGTTCCTAAAACTACTGAGGTGGTTCAGTACCAGCATGTTTCTACAAACCAGGTGCACATCTATGTACCCACAGAAATCAGCTCCACATGTACCTGCTGGTGGTTATTTCTGTTTATTATTAATAGCTGGTGTTCCTGTTGAAGGGCTGAAATAGTATTATCAGGAATAGGAAGTTACCTTAAAATTTGGCTTAACATCTATGACTTACACCTTCAGTAGCATCTTTGAGAAGTCACACTGTAAGTTTTGCCAGTGTACTTTCTTCACATTTTCTGCACTATTATATGCTAGGTAACCAAACTTGAAAGTTTTACAGGCTGCAATACTTTAAAAGAAATTACTCTTGATATAGTTAAAATGCCAAGTCTCAGGGCTGCAAATGTGCATCTATTAAGGTATGACAATACAATGAGGGGTCTCCAACTGGAATGCTAATTGCCAGGAGATAATGTATTTTGAATGAGGCCAAACCTGGAATCTATGTTCAGTGTCACATTAATTAACATAACATTAGTGACAGCACTTAAGGTGTTCAGGTTATTGTCCCAGACATAGAATTAGGTTTAAAACTGTCAAGCTGAATTATAGTAATATCACAGGAAGTGCAAATAAAAGATAGATATATATATATATATGCACAGACTTACATGAAAATGTGCATTGATTTTCATTTGAAGGGGAGAAAAAGACTTGAGTTGATAGATCAAAATTCTCTACACTTGGCTACTTCTTTTTGACAAAGGAGATTGTAAAGCACAGAAATCAGAGCTGAGTGGAACACTAATCAGCCTTAAAAAGAAAAAGCCCAATTTACACACACACACACACACACATACACACACAGAAATCTTATAATGTTTTCCTTGTATCTATGAGAAAGATAAATTTGTAATTAAAAGTTAGAAGGCTTTGATTCAAGGAAACAGAACCAGCTAAGACCTAGGAATACACACAGAAGTGAAAGGAAGGGAAATGAAAGTGAAAGGAACACATATAGGCTTCTGATAGGTAGAAATGTAAAAAAAAATTAYTGAGGAAAGAAGATTGGGTGTTGAGAAGAGCAATAACGTTGCCTTGAGAAGCAAAAAAGGGAGAAGCTGCTTTACATCTCTGAGCATAAAAATAACCATGGCAAGAGTTTCAAGTGTATTATTGTTTGTGGACTGTCTTAGTCTCAATTAACATCTAAGAACATGTTTCAAAACATGCAAAAAAGAGATGTCTTTCATCTGAATAAGTAATTTTAGTCCAGGGTACAATCAAAATATCTATACCACCATTATGTGTTGCCTATCAGGACTTGGCTGTTTGCTAATTACTAGATGACAGATGGATGCTGAGTTGTGCTTCCCTGATCCTGCAGCATATTCTTGCACTTGCCCTGGCAGCAGCAAGAGTTGTCCTTAGTCTGTTATAAAGAACTACCTGGGTGTCTTCTCTTCCTGATAAATGGATCTCGTTTTGTAGGTGATCACTTCCAAATAATTTAAAGGYCTGAGCACTTGTAATTAGAGTAGTTGCTTACTAGTCAATTATTACCTTCTGGTTTTCTCGGGCCTCTTTTACTAAAATCTGTTGCTTGAATTCCTTTACACTCTAAAAACTTCCAATTTAAGTACTTTTCTAATTCTTTTTTAATTACATCTTCTTCTAATAATTGTCTTAGATGAGAGCAATTTCTTTTGGCATTATCTGTATTTCAATATTTTTCACATTTTTGCTGCAGAACCAGAAATAATTAAAAGCTTGTTAATAGCTGGTTTGCCTATTAGTTAAGAATGTGCAGTGGTTATTGGTTCAGATTTATTGAGAAGCATTATCCTCTAGAATTGTAAGCATTTTCATCTACACTGATATTCTGGCATAGAAATATTTAACTGGAGATATAGAGAAATAAAGATACAACTCAATAGCTTGTCCCTGAAACCATATGCTGCATTTACATGACCTCTTTCACTCTGTCTCAAATAAGTGCTACAGGATGCTGATCATATGTTCTGCAGAATTTTTTTTTTTTTTGCCTGTGACTGGACAGAATTGGTGGCTGATTGCCAGCAATGCTGGACATAAGCTGCTTTGGCAGATTTACCCTTTTAAAACTGTGCTTTATTTGCAGGGAAAATTGTCCCCTTTCCCACATACAGGAAAAAGYAAAACCAAAGGAAAAAAAAAATACCCTCCAGAATAAGACTGAAATGAATCTAGTGCTAAAAAGTCACTATGGCAAAGAAATCATAAGTTTAGCACTTTAAAGTTCACTAGGTTTCTGTAGTCACAGTGAGGACTGACTGTAACCAGTGAAGACAAAATCAGATTAAGTTGTTGGGTAGTGATATAATGTATAATCTAATAATCTAATTTCTCTAGTTTCTCTTTTCTTCACCCATGTTACCATCCAAATTAGGAGAATGTATTCATCTGAACTTCTCTCTGTAGCTGAGACTTGAATACAGATTGAAAATACAGAGTTTAGGCTAGCATAAGCCTCTTTCTTGCTCCAAAGAAAACCCAGAGACCTTGAAGCCAATGAGCTGCGCTTGAGGAAGAACTAGGCAGACCGAGACAGATGCTTTTGGAGAACCAAGCACAAGATGCACCAGATAAGACTGACCTAAACTGAAAGAAATCATGATTGTGAAGCCAGGAGAKTCTGTCCTGATCATCTGCACAATTTCAGAATTCAGTCCTGAGTAATGCTGTGTCTCATGTGACCCTGAATAGTGAGAAGTGGAGTAAAAATGGGCACAGGGAATCTCTTCTCATTTGCAAATGTTATCACATTGATTAATTTTACAYTGAACTCTGTGTGCATGTGTATGTGAAAAAGGGAACACATAAGGATGTAAAAAAGGAAGTTGTCCAAATGAATAAGTTCCTCTTACCTCCTCAGATAAGCAGTTTTCATTTTGCAAGTCAAGATTGCCTAACATAGTAAACGTACAGAAAAACCTGTAGATTCTCTGTTCAAAGGCAGCACCTCTGAACATGACGTTTACTGGACTCCACATATAATGAAATTATACTGGACGAGAAAGGATTTGAAACATGACTCCATGTTTTGGAGCTCAGTGTTTTAGGGGCTGCATGCATTCCTGCTTGTTGGAAGGAGTTTGTATRGATGGAAATCAGGAAAATATCTCTTTGTCTATTTACCCTCTGCTCTGCTAATCAGGGTTCAGRGCATCTTGAACATTGAAATTTGCATATGATATGACTTTTGTCAATATGAATGCTCTGCCCTTGGACACTTCATCAAGTCTTATGCTCCTGGTGGCCACTTTCAGATCTTCAGACTGGATTTAATCTCTTTAGCAGGGTAAACTTGGAGATGTGTGTAAATCTATGTTTATAAACAAATGCAAACATAGTAAAGCAACAGACACAGATATTTCAGGTCTTATTTGATCAAATTACTATCTAAACCAAAAATGCTTACTACATCCCAAACATAAAAGAATATTCCTTAATGGAGTACATAGGTCATTGCTATCTAATTGGTGAAGCCTGAGCACACCAAATGTAGAAGTGCTGTGATAAAATAAGTATTAAAACCAATTGAAAACATAAACATACTTTTATTCCTTTTTAGGAAGTAGAGCTCTGATGACAAGAAACAAATATATTCATAGCGGATTCATAGCAGTTTATTGCAACTGTATGATTGCCATTGCCACATTATTTAAGTTTCTCCAGATTTTTAAGGTATYTATATTTACARCATCCCTGCTTGGAAGGCAAACCATCTTTTCTTACGTTTGTGGAGTAAAGATGCTGTTGAACTGCTTGTAAATGTATCAAATACAAGAGATGCAGGCAGAAGCCAAATACTTGTTACTGCAGATTTCCATGGTTTACTGTAATTACTATACAATAATTACAACTGATAAATTAACAGGATGAGCACATCTCTGTATTCACCCTGTGTCCCTCATATAGTAATGTGCAGTGGCCTATCATTAAAAAAAAAACCAACCAAACAAAAACATTGGGAAGTAACACACCATAAAGAGCCCAAGAGCCTCACAGATAGTAAACACTTAACTGTGGAAAAGGCACTGACCCTTCTCCTGCTTTAACCAGAGTTGTAAATGAGGTCATAGCTGGCCTTTCCAGCCCCTGTGGTACTCCACCCTTATTGTTTTCATGAAGAACTTGAAATCACGTCAAAAGACATCAGAAGGAAATAACGTTTGTGTTGAATTTCTGTTTGTATTGTTGTTTGTTTTCTTGGAAGGAGGTTGTTCTTCAGATGATAGTTATTTTTAGTGCTTGTGAAACCGAAAGACAGCGAGTGCTGGATGGAGCCAGGAAGGCTGTGAGCAAACATGGTATTGGTGAAAACTTGCAGACTGGAATAACTTAGTTACCTTTGTCCTAAGCACCMCCTATTCTGGATATTGGCTTCTTCTAAAATAAAAATGCCCTATTGTTGGGATATTGTGGTGTGGGYGTGTGGTCTTTCTACAGCAGATCATAAATTACTGTTTTCTATGACCTAAGGCAAGTGTAACTTGCCTCTTTCCCCTTATTTAAAATTATCAAAATCTGTCCTGTTAGAGAATCCTGTTTTCTATATGCATTGAAAAAATCTAACCTCAAGATAATTGAATAGGGCTACAGAGTTCTTATAGTATTTTAAAAATCTTTCATGGCCTGCTATACATTTTTGATGGGTTTTTTTTATACTAGCCTGATATAATATAGGCTTCGTGGCTGCTGTAAAGTTCTCAGTATGAAACTTTTCTCTGAAACCTGAAGAATGCAGAAAATACTATTAGGGCATTACAAAAATTCTGCCACCTCTAATGGTGATGTCAGGGTCATCAGATGAGTGGCAACTGGCAAAAAAAAAAAATCAAAAAAACCCCCCCAAAAACTAAAAAAACAAAAGCAACCTAAAAAAACCCACAAACAATCCTAATTCCAGCACAGAGGAATTAAGCATGTAGTGGCAACTGTTCCATCATCAGTTTCCTGCTAGGTTCAGTGACTGGTAAAATTTCTGTAGACAATATTTACCTTCAAAGGATAGTTAGAGCTTTTACTAAACTTCAAATTCTGCATATATAGGCTTCTGTTTTTGTGACCTTTAACAAAGGTCATCCGCAAAAATGTTAAATTATTTGTGCTATCACTTGAGTATTTAGAAGCTGTAGATGTAAGTTTTCATTCTAAGRATCTAATCTGAATTTGCAAACTGTATGTAAAGTCATCAGATGATTTTGAAGATATAGAAGACACTGTGTTTTAAGAAATTTATTGAACTAATGAGTGGCATAGATTCCCCTGTCTCAGCGAGCTCTAGGGAAAGGGAATTGTAAAAGGGTTTTCAAAGCTGAGAGTTTCAACTGCTTGATACTGTGTGATGAGTCAGCCATTTGAGATAAGGAGAGCAGTCTCAAAGCAAAGCAAGTTAAATAAACTATATGAAAGTATTGTCATAAAAGACAGCGTAGAAACCATTGACAATTCAAAATATTCAATGAAGAGCCTTGTTTGTTTGGGTTTTTAAAATAYTTTTATTGAAAAGTGGCAAAATACCAAAWTGGTATCAGTTAAGGAAATCATATTGTTAAGGAGATTACTGAAGAAAATTATTTCATTAGCTGCATTCTGCATCTGYTAGAGAACACAATGAATTGGAAGAAGAAAATGCAAAAGGGAAGGTGGGTTAGTATAAGTGAAAAGATAGACCAAACATGCATTGTCTGTAGGGAAAGAAAGAATATCTTTGGTTTTTTAGGATGGTGTGAAGATAAGGGTGATAGTGCAGAACAAATTATAAAAAAATAATTCCATACTGCAGCCAAATGAGTTAAATGTCTCTTCTGAGAAGCTTAGTTGTAGCCATGGGGAACTAATATGCTTTCTCCATTTTACTGCAACTAGAACATTGTAGAACTTCCTTCAAAGAACTTTGCTTCTTCCACCTTGAAAGCCTAACACCGTAAGAGGTGGCAGAATTTTAGTAATGCCCTAATAGTATTTTCTGCACTGAAAGTGCAGAATGTACACTTCCTTCACAATTTTGAATGATAGTCACCTTTTCCATCTCTGAGCTTATTTTAGTGCAATAGTTTCCACTTTGTCAGACTGCTTGCAGCAGTCTCTGCTTAATCAGCAGTTATTTATAAGGGTGCCTGCTTGACCTGCATGACCCTGCCAAATCAGCCTGCCTTGGTTCTGATCTGCCCTGAAATAGAAAGGTTGGCTTGGTCTTCAGGATGCTCCCTTTACCTGCACGTCATCCAGCTGGCAAGGAGAACGATGCACACTGTTCATCTGGCAAAATAATCCAGCYCACCTTCTACCCAGAAAAGTGAAAATATAAATATCACTGGCATTAGTAGAAAATAATGCCTGGGATCTGGTAGCACWTTTTACTGACACTCTCGACCACATGCCTGTGGATATGGATGCCCTGGTAGACACAGGCAGAACTCACAGGGAAAACTGTTGAGGCTGTTCTAAAAATCTTTGGAATCCTGGCACAGGGGAGAATTTAGGAGATGCTCTTGGACAGCACTTCTCAGGTCTYTAAAATTTTTCAGGAGGATGGGATAGAGGAGTGGTTTTACAACTGCTACACGAGGGTCACCAGATCAAGACGTAGATGATTATTGAAGTCATTTAAGCTCAGAAGTGATAAAGCCTACATGATAAGAGGTTCATTTTAAGTGATAACATGATAATAAGAGATGGGACATTCACTCTGATAAGCAGTATTCTTTACAGGGAAATAGCTATGAATGGTAGTGTTTCTGCATGTTTACATTTAAAAAAATTCTATCCATCAACAAACTGTTTCATACAAAACATGAGGAAAAGGTAAGGTCAGTAATTTATGGTTCCAAGTCTGTAGATTGCTACCTGTGCACTGTTGTTCTTTGGTAAGATTTTTCTAATACTCTGTTTTTTCGGAATCATTACCAAATTATTTGTGTTTCTCCAGATTTTCTTTAAAATACTGGCAACASAGTGTGTGGTTTGTTCAGGGGAATTTGAAAACTGGGTTATTTCCTCTAGGAAGCAAACTGTTATTAGTTAAACCAAATCTTTAATTAAAGTTATCAAATAAATTTTCATTTGTAAATTATATTTAATTTTTTAAARTTCTTGTCAGTAGACTTTGAAGAGAAAGATTCATACAAAGCAATCTTTGAGTTTTTAATTTCTCTATATGTTTCTTCAGCASTGTTGGGGACACWTCCTTCTATATCAACWTACAGAAACCAATGCAAAGAAGTAYTTGTAACAGTCAAGAAGTGAATTCAAAGTATGATTTATATCAGGACAAAAAAGGGTGTTTCAGTTGAAAATCTTATTTRATCTGTGTCTACATTAAATCATAGATGAAAGATGGTTATAACTTGTAGGTTAGTGACACAAGCTCCACTAAACAAACCATATACAAACATAGCTGTACTAAAGTAATGATAATTGAAACTGTCTCAGGGATGCCCTGTAAGAAGATTGGTGGAGAAATTTCTACTGTATGAAAAAGCAGTGACAGAGCAGATAGCCAAGAAATACTGTTAAGGTGCAGGCACTTGGTTCCAGTGAGATGGATTCAAAAGCCTGACCCCAGATTTGTGGTAAGGAATTAAGGGCATGTGGAAATACCCTGCCACTGAGGAGATGATGGCGAATTTCTGTGCCATGCAGGGAATCAGAAAAAAGTATACCCAACAGGACATGGAGCTAAAGAAAATTCAGGTCAAGCTGAAGAAAACCTCAGGAGAGTAAGTTGGTGCAGGGACCAGATCTCAGTTGGTAAGAGCAATCAGTGAGGAAAAGGAGGATCATTTCAGCCAAGTGGCAAATTGAACATCTAGGAACAGCTGGTGGGATGACTCAGATGGCATTTGGGGAAACCCTCTATTCAGGCTCACAGCCAGGCTTACAAGGCTTATCCTGGCTCTCAGTTCTCATTTGGTGGTAGAATCTGACTGCTGAGGTAGAGTCTGATAAAAGCTGACACACATTTGTCTGTTGTGGTTTTCTTCTTTGTACAGGAAACTATGTTTTCAAATGGAGATTTAGGGTGCTCTTTTTTTTTTAATATATGTATATGTATTTTTTTTTCCCAGCAAAGAAATGTTGACGCTTAGGTATTAATAGCACTGAAATGGTCACTGAAATAGTCCCACAAATTAATGTGTGCATGTGATGTGCACACTTMCATTGATTGTGCATTCATCTATACATGCATGAACATGTGCATGTGGGCTGAAGGGTATTATCCAGGAGCAGTGGCTGAGACACTGTCATATTTTATTATTCTTCTCTAAATTGCTGTTTGCTGTTGGGGATGGAGAGGAGCTGTGATCAAACAGTTCATTTTGTAGGSGCACATACCACTCTGATAATCATATATTTATATGGGGGATAGTTTCAAGGTTACTTAGCCCAGATGCAACAATTTTGACTTGTATATGCCTCAGTATTTACTTTTTAAAGGTTCATTTTTAACTTGGATCCCTAGAGAGGTATCCATATTTTTGTACCTAAATAGAAGTGGCCTCATTTTCAGAAATTAGGAGCACCTTCAGCCCCATTTGACATGAYTGAGATTCTTTTGCTTTTTAAATAGTAAAAAAATGAAGGTACACACCGTGTCCCATCATACACTCCATRCTAGCATTAAAATACTGAAGTTTTTTAATATCCTCTGCCTCTCATTGTCTTCATGCAGTATTATATTGATTCATCAGGAAGGCAGACTGGTTYTGACCTTGATTGGATATGACAGCATGTTAGGATTCTGCTTGCTTTTACTTCCAAAACTGTACTAAAACCCATCATTTTGCMTTCCCTGTTTCTGTGTGATAGCTTAAGCACTTTCAGTTGCCACAGGAATTGTCTATTTGTTTATTCTTTTGCTGATTTTTGTAAGAGCACACACCCAAAACTTGTGGATATAATCCAACTTGGCTGAGACTTACCRCCAGATAGATAATTTTTCATATTCAGTTAATGTTACTCAGTTGATCTGTTCAGAATTAATTTTTAACACATTCTTAAGCTGTGAAGCTCTRCTATTTTCTGGCTCAGGGGAATAAGAAAATTTGAATTAAATTTTTAAAAATTCATAAAGGCAAAGACAGTAACTTTTCCCTTGCCCAAATCAGTTTCATCTAGGAAAAATTCTATGTGTTTTCAAACATTAGCAAAACCTCCTGTTAAAATTTACTTTGAGGACTGTATTTATAATGATGTAGACATTGTGGGTTATTTAAAATACTATCTTATGTATTTGTTGCTTGGGTTTTAGTGTAATTTAAAAAAAATATAAGCTATAATTTGTGCAACTCCTGGTAAACAAGTGCTAATCCATTTCTRTGTTTGCTTTCCACCCTCATTTTCTGTCTGTTTTTCCAACGTTTGATTGCATTATGCTTCACCTAATGCAAGGACTTACATAAGGACGGAAATAACCTCAGTCAGGGTATGTCAGCATTGCTCCATTTCACTTGAGTAGAGCACTGAGGAGCTGCCCTGTATCATTCTGCACATGCAGTTATTGATTTCAGCTCCTGCTGAAAGGTGGAAGCAGACCCTCTGAGCAGGCATTTTGTGTTTTGTCTGTGTCCATGTGGCACCAACYAAATCTCTGTGTTGCTACGGCATAATGCTAACAAGCATCCTAAAATGATAAATRTGATTTGGAAATGGGGTTTTTCTCTAGGCACTCCACTAAGCTAAACACACTSTATTAAGGCCACTGAAGAGCATATTACAGTAGGTTGGTGTCCTAGAAATGACTGGGGKTTTTGCACACAGGATTATCTCACAGCTTGAATCAGGCACAAATGATGCCTGGCCRGGCCTGCACTCTGGAAAGTCTCAGAAAAGCATGCAGGGGAAGATAYTAAACACTTCCTCCCTGATCTCCTYATCCACAGTGCTCTCTCCCTGTCCTTTCCCTTTCCCTATACCTTTTCATTTCCCTCACCTTATGGTGCTGCATTTGCAGAGAGAAAAGAATAAAGTGATGGTACCTGATTAACTTCTGATTTTGCATCCCATGCAAAGCACTTCTTTGCAGATCTGCTGGTACAGAAAGCCTCAATGATTCTGAAAAGTTTTTATTCCCTGAATCATAAATYTCTTGTGGCCTCATCATGATMTTTRTTGTACATGTTCAAGTAAAAATTGRCCAGCACGCTTTGTRAAAGCATGTAAATCCATAGAYRTAACTGTACTTTTATGTATTTATTTTTTAATTCATGAGATAGTCAAAATACACTTGAATTTTCTCCTAGTTCTCTAAATCTATCATATGTATTTTTGGTAGGTGCCACTTTTTCTGAGATGTAGATATAGTCCAAAGTCCCAAATTTGGTTATTTCTCTGTGGCTTGATTGCTTACGTTTCCTAAATCAAAGGGAGATCAGTTGTCTAAAATCCAGAAATAGATTGACATGAAACCAGATAATGGACCTCAAATATTTCCGATGGTGTGTACAATGGAAAGTGTATGGATATAGTAGGAATACAACAACAAATAGTACAGCTTAAGAGGAGATAGGTTTTGAATAATGTTGAACTGTGCAGAATGCTTATTCTTACTCTCTGGTGTTCATTATCTGGGACATATATGAGTGATAATTAAAAAGATTTTGAGAGCAGTTGCATGAAGGTTTTTCATTAATAATTCACTTCATGCCTTTAGAACCTACCAGATCGGTTTTATTCAAAGTAGCTTGAGGATAGGGGTCCAATATCACATTTATTTTCACTAATTTCACTGATAGAGGGACCCATGAAGATCACTGAAGTCCAGCTTCTGGTCTGGCACAGGACAGCCCCAAGAGTCACACCATGAGCCTGAGAGCATTGTTCAAACACTTTTTGAACTCAGACAGGCTCGATGCTGTGGCTACTGCCCTGGGGAGCCTGTTCCAGTGCTCAGCCACCCTCTGTGTTGAGAGTCTTTTCCTAAAATCTAAACTAAACCACCCCTGAAACAACTTCAGGCCATTCCCTTGGGTCCTGTCACTGGACACCGGAGAGTAGAGATCAGTGCCTATCCCCTCTCTTCCCCCTTGAGGAAGTTGTAACTGCGATAAGATCTCCCCTCAGTCTCCTCAAGTCTGAACAAACCAGCTTCCCCTCAAGACCCTTCACCCCTTCACCATCCTTGTTCCCCTCCTTTGGATGGTCTTTAACAACTTAATGTCTTTCTGACTCAAACCTGCCCCAGCACTGGAGGTGAGGCCACCCCAGTGCTGAGCAGAGCAGGACAATCCCCTCCCCTGCCCAGCTGGTGATGCTGGGCCTGATGCCCCCCCAGGACAGGGTTGGCCCTCCTGGCTGCCAGGGCACTGCTGCCTCATGCTCAGCTTGCATTTACCTGACCCCCAGGTCCCTTTCCATGATGCTGCACTCCAGCCTCATTCCCCAGTCTGTACCTACATTCAGGGTTGTCCTGCCCTAAATGCTCAATCTGTCAGTTCCCTTGTTAAATTCCATACAGTTGGTGATGGCCCAGCCCTTTAATTTGATTTCTCTCCAAAGGGCKTCTCTGCCTTCAAGGCAGTCATCAGCTCCAGTTTAGTATCAGTGGCAAATTTACTTAGTATTCCTTTGAGTCCTGTGTCCAAGTCACTTAGGAAGATGCTGAAGAGAACTGGGCAAAGATGCTTCCAAGCACTGAAAGACAAATTATAATGAAAAGTGTAATTACCATTGAGGCAAGARCTAGTGCAGTTTGGAAGGTGCTCARCTAAGGGTCTTCATATTTATGTCATACTTTTTTAGCTCTAGAATGTCTAGAATGTCAACCATCACCATATACCTAACAGGYCATTGTCAGCCTTTGATTGCAGAATGGCCAGCTCATAAATTTGATGCTTCTGGGATTCAATTATTAGCAAAATACTAAAATAAAATACTAAATCATCCTCTGGCTTTCATGGCTGAAGAGGAAGGTTTAAAATTTAGATGCTAATATAATTTAACAAAAATTWAAAATCACCACTGGGGGAGTTGTTGCTTATATCATATCCTAATAACTCAATTTATCATGAGAATGTAGCAGGCTCTGGTGTGCACCCTGCAGGGGAGAATTTAAGTAACTTCTCTCATTCACTTTGCCTCAAATGTGAATTTTTCTGCAAAAGCTATCATTTCAACTGATTATCAGACAGAATTTCCACCAAACTTTTGGCTTGGGACTGCTTGTGGTTATTCTCATCTGGCCCCACAATGAGTAAATGGGGCTGATCTGATAACTATGGGTTTTGGTTATATGTTCTCTGAAATTGGTCACTGAAGGGATGCTTTTAGTCAAACTTCTTGAATGAATAATTGCATTAATTATTTTTATACTAATTGTGTTCATACTTCAATAGCACTTACCTACAAAACTACTGGTGTAGTAATTTTGTTTTACACAGTGAAGGTGACAGAGTTGTCCTCCACCTGCTGGGAGCCTAGAGGGCCTACTTTTTTTTTAGCCTTTATGACAAGTGGTCTTCAGGATATCTACAGATACTTGCTTTCAAAATCACTCTTTGATACTCTTCTCCTTAGTATGAAAAGTTGATCAGCAAGTTTGGACTACTCTAGAATAGCAATGGGAAACTGAGTTTTTCACTGCATTTCAGTATTATTCTCTCCAGATAGAACACARGCTGTACTCACTGAAGTTTATAAAGGCATCTTGGACTTTGATCAAAGATTTCAAACCTTGAGTGTCTTTCAGGAAGTATAACTCCTTTGTCAAAACAATTAGAAAATACCCAATGTGGTATGCAGCTGTCAGTTTTTGATGCATAGATAAAGATACTAGGTTGTGGCATGTAATCATTTCCTTTACAGTTTTTCTAGTTTCCTGTTCTGAAAGAGTATCATTGTCAAACACCATTGCCAAGGATATAAAAGCAGAGTGAGCTGAGAAACATTGAACAGTTTGTTCAATGCAGTGAACATTATGTCCCATTAAGCAGCTGAGTGAAGTATTTCAGCTCTCTRTGCTGTGGCAGACTTGCTTGGRCTTGTTTGTTGACCAGACAACATTTAATTTTTCTACTCTGTCATAGCTACAAAGTGTTGCTTTCCCAGACTGGGGGAATAATTCAAAATTAAGAGGTGCAGCCTTTTAAATGCAGACATTGTCATCATGGGAAAATTGTACCCAAACTGATACAGGCAGAGTTTGTATAAGCATAGTGTGAAACCCAGCATTGAACTGGTGGGAAGGTGTTGTTCAGACGTCCCTGGAGGAAGCTGGCAGTGTTTGATCCCTCTTGGACCCAGCTCCCACCTTCCCCTGACGCCTGCTCTTTTCTCCAGCTCTGCTGCCGAGTCCAGCCACTCTCACTGTTGTCTCCTTGTTGCATTCTCTATGATGTTGTGCCTGGACCCTGGGCCCCATGCTCAGACCCCTGTGCTGCAAATTTGTTGCCTCTAGGWGGATTTATTGGAGGTCACTCAGAGTAATTTCTTCCCTTGTGTTCTTCCCGTGTGTTCTTTGTCTATAGTAGAGTTTCCCTTCAGGAGTGAAGGATCTGTTTCACCAGCTAGAAATRACAGTGATAATAAAAAACCAAGTAGCAAAGTTTAGAGATGGTAAAAATTCACTCAGTAATACATTTCTTTGTTGATGGGATTTTTTCCTGGGACATGGTTTCATGCTGGTCAGGAATATCTAAGTGCTTTAATGATTGCTTATCTTGTTTTTCTTGGCAAAAACAATAATTAAATGGAGATTAGCAAAACTTAATAGCAGAACTACTGATAATGCTACATAGTATGAACTAGCATAAGCAAATATTTTATTTTTCTGACCTCATGTAGGTATTTAGATATTTATTTATTMATTCTACATTGCCTGAAGCCTCTTCTTCTTYGGTGGACATACACAAAAAAGRATGTGCATCTGACCTCTTMAGGCACAGACCTTSCTTTTTTACCTGAAAGAAACCAATTTGTTATCTTCAGTGGAGTTGATTGATAGACCAGGTACACATTCTTACACAAACCAGCAGAGGAGCTRGACAAATTACTTTTTCTTTTGTTTGAATAAATGTTAACAGAGAAGTGCCAGCGATTTCTCCCCTTCTTTTCASAAGGMGAGTAAGAGGCAAGTGTTGTTCCTGTATTGCAAAGTTCTGTTTAGAATGAGTTTTATCAGTTGCTGCAGCCTGGTWGGAAATACCTATTGGTGTTGTAATTAGGGTCACTCGTTGTGYTCATGAGCCAACAGCACAGTTGCTTCTCAGTTACAGCATATGGTCATGCAGCTCTATTTCTAACAGGATATGAATTTCAGCTCTTGTAGTGCCCTTTCTGTTTCCATTGCATCCTTCTRCACTAGCAGATGCAAACAGTGCTTTTGTAACACCTCTTGAGAATGTTGTACATTTAATAGGAGTGCAGTTGGCATACATAAAATAAAGGCAGCACGTTGCTGCACAGGAACAAGGTCACCACTGTGCTGCTGCCTTTGCCTGTGCCAGAGCCCTGAAAACCCAAGCTGGAGCTGCTCCTTCCCCTGTGGAGTCAGGATAATGGCTACTGCTGTAGGAGCAGAAGGGACGGGATCTTTGGAAGCCACAGTTGCTGCCCTGACTTTGTAAAGGGTCTGTACTTCAGGTTGGGCATGCAGCTTTACTATAAGGTACCTTAAATTTTAAGATTCTTTGCCTAAACCTACAGATCTTGGTGTGTTTTGAAAAGTRAATTTGAAACTTATAATAAGGAAATGTTTTAGGGTGATTTTTGATGACCTGCAGTTGAAACCTTTCACTAAGTTCTTCATTGTTATCGTCATAATCTGATCTACAGCACAGTCCTCACGTTCTGCTCTTTGGTATTTGGTYACTTTCAGAGGAAACCGACAAAATCTAGGATTCCTTAGGGGTTTTGTGTACTGACTTTGAAATGTAGATACTGTGTGAGTTCTCATGAGAATTTTTTTTGTGATTTGGRGAACACAATAGAAGCATCCTAGAGAGGATCAAAATGAAAAAGCCTGATTGAGAATGGTGAAGTATAAATCTGTGTGGTTTATTTTTACTTTCATTTAGAYTGATTTTGCAGCTGAATGTAGACCCCAATATACTCACCTCACTGTGGTTCTCACATGCTCTGATTTATTCTCGTGCAGCCCTGATGATATCAGTGGAATGACTCAGTGTGAAATCACAATCAGCCCATGASATTTTAGGCTTTCTAGAAGGTAGCCTCAGGTATGACATGAAACAATGACRCAGAAAAGGAAGGCATACATGCTAAATATACTGAATAAAACCGTAGTTGTACCAAACAAGCACAATATATGGGGTTAGGTTTACAACTTTTTTTTTTTTTCTTTTTTCTTTTTCCTACTATGGTAGTTAATAACAAAACAAAATGAAGAAACATAGCTAGACCAAATTGAAAAGTGCCTACTAACAACAGACCAAGATGCTTTCTCAATAATTGCTTTAACGAAGTTTTACTTAGTTGTTTTTACCCTATGTGTTGGTAATACGCATAAAATTTAGGGGGGGTTTTATGCTGCTAACTAAAGGCTAGTATTAAATCCTTTCATTTAAAAGTAAATGATGACTTTTTAATAAAGTAAATATGGAAGTTAGTTTCAGTGCCTTTATCAGCACTTTTAATTTAATGAATTTCTCTGGTTATTTAATAGAAGATACACGCTTCTCACAAAACACTGGATTTTTTGTGATTCAGTAATAACATTGTTCATGCTGAGTGAGGGCAGGTAAATATATTACATGGTAATAAATGCTTTCTGTTGCATCTATTGAGAATGAAGTAAAGAGAACAAGAAGGTTGGGAGTCTGCAGTAAAATTTGTAACTAAGTTGAAGGTATCCTGGAACTGTACCCTGAGCTGCATCAAAAAAGTGTGCCCTTGTGAGACCCTGGTGGAATGCTGCATCCAGCTCTAGGGTGCCCAACACAAGAAAAATGTGGACCTGTTGGAGAGAGTCCAGAGGAGGCCACATAGATCAGAGGGCTGGAGCACCTGTGCTACAAAGATGGGCTAAGAGTGTTGGAGCTGTTCAGCTTGGAGAGGAGCAGTGATGTAACAATACACGTGGCCAGAGTGTAATTAAGCAACGCGGAGTTTACACCAAGGTTCTCTCTGAGGGGCCTGCCCTCTAGAGATGGCTTAATAATGCGAGCCTACTTCCTCGAGGGTGCTGTGTAACAGAAAAAGATTTAATAAAAAGAGAAAATAATAAACAGTACAATAAAAATAAGAATAAGCCGTAAGCAGGTGCAGTGGCATTGCACCATGTAAAGCACCCCGAAAAAGCGCAGAAAGGCTCTGTGTAATAGTTTAAATACTTAATATTGGAGGCAGTGCCTTGGCACACTGCCCAATAAGGAACAGTTACATTGTGACAGACAGGGACAGAGACCTGTCCACATCTCTGTCTTGACACTGAGCCAATGGCAGCCTGGAGAGCAGAGAACTTTCCAGGATGCTCTCCTTTTAAGTCTTATGGTAAAACTAAACATATTTTCCCTATAAAGAAAATATCTGCCTGGTCTAAAGCTGCATTACTACAGAGAAGGTTCCAGGGGGACTTTATAGCACCTTTCAGTACCTAAAGAGGTATAAGAGAGCTGGAGAAGGACTTTTTACAAGGTCAGGAAGTGACAGGACAAAAATGAATGGCATTAAACTGAAGGAGAGTAGATTTAGATTAGATAGTAAGAAGAAAATCTTTACTGTGAGGGTGGTGAGGCACTGGAACAGGTTGCCCAGAGAAGTTGTGGATGCCCCATTCCTGGAAGTGTTCAAGGCTAGGTTACATGGAACTCTGAGAAGTCTAGTGGAAGGTGACCCTGCCCATGCCAGGGCAGTTGGAACAAGGTGGGCTTTAAGGTCCCTTCCAACACAAACCATTCTTTGGTTCTCTAAGTCTGGGATTTGTGTCCCTGGGGGTTATCACCTAGCCAAGTCAGCTGAGTGATATCTTGTATCTTCTCTGATCCTTGCCTTTTCCTAWTGAATCCAGGCTTGGGGAGGTAGGGAGTAATTGCTGCTGAGTTGTCATATCCTTATGAGTTGGGATTTGTGCTCACATCTATTTTTATTTGGGGATGATTKCCATGTCCAGTAGATTAAACAAATACAATTCTGTAACACTTTTTCTGTGAAYGAGAGCAATTTAGATAAAAGTGAAAAACTCAAGAGTTTGTAATTCATCTTGCATTTAAGAGGCCCACAGGGAATTAGGGAAGAAATTTTACCTCCACAATGAACATTCATGTGCTCCACTGTTTTTTTTGCCCCACATATACATGGAAATCCTTCAATATGAAGACTTCCTGCCTGCTGTATTCTCGGAGTTCTTGAGGTTACTGTTTCTGTGTCTGGGGATACAAACACCATGTTGTGCCTGTTGGAATGTGTTAACATACCAGTTCTAATGTCTGCTGCACTTTTAATTAGCTGCCTTGTCACTGCCATTGATAGCAATCAGCACATACTTGCCCAGCATAAATATTAGAAAGATTTTTGAAAAAAAAAACCAAAGCAACAAACCAGCACAAACTATGCCAGCATTGATTTGACTTCATCTTTGGATTAGACTTTAAGGGAACCTACTTGCATACTGTTCTAGAAGAATAAAACTATTTTAGAGTCTGGAAGTTGTGTTAAGGAGTTTATTTAGTACCATTTATTCCATGCCTTCCCATTCTGCAAGAGTACTTGTGTCAGGGCAAGTGGAAGAAATACAGACAAAATCTTAAAAAATGCACATTCAGCTTGAAGAGCTTCTCCTGAAGTTCAYTCTCTGGTGTAAGGTGTGAATGAGCTGAAGGAAGTGAGGTTTTGGTGTTTGAAAATGTATTCATATTGTATTTTTCTCATTGATTATGAATTGATTAAGACAAAGGGGTTTTTCCTAAAAAATTGTGGCAAATCAAAATGCTTTCATTTTACAGGTGCTGTTTGAGACCAATATTCTTGTTACTTCCTTAACTACTAGAGTGAAATTCTGTGGACTCTGGAATGTACCTATCAGGTTTTTCTGTTCAAGGGCTGGAGATCAAGCATTGAGATTCCTGGCAGAGGGAAGTACTAATTAGGATTTTTTTGGTGCTTTATGCTATGAGAAAATTAGATGGACCGGAGAAATTTCAAGCTTCTGAGATTCAATATATAAATAAATACTACTCACAAGAGAAACTCTCTAAATGTGTGCAGTTGTGAGTACTCCTCTTTTCAGTATGGGTGAGTGAAYAGTCTCCTAACTGCTTATGCCAGTATGGGATGAGTAAGTCTCCTGAAAAGCAGCATGCTTATATGTGTTCTTCTAGTCATTGTGTAGCTATCTGATCTACTGAATGAACTTTTCTAGGTTTTATTCCAATTACTTATTTACAAAGTGTGATTTTCATTACCTCTTTGTCAGGAGGATATGCTTCATAGGCTGATAGGAAAATTCAGGTGGGAAAGAGGTCTATTTTTCAACTTCCAGATTRGCCAGCTGGAACCAGCTGAGACCAGGTTTTCAGGATCTTTTATCTCCATATTCACAGATTACAGGTGACCTGATCCACTGCCCTGCAGTTCTCTGAGCAAAAAGGCATTCCCATTCCTGGGACATTTCTTGTTTTGGCTTCTGCCCATTGCTTCTCAWCTCCAATCAGGCTGCTGAAGAACCCAGCTCCATCTTCCTACTGGCCCCTTTTAGCTGCTGGGAGGCTGCAGATAGGTCCCCCTGAAGCCATTTCTGCCCCAGGCTGAACCAGACCCCATACCTTAGCTTCTCCTTACAGGGCAAGTGATGCATGGCATGGATTCTGTTCACATAAGGTCCTCTGTGTGAAATATTCACATTGCTCACTGCTACCTACCTGTGTGCTAGTGGCATAGATTAGAATTTTTAATAAAAACTCCAGAGTGAGTTCTGGCACTATCATTAACCTGTTCTTTCAGTGGGGTGCGGTTTCCCTTCACTGTGTTAGTGGAGATAGTCTGCAGTCATCCACTTATATAAAAGCTGTGATGAAGCCTTGAAGACTTTTTTGATTAAAAATATAAACAAGAACTGCTGAGTTTGACAGGGAATATATTAAATGCCAACAGTGTTTAGTCACAACATGGTTCCTGGGCAAATTAGAGATATCACTGTCTTAATGCATTTTGTCAAATGTTTCTTRCTGTTTTGGTGGTTGTTGGTGTTTTGGTTCTGTTCTGTTTATTGAACAACCTGCTCTGAATCTTTCTCACATAATTTTAATATATTTTTGGATGTCAAGTACATGTAAAATTTCCTTTGAGGAAACACCTTTTTCTGCTTTTTCTTATACAGAAGAATATATCTGTAAAAATCAAGATCCAGTCAGTTTAATTAGAATGRTGTTCCCACAGGGGAACATAAATAAATTCTTCCTGTGATCACCTGTAGACTTAATGAACCCAGTACATCTCGTGATTTTCAAGCTTCTTACAAAAACATTGCTTCTGGAAAAAAACTTTGCTAGGAGGTGCTATGTGCAGGAGTTTATTTAGCGGGACCCAGTAAGAGCAAAATGTTTTGTATGCCAAGGAAATATTTCCTCCTTACAAACATATATGCTATAAAACAAATGGAAAAAAGCGTCCCTCTGTATTTCAGATGAGAAATAATGGCCATCTGAAGTATAATCTCAATGACAAATGCTTGTTTCTTTCACAGGCAAAATTCTCATTAGTTTCYATGTTGCAGTATTAAGGGCAGGAATGATTAGAACATGATTGTGTTAAAATAAATTATAAAAAACTAATTTTTGCTACCAAGAAAAAAATTAAAAGAAACTGATATAAGAGCCTAGTAGACCTTCCTAAAAATAATTGTCCAAAACCAAAGTTAGCATTTCACTTCTGTCTAAATGGCAGGCATAAAGTACCATAAATGCTCAAGCATTAGTTAAGTCCCACTTGCTCCCTGGCTATGAGGAATGAGAACAATTATTTGCTTGAAGACCACCACTGCCTTTCTCTTCATGGCAGCCCCCTTATTTCCAACTCTTCCACTGGGTTTTGAAGCTCAATTTCTGTTGAGTGGGCAAGGGCATAGCTTGGCAGAAGGCTGCTTTCCCTCTCCCAGGGCATAGACTCAACACTAGCTGCCCCTCAACAAGTTCAGGGACTTCATTATTCGAATACAATGGCCCAGATTTTCTTTTTGTCCTTTTGAGTAATATAACCACTACAGAAATTCTGTAACTTACGCAGGGATGTCTGAGAATTGCTACTATGGAAGGGACTGAAGGCAAACGCAGTTGGGACTGCATTTTGTTCTGTTATTGTGGTGCTTCACAGMAGAATGTCAAATCACCTTTAAAAATACTTATCAATGCCTAGACATGTACATTTTAGTTTGAATCATGTCCAGGGTTTTTTGCCAGAGTCATTCTGTTCAGACCAATGCAGTTCCATTGAGCAAACTGGTGTAGTATATGAATGCTGAAACTGGTAAGTGAACATGCRTGGTTGTTGATTATGAGCTGAATCCTTGCACTTTAGGATGGAATGATGTTCAGAGAACAGATTTCTGATTTCTATATATGAGGAAGTCCATAATTCCTAAGACTTGGTTTCTGAGATTGAATTTTCTTCATTCACATTGTAAACTTTGTATTTTTACATTTTTCTCTCCAAAACGTTGGGCTTCAAGGATTTTTTTTTAAGGGGTTTGTGTGTTTGTTTGTTTGTTTGTGAGCTTTATTATGCCTCCCCTGTTACTTTTCACAGTATTTTCATAACAAAGAGAAGAAATAKTTACAGAAATAGTGCAAGAGTTTTAAAGTCACATGCTTTATCATTAGGTCTGAGAGGGAGATCAACATTAKTGTAAAMAATRAAAAATAAAACCCCACAATTCATTAATTGAAAATTTTCCCTTCATGCACAAAAAAATGGTAGGGAGCATGTGGTTAAAACCTGTTTGGTTATGTAATTAAAGACTGGTCTTATCACATGTCTAGAAGAGGAAAAAAAAAAGTTTGTACAGACATGGTTACAACTAGAACATGTAGCTTCTGAGTTGTCTTGGCAATGACAATAGTGTCATGCACTCCAAGCAGATTCTGCCTGTTTCTTTCACTTTTCTGGATGCCASTCAGAGGTTTTTCCTTCCTTCTGGGTACATGCTGTCTAGATAATTCACGTTTCTTCTTTCATCCTTAGATTACTCCTTTAACCCAGCTTTTGTCCCTTCTGTGCCTGAAACAGAGAGCTAAGTCCAGCTACCATCATAGGGATGAGAGGGATAGTAAGGATAGGCATTGARCTTGCAGCTTCTCTG
Source organism: Alauda arvensis (assembly GCA_902810485.1). Taxonomy (NCBI): domain Eukaryota; kingdom Metazoa; phylum Chordata; class Aves; order Passeriformes; family Alaudidae; genus Alauda; species Alauda arvensis. The sequence continues at coordinate 1,380,058 of CADDXX010000101.1, forward strand.
TAGTATTATTTGAAGCTGAAGCAGTTATGGGCAGTAAAAATTTGATTTTTTCCCTGCACTTTCCAAGCTGAAGCATGTTCAGCCACTCCTTGTGGGAACAGTTTGTGTGCAGTCTGCTTAGTGTTTCATCAAGGCTATGAAGGTGGGTTATTGCAGAGTCTATGTGCTAAAATTCAAGTGCATGTGAGAATTTGAAAAGGCTTGTCATTTGAACAAAGTATGATAGATTTTTTCAGGGATACCAGACCTCCACTTTTTTCCAAAGGTATCACTCTGAAGGTCCTGCTTATTCATTCATGTATTAAGAAAAAAGCAAAGGAGCAGCCAGTTAAGATTGTTTACATCACAAATAGCTTGTAGATGGATTGGCAAAAAGGAATTTTATTTCCACTGACTTTTTGAAGCATTGTTTTCCCTTAGTCATAAGCCTGTTTGTAGTTCTTCACTGTCTGTAGCACTTTATCAGGTAGTTTCTTTACTAGCTTTGTTTATCTCTCCATGCTTGAGCAATTACACAGTCTTCCAGGGCTAGATAGCACTTAGTTACCATAATTGAGCTGTCTGTAGGAATGAAGTTTTTACTGAAACAATCCTGATAGAATTACAGTTTGTAGCTCACTAGTCTGCCTTGAACTTTTAGCAGCTTCTTTCAGCTTTGGCTGGCTGAACTGAACACCATAGTCAGACCTATGGCTCTTACCACTCTGAGGGCTCACTGAATGTTTAGGCCATTTGGTGTTCTCAGCAGGCTATTTGGTTATTTAACTTGGAAATAAAAGTGGTTGAACCTGAAAATAGTTGATCCTATGCAGATTTCATTAAAAGGATTCACTAGTTGTGAATGGACTCTGACAGAAATGATGGTCAGAGTCATGCGTTTTTCCAAGATGTTCATGTGCCATGTAAGACAGACAGCACAGATACWGCAAGAATGTGGGTCTCAAAAGTAATTATCATTTTCAGGGAAATCTATTTCTGTTCAAGACATTGCCCAATTTGATTTCCTTGAAAATCCCTCACTTTTAGATAGTTAGTGTCTCAACGTGCTGCCCGGTGTTTGTTGGACAGCTTGCTTCCTTTCTGTCTGGTGTGCTGTTTTTCATCTTACAACATAGCAGAATATGTTGTTTTTTGCCACAAAATTTAGTATTGCTTTAATCCTTGTTGCCATGTCTATGTATTTACTGATTTTGAGCTGTTCTGTTGTTTGGCTCTAGTCTTTCATTTGTATTAGAGTTATTACAAGATTTGTCACTATGAACCAATAKAAATGTTTAATATTATTATTGGGGAATATTCTGAATTCATGAGCAACAAACTAAAAATACCACTGTAATAAAAGACCTTGATAACCTGGTTTAATCCATTGGACAGCATGTGCTCAGTATATCTCCATTAGTTTTGATTTATTGCAGTAGATTCTGAGCTTTTCCATATCCGAATCAAGTTTTTTTTCCCTRCTGTTTTTAGACTAATGATTCCACTTAGGCATAGAAAAATGCCTAAGTGAAAGATCCTTTTACTACTGATAGTAGAAATTTGCTCCAACCAGTGCTTTACCTGCAGTGCATTTACGTTTCTGTGTCTTACGACAGAGAAACATTAAGCATTCAAATTCCAATTCAGTTCTGACATTTTTGYACAGAGTCTCTCAGAAGTTGTAGTKCATGTTATGAGCAGTCCTATTAATGTCAAATAGCATTAGCAAATCTACTGCAAATCAATGGTGACTGTTACAGTAATTTGCCTGCCTGACAAGGGTGCCTTCAGGAAAGCCAGACTCCATTGTTTTAGGAGTTCATGTAAGTGCCAYAGAGTGTGTAAAAGATGGAATCAGAGCACGTGCTTTCCATTTTCAGAGATCTGCCACCTTCAATCTGATTTCATGGTTATTTTTGTATAACTGCTCTTTTAAATATCTTCCTTGACTGCAGAATGCTTAAAGCCCCARCTAATAAATATACTTGTACACATACTGGTACTGAGCTAAATTAGCTATAGGTCTATTATCAACATTTTAATAGAAATTCTTTAAATAATTTTCTTTAAATGATTTGATGCGAGTACTGCTTGTCTTTAAGACTTATGTTAAAAAATTAGACTTCAATGTTGCATGTTATTTTTTTTAATTTGACTGTTGAAAGCTCTAAGGGAGTGGACCAAMAACATACAAAGGTTATTACACAAAAGGTTTTCATGTCAATAGAAAGAATGGCTGCAGAACAAGTACATGGCAACATGATGTCAGTTGCAGAACTGCAATGGGCTGYAACAAAAATCTCCAAAATATTTGTTTAGGACCTTTTTTTTAATTATGGTCATTGCAGATGCTACTGTAGTAGTAGTTGATAGACAAGAGGATGATTTCTCCTCATTGTCTTTAAATACTGAAGTCTTAAGGAAAAATTAATTTTTAAACTGATGTGCCTACTTATGAGCATGAATAGATTGAAATAGGAGTCTTGTGTAGAATAGTTATTAATGAAATTATCTGGATTTTCTAGATTTCTAACTGATTTTTCACCATCTAAACCATSCCTTTAAGTATATAATTAAGGAAAATAAGTAATTATAAGAAAAAAAAAATCACAAGATGAGTCTGATCAGTTATATCCGGCTGTTTTCATCATACCTATTGGTGCAGGAAAAGATATGTGTGTGTTGAACACCTAATTTCACTGTCCCCTGTGTCAAATGGGTGAATGAACAGACACCTGCAGAGCAGCAAATCGTGAATCTTTCAGATGGAGCTGAAACCATTACACATGATTAATTTGAATGTTGGGTATCTTGATTTAGTTAACATCTTCTTCAGGGTGCTGCTTTTAAAAATGAATTAAGTGTGCCTATAATGGTTTTCTAAATGTTGGTGGTTTAATTTCTGACTATTCATTCAARTGTGGATACTATGAAAGTGAGTCACATATGAGTGATATGTTTACATCACGTGGAGATTAATACAGCAGTCAGTGGAGATGAAAATAGTAGTGCAGCAACACAGGCWAATACACAGTAAACATAAAATGCAAATACATTCATTGATTAGTTATGAATTCATTCTGCTTCTACACGTGCAGAAGAAAAAAATGCAGCCCATCCAGGCAAAATATGGTGCATAGCAATTTAGTTTCAGTTTGTTTTATTTTTAGTCACTCAAAACACAAAATAGGAGCAAGTGTGCTGCAAGGACAGGAAATGGCAAAGATGCACAAACAAGAAAGATATTTTGGACATATCTTCCAATCCACTGCAGAAGTCATGTTCTCATTTGTTTCTCCAAACACCAAGGGAAGCTTAACTGATCAAAGTGAAGAGCATTTAGGGGCACTGCAGTTCTGCACAGACTGTGTCCTGGCTTCTGAGCATCAAGGTTAAATCACTGCACTRTGCTCTATTCATGCTCTGTTCCTTCCTGTGAAAACCAGAGCGCAGGAAAGTGGAGGAAAATGTAAGTCTGGATGGCTCAAAAACATCTGATGCTCATGAGAATATGGCCASAGTGGAGCCTTACCTTGGATTTAAGGACTGGAAGTCTCCCAAGTCCCACAGTATAAACATATGCTGTGACAGTCTAAGTGCTGCTGTGAGGTGCAGCCAACAGCCTGAGTTAAAGCACACACTCTCTGGTGCTGGCTAAATTCTTGTTTCCCAGATTTCAAAAATTTAATCTGCTTGCACAGTCCATAAAATGTGCTTCCAGAGAGCCTGTTTTGCTGATTGTRCTTGCAATAAATTGACTGAGAAAAAAAGAAGACGCATTGATTTGTACAGTTTGCACTTTATTCTAATCTGTTTGCACTCTATTCTAATGTTTTTAAATGCTACCTTCTTTGGATGGTAAATGGAGTAATTCTTTGTATCTTTTTAAACAGTGGCTAGGTAGACTCTCTCTCTCTCTTAAAAGTGCAGGAAATCAATCAGAATTGCTYAAATTTAAAATACATATTTTGTAAATACATTTCAGACAGCAAGAGCAGAAAGTCCTCAGCTGTGTGCCAGTTGCTGTGCAGCAGCMTGTGACACAGCAGGCAGTGCTGCTGCAGATGTGGGCCTGCTTCTCCATACTTCAGTTTCCTGTAATTATCCACCGTAGGTGTGTGGATTTTCTCTATTTCCACTCTCCCAAATGACATAAAGCCTTTGGCTCTCAAAGGACTGTACTAAGGTTACTTGTACATTRTGCAAACCCCAGAGAGCTGATCCCCATCATTTTCTCTAGTAGGGGTTTGGCTAAGGATGACTGGTTCCTTTCTAGCCCTTGTGCATGGGTTTTCTTTCTACAGAACCTGATGGGGAGCAGACTGGTACTCAGTGGTGGAGCAGGATATGAGTGATGCGTAGACTTAGATCCCAAATCTTGGAARTTTATATAAATGGTTTGTTACTGTGACCATCTCATCATCTCTGATAAAGCACATTCACTAGAAGCATGTATTATAGAAAGCTGCATTTTGACAAATGCTGTCTTTCACCTTAAAATATAAAATATAGATAAATGCATGAGGAATTGAAAAATATATTACCACTCTTTGTATCAATACTGCTAAGTCTTGTCAACTGAGTAGCAATGGTTGCTGAGAACAATTTTTCCCTCTTGCTTTATTTTRTCCTAAAGTCTATAGAGTTACTATTAAACCTAGCAACTTAGAAAAAAATGTATACTTTAGAGCCACCACCAAATTTAATTTGTTTGTTGGGGTTTTTTTTAAAAACCAAAACTTTTCAGGCATTGTCACATAAAAAACATCGACTGGTGATTTAAAGGTCAAGAAATGAATTTGCATTGCCCCTGTGCAGTGGCCCTTTTTGGGGTAATCCACCTGTCATAGAAGTGTTCATTAAATGATGCAGCTTAAAATATTGCCCCTTTTCATAAGCAGTGTCCCCACATTATTGTTTTCACTTTGCAAGCTTTTCTACAGCTGCTTTAAGTTAAAATCGTCCTCAATGAAGATAGGAATTGTTGTATGACATAATTTATTGAAAGCTTTAGAAAATGTATGCCATACTGCTGCTCATCAAACAAAACTTTCCTTTGAGGTGCTGTCCACTGCTTTCTGTGCAGTGTTTTGACACAACATGGAAATATGGCAGCTGCTTTGGGACACTTTTCTGTACTTCCAGGTTGATTTAGCACTATGACATAAACCTGGAAAACAAAATAAGACAAAAAAGCTCTTTCATGGTTTTAGCTGAGAGAAAACAAAGAAAGAAARGATACTGAAAATGAGGAGCTGTGAGGAACCTGAATTTCACTAAAGGAGGAAACAAACCCTTGCATTTTTCAGTGTGTGAGAATCAGTCAAGATGTTTTTATTAGACATGTGTGAACTTTGCTCTGTTGTGACTGTGCATGAGCCTCCTTCTTGTGTTACCTTGCAGCAGAACCCACCAGCATTTGCCACYTTGCACTGTCCCATCCCCAAGCACCAGGTGCTTTGTGTGCCATCTGCTGCTGCACAGTGCACACCTGTCAGCAGGATAGCAGACATTAGAAAAAGTATGCATGATGAACATTCCATCAGCATCTTCATAACTGTCTGAGGATGCATAGTTGGTTGTGTTCATTGATCCAAATAATTTGTTCTAAGTGTTTTAAAGTAAATATATCCAAATATGTTTGCCTTTTTTTGCCTAATCGAAAAATTCTTGTAGAAAAGCAGTCTGTTGGTGAGCTTTAGTAGATAAGGGGTCTGTAAAAATATGAAGATATTTCCAGCCAATTAAAAGAAGATAYTTGATTAAAGGTGTCTTTCTTGCAATATTTCTATCAGATGCAGAATCATATTGTTAGAGTCCTTGTGTTAACAGAAACAGAAATTTTGAATTTGACTTCTATAATGATACAGTTACAATAATGGCATAATACAACTGAGCCTTTTTATTCTCATTTCAATAGTTTGTATTACTCTGCTGGCCCCTGGAGGGGAATAGCATTTCCACAAAGGATTTTTCRTATCTGCCTTCATTTTACCAGAGAAAAAAAATATCTGTTCRAGTGTTCTGGTGCTCTAATTTAATRAAATCAAAAGTACTGCATATTATCAGAAATTTGAGTATGTTTCATGCTGATCTAGGCRCACTCCAAACATTCTCAGCATCCTTACATATGTTTTATGCCCCTTGTACGACAGATCAAATACATTATTCAAAGCTAAGTGGCCTACATATTGTTCAGATTCATTTCTTGCTGTTTCTTCCACTTTCAGTTGCAAAGCTGAAGGACATTCCTGTCTCACAGGAGTATGCAGTGAACCCAAGTGGTTGTTTTTAAAAGATGTTTTCCTTTATATGTGTTGCAACCTAGAGAAGATCTGTGCCATTCAACCATTTTTACTTAGCTCTATGTTGTTAARAAAGCACCGGTGAGAAAGCTGCATCAGTTTTTGCACACATCTTTTTGCTTTAGGTTATCAGCAGTGTAGTTGGGCTGTCGTGGTCCCTGGATGAATTATTCAAGCTCTTGACATCAGAGATTCCTGCTAGCGGATTGGCTGGTCCTGGGATAATAMAATCTTTCCCCAGAAAAACAGTGGAGAAGGATGATGGCAGTGAGACCAGCAGAACTGCTGCTTCCAATACAGCTGGCTTTGTCTGGCTGTTTCACCTCTGCAAGAACATATAAGGATGTTTTTAAGGTTTGGCTTCATATGAATTCTCTGATAAGAGATGGAGGAGGGATTTTTGTAAGAGGCCTGCATTTCCAGTGAGGGGAAGAAATCGGATCATTGTTGAAAAATTACTTCTGGCTGTATCCTAAAGAAACGCTGCACATGAGAGAGGGGGAGAAGCCACAGCAGTATCCACAGCAGCAGCAGCAGCAGCAGAGCCTATGGCTCACTGTAAAGGTGCTGGTGGCAGAAATATCCTGTCTTTGAATGTGCTTCCTGAATTCTTTCAGTGCCAGCAGGGTAAGTGGTGCGRATACGGAGCTGACAGTCCTTGTGAGTGGGGAGAGCGTAAGGAACTGCTTGACACACAGGTTTTGTGGGTATACATAAACAGTACCTGTGCAGAGAATTTAGTCAATGWAAATAACACAGTTGCTTCCAGGTAAATTTGTAAAAAGCATATTCACAATGGAGTTTTAAAAATCAATGCACTGCTTGTGTTATGTTCAGACATAGATTTTATAGTGGTAAAATCTGTTCCTTTTAAGCCTGTACAAAATAAATGCTAGAAGCAAGGAAACGTCGTTAGTAGTTAGTAGTTCCAGTTAGGCTCATAAAGAATATATTGCTCATAAATTCCCTTGAAACAGGTAGTTTAGAAGGGCTGTTTCCACTGTTTGTTGGTGTCACTGAAACTCTGTGTGTCTTCTGCTCGTAAGGTGTCTCTTTAGAAGCTGGAAGCTGGTTCTCTGATTTCCAGTTTTTSTCTGTTTCTTAAATCACCAAGATGCATTGGAACTTCAAATTTTCACTCATTTCATTGATGAGAAATTTCACTTCTGAAGGCCTGGTTTATTTCTTTTGGCATGCCTTTGTTGTACCAGGGTTGCTGGGGAGTTTTTTTGAGTTACAGAGGTGTGAATCAAGGCAGAACTGTATTATTTGTCTGTGTGCTTGGTCTCTATCCCTACACCTCTTCACACGCAACAAAATAGAAGTATGCAGGTACTTCGATGGAAATTTTTTTGGCTACCTGTAAGTGTATCTGCAGAGCAGAGCTGGCATTTACTGTGTGTCAAAAAGAAAGCTTGTTCGTGGTTAGGATCCATGCAGTGAGATGATTGTTTTTCAGAATCTAAAAACAATTGTCACACACAGAGTCAAGACACATCCCTGCCAAAAATAGTCAATRTGGAATGAAGCATGATGCAGTATCTTAACAATATTTTTCATTACTTGCCCATGACTGCAACAAGTAGATTCTGAGAATGTAATAAATTTTAAAAACTTATTAAATCCTGCCTTCCCAATGATATCAAAGGAAACTAAAGAATGCAATATTATTTTCTGAGGCATAAAGTGTGATAATCTAGCAATAGATGCTGGTGAGTGTAGGTATCTCTCTTCCCTCTGGTATTTCTTATATGTGAGATGGTGTTTATMTATAAAGAAAATAATCCTGAATATAATGCACAAACACTTTTTGGGAGCTTGGATATGGCCCCTGACTAACTGATGAAAAYATTTTGACCTATGAATTTTGTGTGGTGATTTCTATCCCTGTGTACCCTAATTGTGAAGCAGCATTGCATGAGTGTAAATTAGGGAGTTTATTGTTGGAATTACAAGTTKAGTAGTTATCTATTGTTGGTACTAYAAGTTTAGTAGTTATCTATTCCAGAACTTAAATGGATGTTAAAGAATATTCCATTTTAATTTTACAGATGTGGAATAGGAAAAATGCTGTTCACTGCTGCACAAGCCACTAGCTAATGCAGAAGCTATAATTAGATAYTCCATCTGTAGGTTTTGGGATATGCACGTAATCTTATGGAAAGTAAGTATCATCAAACAGCAATTGTATTTATTTGAATTTTCTGCTGGGWAATGAAGGTGTTCATTCAGAACTGGTGATGGTAATAGCATTATTTGTTTTTACATGAAATAGAAATTTCTCCTGTTTTTTGAAAGAAAAAAATCTGTCATAAATACTTGAATACCTCTGCTGTGAAWTTATTCCATGTGTCAAAACTGATTACCCACAAGAAAGGGGCAGGACTTTGTGGATTGGTTACAATGCTGTGATGCTTTTCCCTCYACTGCTGTGACCCTTGCTGCTGAAGCTGGAGGAGCTGATTTGGGAGCTATTTTTATCTGWGCATCTGGCAGCTGTCCCACAGGGACGATCTGGCAGTCAGGGAAATTCACTACAAGCCAGACAAGTGCTTTAGACAGGACTAAGGGACATGGTTAAGTAGTGGTGTGGAAACTGCCTGAACTAGCTAATGGCTCCTTCCTGGCACGATCTCCCAAGGGGATCAATAAGTTTGACAATGCAATTTCAAATCTTTAATTCAGCATTCTAAACATTTTCAAATACATATACTAAGTACTTTTTTCCAAGTCTCTAGCTAACTTTCTACATAAAAGCAACTTGGCTGTGGGAGATGTTGATTCTAGTGAAAAAGCAAAGTTCTAGGTGCTCAGACCTTGGGTAATTATAGTATGGATTTATAACTCGAATTTGTCTTGACATTTAGATTCTAAATGGTGTCTTTCTGGTCATTAGCTTGTTAAGACTTGAACTTTGCTGTGAAACTCTTCAAATAGTCAGATATCAGAACATTATTGTAATAATGTGRAGTACTTGTTATTAGTATTTAGAGGCAAAATTGACTGTCTCAATAAAATATAGAGTTATTTCTTGCAAGTGCAGAATACATTTGTTGTCAGTAGGAAATTCTAGTATTCTACCAAGTAAATCTGAAAGTATCCAGTGATGTCTAATCAAACTTGATTTCCTTTTATTCTCAGATGAGCAAGAGTCAGTGCAGAAACGGACTTTCACAAAATGGATCAATACTCATCTGGCTAAGGTAACACATGGCTTTGAAACTTACTTTTTTTTTTTAATCAAGCCTTTTAATCTRTGCCTATACAGCCCAGGAGTATGGAATATGTAAGATTTCTCTGAGCAGTATTTCCTAATGTTCAGAAAGGGTCGTCCTCCTCATCTGCACACCATTGAGGATGAATCTCAGCATGGTAGTGGTCAGCTACAGAAGCACAAGTGGTGTCCAGAGGCAACCACCAGATTCTTTGGCCAGAACTGAAAGGTAGCACAGCATTTCAGCCAGAGGAAACGTCTGAAACTGTTTTCCATGAAATAGAAACATTAGACTTATTGCACACAATATAGTCAAATAAAACTTCAATCATRTCTTGTGTGGTTTGATCTGGTTACAGACATAAGTATTGCTTCATTAATCCAGTGCCAAATTAATTATCTTATGCATGGTGGGATTTGTCATTAAACTATTGTTGCTTCTTCTTAACACAACTTAAAATTCCTGGTTTTACCTTTAGAAAGTATAAACTGGGATTTACAGACATTTTAAAAGTATTAACCTACAATTGGTACCAACCTTATCTGAAAACATAAGCAGTGAGATTCAGTTTGGCATTCCTGGAGTTTTCACACAACACAGCTCTAACCATAGTTATCAATTAGCCCAATAAATTAAAATTTTAAACTCCCAAGAGCAGCTTTTTGAAATGTGTGGTTTTAAGCCTGAAGATTAATGATCATTAAAATTGAGTGAAGACTAGTTGTAATAACACTGTTTTAACTTTTGTATAAAGCTGCCAAATAATACCCTCAAAAATGAGACAAGCAAAGCAGGAAGCCCATTTAAAGTTGTACCATGTGATATGATCTAAAGAGACAGTATGGTAGAGCAGCAACATTTATTTACGTTGCTGAGGAATGTAATGGAAGAACTTCCTGTGAAATTAACTACACTGGCATTGTAAAATTCCACTGCTAGAACAAATTTATCTTCAGGGACTTCTTGWCAGTGGATTCTCACTGGAAATGAGGTCTGTCCCCATATTGTCTTTAAAACAATTTGGAAAAACGCCCATGTTGGAGACAACTTAAGCACTCTRTTCTGTTTACTTCAACTGAAATTGAAAGTCATTCTGTGTTTGCTAAAGCATCAGCTAAGGAGGCTGTGAACGAGTGTCAGAGGAGAAAAAGAACTCCTATTTCATGTTCAACTGTTTCTTAATTGTGTTAGGTCATTAATAATAACCTAATAATTATGGAGAAGTACAACTATTAGGTAGGTTATCTATATCATATTGTTAGGTATTACAAGTGTTTGTATGTCATGATAATTCCCTAGTCTACAGAATAATCCTTGGGAAGAGACAAAGTYGTGGGGGCAGCTCCATTAAAAGATCTTGCCTGGGATTGAGATTTGTGAATGTTTCCTGCTGTGCTAGACCCTTTGGACCAATCATGAGGGCTCAGATGAACTTTTTGGCTTGCATGATCTGGATGTGTAGTTCCTCAATGGGCCTGATACTGTAAGGACTGATCAAAAACGTTCAAACCAGGCAGTCATGCAGTCACAACCCTGAGTTTTAGCTACCTGAGGTACCTTTAAGTTACTTGTAGAAATGGGTTTGTGTTAATTCACACTTCAGAAGGAAAGCTGTGTCTGTGGGTACCTTTATTGATGGCTGTCAGCACATTTGCCTCTCTGCCTAAGTCAGATCATCTGTCTCTGCTTCCCATTTCCGCTGTTACGCTACTGAAGGAGAAGCACTGTCCATAGAAATTAGACTCAACAGAAGTGACCCATGCCATTCAAATTCTTAAGTGTTTAAAGCCTAAGCTTTTAAAACTTTGTCAGTTACGTTTTTGGAAATACGTAAGTGGAAAGATGTTTTCTGAGTTAATCACAGCTGTAGGAAATACAAGTGGGTATCTGAAGTGCCCCTCGCACTCATGTTCTGACTTTTAACTTAAAATGTCAATATTTAGGCTATTTGAGTTTTCTAAAAGGTTGTTTTGGTTTTGATTGTTTCAAAAGAAGCTGGAGRTCTGTAAGATCTCCATTGTCTGGAAGCCTTTGAAATGTGATGCGGAAAAATCCTGGAAGGAGACTTACTTTTAATGAGCATCGTCTGCTTTCTGCTCTCACCTTTGAGCCAATAAAAAGTGGAGCATCTACTAGTCTGGTACCTAGCAAGTGTGGCCTCAAACTCACAGCAGAGAAACAGCAATACATGCTGCACCACTGCAGAGTAAAGGAGCTGGGAGAGAAGGAGTACTGCTGAGCCAGGGGAAAAGGGGTAGAGAGGGGGAAGGTGATTTGAATTTTGCCTTTGTGTCTTATCCAGAAACACTGTGCTGAATTTGACTCAGTATATGCATTCAAAATTAACAGTAMCTTCATGTCAAATTCTCACTCTATCTTTTGGCTACTCTTGTAAAACTCTGGGTTTCTTTCCTTTCCTTGTCATTTTTGATAATCTCGTAAAATTATTAATAGACAAAGTAATAGGAGGAAATAAGAGAAAACGGAAAACTGTAATTAAGGTGTCTATGACTCTTAACACCATGGCTATCTGAAGAAATGTTTCCTCATAAATGAGCCTGAGGAGTTTTGTAAGTACTGCATGAAACCTCAAAAGCAGGAGAAATTAATGGTTTCTGTGCAAAGAKTGATGGGATTTTACTGTAGCAGTTTGAAAGATGCATTTAGAGGTGCAAAGGAAGGGAAACAAACTATTCAGGTAGAGTTGTGATCCTTACACTGTGTTGGTTGAATAGAGCAAAGAGGATCTAAAAAGGAGCAGTTTCCCACATTGTGAGGAGTAGTGTTTTGAAAGAAATGGAAATACAGAAGTGATTTGATTATTTTAGGTAGAACCAAGACCAATTCATAGTTTGGGAACATAAAGCAGGATGTGAATGTTTGTCAGGGCTTTCTAGGAGTAAAAGATTTTACCCTGCTAATCTGTAAGATCTTAGTGTATGTTTTTCATCTAAAAAGTCCTGCTCTAATTGAAACAGAAACTAATTCAATAACTGAGGCTATCAAGTTCATTTAACCAATTATTTTTGGCCATTTAATTTTAGGAATGGGTTTGAAAATATGGATGCAAATAAATACAAATGAGCAAAACAGATAGATGTAATGAGGCTATTGCTGAAATTTCTCCACCACAAGGGTTGTCAGGCACTGGAATTGGCTGCCTATGAAAGTGGTTGAGTCATCATCCCTGGAGGCTTTTAAAAGAGGTGCAGATGTGGCACTTAGGTCCATGGCTTAGTCGTGGACATGTCAGTGTTAGGTTAATGGCTGGATTTGATTTGAAAGCAAATTTCCAGCCTCAATGGTTTTGTGATTCTATGCATTGAATTTAATGAAAGGCAATAGGAGAAAGGTGTTTTTATTCTCTCACTCTTATGATAGAATGCTACGTTTTTCAAATTATGTTTTGTATTTGAAAGATGTTCTTTCACAAGCAGAGGACAAGTAAAGGACTTGGCATCAGCTAATTATGGGACAATTCAAAAGATGGAGGTAAAACARCCATGGTGCAAGCTGTGCCCTCACCAGAGGGGATGAACAGAGAGGAAAGACCTGCAAGTATGCTAACTAGCAGGTAGTGTAATGCAGCTTCATTTTGGGCAAGCTGTTAATAAAAGGCTGCATCTGTCCCTCTGCTGTCTCCCTAACCCCAGCTGTATCTTTTCAGTGATTCTGAGCAGTAATCTGGTGAGACTCATCAATTGGAAATCATGTTTTCTCTGCCAGCCACTTGCAGAAATTGGGTCTATGAAATGACTGTGGTCTATCTTCTGGCCCTCCTTTTGAATTTTGGTGCAGCTATGCAGTTCTGCTAATGATAAATGAGATACGCAYGTGTAACAGGACAGGAAGTTTTCTGATTCCATATAATTTGTTCCTATTTTTCYATGGTTGTAGAACTGTCCTTATCTCAATCTCAGCTTCAAAGTATAGACATAATTTCAGTATGCTTCTAATTATCTTTTCAAGCATCTTTTCAAAATCTAAATTTAAAATACAGACAAGTTACTCCAAATATTTCAAAAAGGCAACATTACTTGCATTCAGAACAGCAATTACTTAAATATTTTTTCATTTCATTAGCAATGCCAATTTTTGAGGTAGGGGATTAGATGAGTAAAGAGGGTGAAAAATATATAACTCTCTTTTAACAGCTGAGACATGTGCTTTTTACTGCCTTTTTGASCTGTCATGAAAGTTTGGGAGAATAGTAGTTTCAAAATTTGAAACACTTTAAATTGGTTTAACCCAATCAAATAACATTTTTGTTCCCAGGTGTAGGGCTAATTTTAGTATTTGTACTCACCAAAGTATTGCTGTAAACTCACTGATAGAGTGAACAACAAATACTGGCTGAAACAAATTACTATTAATTTTRCTGCCATTAAGAGGATGCACACAATAAAAATCAAAAGCAGAGGATGAATAGCAACTAAAAACAAAACTAAGAATGAATGAAAATTTTTCATTTTATTTATGCAATATTTATATAATGCTGAATCAAACCTGAGCATTAAGCCTCATGTTAAAGCTTTTGAAACGGCAAAATTATATCTTTCATAGTAAAGAAAGGAAGAAAAAAGATACAGGTATATCAAGACACAGAGTACCCACACACAGTGCTGTCCATGGTATTAGTTTGTTCTTAAAATGTAATTGTAACTTGGTCTTTCATGAACYTCATCAGTTTTCATCAGTTGAATCTGATCCTTTTTGTCTTTTTCAAGTGGGAAAACAGAGGCTCCCAGTATCTTAGTCACTGACATAGGGAAAGAAATAAGCTACTGTCCACCTTGACTGCATAATGAAGAAAATCTGACTGGTGGTTTTCTGCTTMRACAGTTACTAAGTGTTTACAGCTAGCATTGCTTATAACTGCTAATGTTAAACTGTGAATGCTAAACTAATTTGTGTGATGAAATTAATMATGCAAAACTTAGGACAGAGTCCCTCAGCTTTAGTAATTAAAGAAGTCAGTAACAGCAAGGAATTTGAGAACATTCATATAGATTTAGGAATTAAATTGTGGCAGAGGAGGGATGCAGCTATTACAGAATAATAGAAACTTCACTTCCTTGCTGTTCTCACATATGTTTCCCTGCAGAGACAGGGAAGTTGCATAGATTTGTTCCTGTTTGTGCATGTGGATTTTCATACATTTTTTTCAGCAGTTTTTGAAAGATTATTTGAAAATTAATGTAGCAAARATCGTTTTCAATGTCTTCATTGGCTTTCATTATGATGCAGATGTTATTTGTATAGTATGATTTACTCATTAAAGAAGTTAAGTACAGGGTGTGAGGAAAAGATTCTTGTAGAAAAGATGCCAATGAGAAACTAAATGCAAGAAGAAGTCCTGCAATAAAAGAGTAGCAATAAAAAGTTTGCAATAAAAAGCTTAGCAAATATATGTTTGTTCCATATCTGAAGTTTGGATTTTACAAAACTCATTTTACTGCATACAAGGAGGAATTTCTAGAGATTCAATATGTTCTAAGTGAATATAAATTTAAAAAAACCCAGACCTTTTTTCTCTGGAGGCTAAAATTAATCAGTGTTCACCTTCATCTTTCACTTCACTTGACACTATATATCCAGCCAAGGAGTAGGTATTTACCCATTCCAGYAGATGTGTTAAGATCAGTGGAGGATCTGCTAGAAAACATTCAAGTAGCTTAAGTCATCCTGTGCAGTGGTCCATATATAATAAATAAGCACATGTGAACTCAGCATCAGCTAGTGTGTGTATCAGCATGGGGAATAAGATTAATATCTATGCTTGTGTAAAGGAGGAGTCTATTTTTCTATATATGCCATGAGGAATAYAACTCATTCCATATTTCTGAGRGTGACTGAAATAATMATMATMATCATCATCATCTAAATTCCCYGCTTATGTGCCCAAAATAGTTAAAATAAAAAAAAAGATTATTTATGAAACATGATAAGAGTGTAACCTCCTTGTAATTAGGTGTTAATATCTTCAGGGTAATGTAAAACATTATATAGTGTATTACTGAGAACGTTTCTGGCAGTCTACATTATTAACTAAATTTCCATTTTAGAGGGGTCTTACATAGGAGATGTGGTGAAACAGGTGTTGTATCTGCCTTCTGTTCAAGTTTTAATGTAAGATTGATGGTGCAAACACTGGCAGTGTTTGCAATTATGCCACCTTCCAACAACCAAAAGTGCATCTCAGCGTGCTGAGTTAAGGACAGTTGTGACTCTCACACTCCAGAGCAGCAGCTCTTACCAGCTTTGGTGCTTGATGGATTTTTTTCTGCTTTTCATCTTATTCAGTGCTTTCTCTACAGCTGTTTTTCCCCAAACCAATGTTTATTCAAGTAGAAAGYACTGTAGGTGTTAATTTGCTTGGGATGCTTTCACTGCCTTACCATAGTASCAAGCTTTAATTGGGGTGTAAATCTAGTTTTTGCAGCTTCTGTCAATACCACTGAAGGGTGGTTCAKAGCAAGAGTTTGGCTTGGATGATCAGAGGTCTTAACTACAGAGTGAAGCTGTACACTGGGGAAACCAGAAGTGCTTCCTAGACTTGCTTTGCAGATGAACTCCAGAYGACTTTTGGCTTCATGTTGGGATAAGACAAATTTTGGCCTCTACCTCTATTTGTGAGTAAGGACAGCAAAGCACACAAGTTAGAAGGGAGCTGTGTTGAGCTCAAAAAGTTTGTCTGGCAAGCACATTGTGGGCACCAGATTCATGGGGTACTGTAAATCTCACCCTTCAATTTAAATGTATCTTAAATTGCCCACTGTAAGAAACCCATTTATCTTCATTGCTGTAGAGTCAATTTCAAGAAACAAACCTTGCCTGGGGTATTTGGGTGAGTGGTTTTCACCTCCTGTTGGATTAGGATGGCAGCTGCTGTAATCCACTCATCTTTGTGGCTGAATTATTTTAGCACATAATTCTTCAGTGCTTTGTCATGTGGTAATACTGATAAAACCAAATCTGCTCCAAGCTTCAAACAGGAGATGATAACATAGAAGGTGAGGAAAATTAATTGCATTTGTGTCAACTGCCTGTGATGACTGGGACAAATTAATCTTCAGTGACCCACTTGCTCCGTTGATTTCTTTGGTGTTATATTAAGAAAGAACATGATGAAAGGAAGAAAATTTATTATCTATTGCATTGCTAGGAAATAAAAGGGAACTATGACTAAATATACCCTCATAATGAGTTGTAATGCTGCTTTATTTTATATACATGAGAAAATAGACTCTTCTATTAGTGTGACTGTTAGAGCATGTCAAATCTCAGATGAAGTCTGCTTTCCGCAGAGGAGTTTTTTCACTTTGTGCCAAAATTGTATTTCATTGAAATATTACTTTATCCAAGCTGAACAATTTTTTTTATTTGAGGAGACAGATTTTTTTTCTTCTGTTTTGCTACTGCATTTTTACCTTTTCAAGAGCAATGTTTCACTTGTTAGATTCATCTTTTCAAATCTCCATTTCTGCACAGAAAAAAGGTAATAGATAATTTGCTGTGCAAGCACTTCTTTTAACAAGTACCCCAAAAGTAAATTATTAAGCATTAAGTAGTTTCAAGAATTTTGTGGTTTCATTGTAATTTTAGTCAATGAGCAGGTATTAGTATTATTATAATTATTTTTATTATTATCATCATCATCATTATTATCATCATGATCATCATTGTAAGGTATATGAATTCTCACAAGCTGATGGAAGCTGGAGGATGCCTGTTCTATTTGTCAGCTGGACCAAGTTTGAGCTTTTTGTTTCTGAGAGACATTTTGTGATCATTAAACTACTGACCAGCTGAGAGCTGTAATTCCACAAACTGGGGTGCATTTGGGAATACAGAGTTTCATTATGTGACCTTATTATTTAAAATTTCTAAAAGATCATCTGTTTACATATTTTTAAGTGTTGTCATTGTTGTTCTTGTGAAGGTAAAGACATTTGGTGAGCAATTTGTCTTAAGTAGGAGCTGAGGCACCCAAAGCCTGGAGGAGAGGAGAGAAAATACAGCAACTCAGTGTAACAACTGTCAGCTGTCACTCAACCTGCTACACTACTCTGAGGATCTTCCCTTCATCCTGCTCCTCCTATTGCTTGGACTGAGAGAGTGAAATTTCTGTGAAATACTTAGCACAAGGGAAAATAATATTTTGGGTTGAAATGTGACAATAATAGTAGATCTGTAAGTTGTACATATTTTGTAGAACCAGAGGCAGTTGTTGGTGTGTTTCTCTCAGTGTTGCAGGGGCCAGGAGGTTTTTCTTTTGTATAGTCACTTGCAGAAATCCACAAAATGCTACAGCCCTGTGCCAGGAGTTATGAGTAAACAAGCCAGAAATGACAAGCAAACAAGGTGGTGGCAAAGCAGTGGTTAAAGGATATGTTGGCATCAAACATAAAGCACAAAGCAGGGGGCCAGCCACTCTCTTTGGGTTTCTGTTCAAGAGGAATAAAGTTAGGATGTAATATTGTAAAATTGAGCGTTTATGATATCTGAAGCCTTCTCCCTTTTCAGCGCAACCCTCCCATGCTGGTGAATGACCTGTTTGAAGATATCAAAGATGGGGTAATGCTAATTGCCCTTTTGGAGGTTCTCTCAGGGCAGAAGCTGGTAAGAACTTTCTTCCTACTAAATATACAAGATAGTTGCATAACTTCTGTGGGATATAGTTTTCTAATGAGTTTCTATATTTCTATACTGTAAAAAAACTTGCTCTTTCATAGGAAAGAAAGTTTTCCACCGAGTGGATTATCTGATTACAAAGCATTATTACAGTCATGCTTATTGTATGCATTTTTTTATTAATTTTGGCATGTAGCTCATAAAAATTTCTTATTTGTCTTAGTCTTTGCAGTTCATCTGGGTTTTGCTGCTATGACACAATCAGGGTCTAAACTGCAAGTTATTTCCAAGCATCTTGAAAAAAAAAAGAGACTTTTCATGTTAATTTATGGCTTTGTGTCAAAAAAGCCCCATACAAGCWCCTCAAATTTCTTGGGGACTTATATCCATTTACTTTGACAGTTGCTCTGCTACTGTAAAGAACCTTAAATGATGCCAAAAGGCTTTTTCGCAGCCAAGTTATGTATAGAGGGGATGCTGTGCTCACAGAAAATAAGCTGTCTCTTGGGAGGCAGGCTAGTTTTGTGCATGGAGGAGAAAAATGAAAGGATTTTAGGCCAAGGGCTCTGACTTTGCCCGAACCAGCTCACAGATCAGGTGGCAGCATCTGGAGGAGCAGTGCAGTCTGTCATTCAGCTGGCTCCAGGGCTCAGGTGTTACAGGCTCCCTCGCACGCAGACAGTTTGCTCTCCTTTTCATATTTCAYCTTTGTTTTGATTGCAGGTGAACACCAAAACCGGGCAGTAAATCAAACTGCAAAAGCGATTTTACTGTGAGATAGGATAAAGCTGTGCTTCCCAGTGTGTTTCTGCTCCATTGAAATAAATCCCTTTCAGTTTCTGTTAGTCTGAGACAGAAAGCCTCCCTCTTGTGGCAAACCAGAAGTAGTAAAACAGGAAAAGAATTTTCATGCTGGCACCTGTTACAGTGAAATTCACTGGATTGTATCCTGCCTATATTAATTAGGGAAAGGCAGGAGATATTCCAAAACTAGAATAGTGTCTGGTGAACTTGAAGCTTATGATATCCTGTAGTAACTGCAAGAGGGGTTCAGAATTTATAGTAGGCCTTTGTTAAAGCCATTTGTAATATTCTGAACAGGAATTTGAATTACAATAGTTGAAAATTTGCATTACAATGTAAAATTCCATGGGGATTTTAATTCCACTGTTGAGTGTTAGAAACCTAGCATATGTTCTTGATTAAATTAAAAAAAATCTGTCTTTTTTTAGCTGAGGTGTCCTAAGTTCAGCAAAATTAATTTCAGTGGGAATGTAGCTGAGGTTTTAATTGTCAATAAGGTACTAGAGAGATGGGATGAAAATTCTTAAGTAAAATGTCTCCCCTGCAGTCTGATTCTGAAAAATAACAACCACTTTGACCTATACATTGCAGGCAGAAATATTTCACTGAGAGAATGTTGTCTCCTCTTAAATACATATATATATATACACACACACACACATATATATGTGTATATATATACACATATATATGTATATATAGATACATATATACAGATATATGTATATATGTATGTGTGTGTGTGTTTGCATGTGTACAAAAATAGTAGTAGTTATTTTACATTAGAAAAACGTTTTTCTGATTTAATGATGTTTATGGACAGAAGCCAACAGTTTGCATCCTGAGATTAAGACATCTGTAACTTTTCTATAATGGAATTATCACACCTGTGTCCCCCCTGGATCTATCAGTCCTCTGTGTGATGTATTTACAAAGAGACAATTCAACAATTTCACTGTTCCAAGGAGCATTTTTATATAGGCATTGACAATAAATCTGGAAGTTCAGGTTTTGAAGCAAACTGCCATAAATCTAATTGAAGTTTAATCTGTTCTTTCTCTTTAAGCCTTGTGAGCAGGGACGTCAGCTGAAGAGAATTCACTGGGTTGCCAACATTGGCACAGCTCTGAAGTTTCTAGAAGGTAGACGGGTAGGTATGGTAGCACTTAGCCTTGGTTTTACTTTTTTTTCCATAAGGATATGACTTGTATCCACCCATTTGTTCTTATTCTCTAAAATTTGAGCCATGCATACAGTCTTCAGTTTGTACACAGTGCTTAAAAGCTGATGTAAAGTAAAAATTGTAAGGTCCAACACTAATATATGGCAAAGCATAGGCTGAAACTATCTTTTTTTTTTTTTTAATTAATAATGAATCACCTTGGAGATTTTCTTCCCTGTTGCTGTTCTCAGCAAGGAATGAACTTTAGTTCAGGAGAGACACTCATTTATAATTTTAAAAAAAAAAGATTGATTACTGGTTTTCACTAGCTTGTACATGCAAAAATCTACTCCCTGAAATTACAGGTCTGAACATCTAGGGGGATATGACCTTATTAGCTTGCCAGGACTTCAGACTTATTTCTGGATTTATTATGGTACAGTCAGTGAAACAGTGTGGCTGTTTTAGAAAAGCAAGAAAATTATTTTTAAATTTAACAAAAGAAGAAAACTTAAAAACTCATTTTGATCTAGCTGTGAATATCTTATAAAAGCAATGTATTTTTACCCTTTTTCCTGACTTTGCTCTGTACTGTAATGACTCAGATCTGGATTTTTTTCATTAGATTATAGGTATTTTTTCCCTTAATTTCTGCATTTTACTTCAATTTTCGTCAATGCAGATGTTACATCTGATGAATTTTACATCTCCACAATGCTGTTTACTGGGGGTTGTTAGATTTTGGCAGTCTTTCTCTCTTTGACTCTCTGACATCTTGACCTAATTACAGTTATGTTAACTGGGAAACATAATTAGCAGATGCCTGTAAAAATAAATCCAAAAGAGAACTTTTTAAAGTTGAAAATGCATAACCAAAGCAAAGAGAAATATATTTCTGAAGCAAAATTCCACTTTAGCTCGCAGTCTACCTGTTTGAGGAAGTATAGTTTGCTAATACAAAGCATTAYCTTCCAGGGGAGGTGGGGACACTGTTCAGACCACAAATGCCCCTCCAGCAGCTGARTGACATCCCTGGGCTGTACTGAAAGGGCAACAAACACAGACAGGGTCTTTTCTTCTCTGGGCTGTCCCATAAATAAACCTTATTACACATTTAATCAACTTCCTGATTTCACTGTCTAAAGAGATTTCTGCTAATACTCCTGTTACACTACAAACTGCAGTTTGCAATTAGTAGATACTGTTCTGGACAAAACTGGTTTTCCTCATGGTTCTGAAAAGTTTATTTTTAGTTCTAGATCCGTCTTAATGGTGAATGAGATAAAGGTAACTCAATAACTAGACTAGATAGGCTGTGCTTCTGTGAACAGTAGCCTAATCAGAAGCTTTAGCTGAGCCCCTGTAAATCTTTTGATTTGTAATAAATACTAAAATAACCCCACTTTCTCGAAAAAGAAAAGCTTTTCTTGGAATTAGTCCATCTGAGAGAATAGGGTATGTTTCAGTAAGATTGAGAATAGGAAGTTTTCCTTATTGACTGGTGGAGGAACTAGTAATGCAAATTTTCCTAGAGATTTGTCAAATTCTTGGTGGAGAGGAGTAAAAATGTAAGCTATGGGGGCTTCTGCTCTGCCTCTTCCAAAGCAGCCTCTGCAGATTTAATTCAGAAAATAACTTAGAGGTCTGGACAACATTTTGTTTGCACTTGACATTATCTAGTGGATTTCCAACTGCTGATTCAGAGAAATGCAGTCTTTTCTCTGTTTTAGAGAGACAAATGAGGTCACTTKAAGTCATTCTCYRTCTTCTCTTAAGACTGTTCACCAASGTTTTTCCACAACCTTTGTCCTTGAACAAGCTTTTAGTAGATGGGCACTTTGRCAGTYATTCATATTTTTATCATGATTGGTGTCTGACTCTTAGTTTTGCTGAAGAAATAATACTAACATAGTTGCTAGCTTTCCAGTATTACTTGTTTTATTTCATTTCCTTGAGCATTATCTACATGTTAGTTTCTTTATCATATATTCCCCTCTTTATTTCCTTCTATCTAATGAGCTTATTTTAGGGTGATATATTGTTCAGACTGTAGATTAGCAGTTCAGAGTTAAAAGTCATGAAATCTGTTCCCATTTCTGTTAAAAAACTTAATTTGACCTTGGACAACTAATATTTTCCCACTSTATTTTTAAAAGAGCTATTGTTAGGCTTGTCTTGCAAAAGGGCCTTAATCAGTGGTTGTGATATCCTTCACAATAAAATGTTCTTTGCAGTAGAACCCTGGCATTCTTTTTTCCCTTTTCTTTCTTTTGTGCTTTTTCCACCCCTTTTTTTATTTTTAAACTCAACTTTTCTCTTTTTATTACACATGGGTTAGAACTATATCAAGAAACCTCTGCAAAATTTAAAATCTGCTACAGAGTGTTYAATTTGCTCTCTTGATTAACTTTTATTGTAAGATAAGCCAAAAATGTGCTTTCTTTGCATTAAAAAAATAGATTAATGCATTTACCTAATAATTATTCATTTAAAATTTATTTTTGTRTCATATTTTTCCTTTTGCTTTTCATGCTAGTCCGTGTACAGAGGATCTCCGGTTTGTACAGTGTTTCTATCTAAATTTTATTTTTCTTTCTCCTTGAAATTATTTTTTCTACAAATAATAGCATGGATTGCTCTTAGAAGTTTTCCATTACTTGCAAAACCTTTCTAAATGTGAAATTATACTTCTCTAAATGTGGAATTGCACTATTCAATATTTGGGGGTTTTTCATTGAGAATCTTGTTTGAATGCAGAAATGCATTTCAAATATAGAACCTATTTGAAGTACATTTCATAATTGCTATTCTTTCTGTGTGAGAGTAACACATTTTCTTTTCTATATAGATTAAGCTTGTCAACATAAACTCAACTGATATTGCTGATGGCAGGCCTTCTATTGTCCTTGGCTTGGTGTGGACCATAATTTTATATTTTCAGGTACTACATTTTTTATACTTCAGAGTTGCTTGCTCAAAATATGGTTCAGATCATCACTTTATATGAGCTGGTGTAGCTACAGTCTTTTGCTGTAGCTAAGTTACTTTGTCATTTGCTGAGGACCTGATCCTGAGTAAAGCAACAGTTGATGGTGGAGGTGCTTCACATTGAGTAAAATCAGATACTTGTCTGTGGAATTGATTGGTCTTTGCCTAGAACAGTTCCCTCATCTTCAAAACATATTCTTCTGCTTTCTCTAAAGAAAACAACATWGCAAAAGAGRAAAGTAATRGRATTGTGGATTGTTGTTACAAGTACCTTTAGCAACCCCAGAGGTGACTGTGCTGAAGTCCAAWTCCAGTGCACCAGATGTCAGTCAGTAATTGTTCTCAAACCATACATGTAAACATGGTGATTTCACTGGCAGATGCAGGTAGTTGCAAGGATGAAATTTAGCTGGGAATGACTGAGAAAGGCTTGAATTTGTAGAGGACAAATCAGTTGCATTCTGTGGAAGTTAGGTGGGAGGTAAAACTGGCTTCTA
This sequence comes from Alauda arvensis, assembly GCA_902810485.1. Classification (NCBI taxonomy): domain Eukaryota; kingdom Metazoa; phylum Chordata; class Aves; order Passeriformes; family Alaudidae; genus Alauda; species Alauda arvensis. The sequence goes on from CADDXX010000101.1 coordinate 1,403,642, forward strand.
AATCCTGTCCATATGGGTTAACAAAGTGAGTCACTGTTCAACACATAAAATAACAACTAATTTTATTGCTATTCTTTATGGAGTTCTTTGGCTCCCTTGTGATGTCTCAGGAATGCTATTCTCCTCAGTATCAACCACTGTGATGCCTCAGTAGTTCAGAGTTCATCAGAATAAAAGTTAGTCAGAACGGTATTAAAGTTGTAATTTTTAGCTCATTAAAATGAACAGAGAAGATTATATTTCTCAGGCTTACTGAAACACTAGTTCTCTTTTTTGTCATTTTTTGGCCTTTCCTTTAGTTGGCATAGGCAGATGCATAATTTCAACGTGACTGAAAGCAGGAATCCATAAGGACTGTGGTTCTCATTCTGGCAGACTTATTCTGCAATGTGACAACTTTGGATTTTAAGAGGACAGCATTAAAAATCCTGCAACATCCTCTGGATATAGCTTTGTCATGTTAAAGAACCAAATTTAGTAAAAATAATGTTCTTGAAACAATCAAGTTAATGATTTTCACTTGATGAAAGATACAGTTACTGTCCTATATGCTCAACAAGTAGTCTTAATGCACTTTGCCTGCACTACATTCACTATTTCTTCACAAGGTACCTCTGAGTAAAAACACAATTAAATTTATGCCAGAACAGTACAACAGGAAGAAAAAAATTATCCCAAAGAGACCATTGAGGTCACTGCCATTCTTTAATTGAATGAGATCCCTCTGAAATGAGTGGATTATTTTATAATGTGAACTCAAACTACATGTAAGATATTATCTCCTATTTTGGTGATAATTTGGTATCATAGATAACATGACACACTTGCATATTGTTCCAGCTGCAGGGTGTGAAGTCAATATTTGTTAGATGCCTAGTATTTCTGAATTTAGGACCATCAGCTGGGCACATGCATTAGSGTTTCTAAAGCTCCTGTAATGCATGTTTAAATAAAACACAGTTAATTAYAGCTTCTGCCCAACTTTATTTTGACAGTTGTATTGGGAAATTATTAAAGAAACCAGTGTGAATGAAGAAGATTATCTACAAGGAGTTCATTAACATTCTTTTCCCTGCAGATTGAAGAGCTTACAAGCAACCTCCCACAGCTGCAGCCCTTGTCTAGCAGTGCTTCTTCTGTGGAAAGTGTTGTCAGTTCAGAAACTGCAAGTCCCCCAAGCAAACGGAAGGTGGTAACCAAGGTCCAAGGAAGTGCCAGGAAGGCTTTGTTAAAATGGTTACAGTACACAGCAGCAAAGTAAGTAAACTACAGATGAACTGATTTTATGTTTTAAGTGCAAGATTTTTGCTCAGATTCTAAGCTCTCTCAATCGGGGATTGTCCTTTTGCTCTGTATTTATATAGTACCTTCCTCTATATGTCAGTAGAGAGCCCCTCACCTTATTCTTTTTGACAACTGAGGCTGCTAAATGTAACCATCATACAACAAATCAAGGATTAACTAATGATTTACATTAATTTTGCATGCAATCAAGTTTTATAGTTTCTGACTAATTAATGAGAGTATCTCTGACAGAATGAGGAGCTGAAAGGGGCATTAGATGTCTGAATGACAGTGCATTGGTCCTGCTGCCAAAACACTCAATGTGACACCACACTGATTAAGCACTCCTCAGTGAAAGCTTGTAGAACACTGAATTCTGGCACTTGCTGTTGAAAGGCAAGTGATGAAAATTTATGTGTATCCTTCTGCAGTTTTTTGATACAATGGAAGTATTATTTCACAAATTGCCCTGAATCTTCATTCTTCTTAATCCAAGTTACTTTGAAGTTATTTCTTGCTATGTCTAGTTAACATAAGAATTTTTTCTTTTATTCTGGAAGATTATCCCATGTTGTTTCAGCTTTCAAAAAGTCATTAACCCCTTCATAAATTATATCAAAGATACTATGGTAGTTCAAAAGCTTCCACAATAAGAAAATCAAAGGTGTAAAATAGCGTGAATTTATTTACTCAAATTAAAGAATCTCTGCTATTTGAAGACATCACTTGTGCAAGATATAGAGGGGAAATGGTGAGTTATTGAATGGTGCCTCAGAGAAAAGAAATGTAATTGCAAACATTCAGACTTATGCAGAAGTAGAAAGAACACAGTAACTTATAGTGCAGTGTGTCTAATTTGAATTTCTTCCTTTGAACTGCTGTTGGTAAGACACCAGCAACAGAAAGTGATCAGCTTCTATTTCCAGACATGCAGACAAACAAAATGAAAATAGATTCATAAATTAAACTGTCAGTTTTATAGGGAAGAGCTGATAAAATATGTTGAAAGAAGCCGAGTGATACCTAGAGGTACACTTCATCTGCTTCACATTGTAGTTTGCAAGGGCTACTTAAAGTCAGAGAAAGTGAGATTTGTATGAAGCTTTACACTGTTACTTTTGCTTGAACCTCCCGGTGGCAAGACTGTCTTAGTGTCCTGAAAGGATGCTTGCTTGCTCAAAGTTAAAATCAATCTTGCTGTCTGTGGATCACCAGACMTTCCAGAATTACTGGTGAAAGAAGCAGTGATTTGGAAGTGTGATTCAGTTCTGATTACTCTCCTATTGTACATTGCTRTTTCTGGATCATTTGTGCTTATTTTTAGTGGGCATATTAGGTGTTCTGGATATATGAAATTATAGYATCATTCATGCTTTTGATAAGAACATAGAGAAATTTGTGTSKTACAGTKTCCCCTAAACAGCAGTGATTTCACYGTTCATGCTAYCATCTTAAAAAATAACAGGTTAGCACAGGTTTTTTGGAATTTTATTTGAATGATACTGCTGTACCTAACTGAACTGCAGCAGTTATGATGAGATTTATAGGGAGGAAGATAATAGTGAATGGAAGTGTGTACATCCACAGAGTCTGTGTGTGTCATATAACAACTTGGAGACCTTTGGGYACTCCATTGCTCATTGCTTCATGGCTTACTGGCACTAGCAGGCCCACTGGAGACAAATATATCATGTATGTGATTAAAAAACACTTGGATCTTCACAGGCAGAAATGAATTTATGGAGTGGATAGATGGAGATATAGTTGACCTGACTGGGCATTACAGGAACAATTGGTTTAGGTTTAATGATGGGWAAGCACTGGGTGGAGCATTCATATCTCTCCCCCTCTGTTTCATGTAGTCCTGATGTTATTAGTAACTTCTTTCTCCTTTCATATTCTTTAGGCAAGTTGGAATTGAAATCAAAGATTTTGGACAAAGTTGGAGGAGTGGTGTTGCATTTCATTCTGTTATTCATGCCATCCGCCCAGATTTAGTGGACATGGAGAAAGTGAGGGGAAGGTCAAATAGAGAAAACCTTGAAGAAGCCTTCACAATTGCAGAAGCAGAACTAGGAATCCCAAGGCTCCTTGACCCAGAAGGTACCTAATGYATAGCTGAAAAAAGTTTGAACTACTTGGCATGTCTTAAGCCAGACATACTAATTCATAGTGTTTAGACTTTTAAGCAGCATTTTATGCCCTTCAGCTAAAAATTTAATTTTCTGTGTTTTATACTTGCCTAGATGTGGATGTTGAAAAGCCAGATGAAAAGTCTGTCATGACCTAYGTAGCCCAGTTTTTGAAGTACTATCCTGATCCTCATCATACAGTGACTGATGTGCCAGAGAATGATGTAAGTTTCTCTTGCATAACTATAAGAAACAGTTTATAATGAAGGGGGGYTTTATAAATACATTTTATAATTTTCTTTCAGTTTATTACATTTCCTTTTGATGAACAGTTCAAGTGACAAGCAAGCAGACTAAGAAMATTGGGAAAGATTAGCTGAGATTGRAGAAACAAATCTTGCAGATGTTTAGTAGGTGGAGAAAATAATATGGTTATCCTGCAGATATTTTCCTCTTTTCTGGAGTAGCAGGAGCAAAAAATAACACTAACAGTTACTGTAGATAGTAGCAAACCAATAGTTCCTTAGTAGCAACCTGAAGTTCCTTAACAGGTTTTTAAGCATAACACCAATGATAYTGTAATAATTTGCTATCTGAAGCAATTTGTCATTTATATTTCTATCACACTGGGTTTTTGAATAAGAACAAGAATGGTCCAAGATATTGCTTATGTACAGTCTTTGGGCTTTTATGCTTGAGAGGCATTTACAATTTTGACGGAGGTTCCTTTCTATTTCACACTGATGTTTAACTCTTTGCTGTAAGGAATTGTTTCCAATCCTRTTTTATCATTGGAATTTGTTTTGTGTATGCTCCAGTGCATTGGCTTTGCACTGGAATGGCTATGCTCAGCAATGCCAAGTTATCATGACTCACTTCCTAGAGTGCTGATTTGCTTTCTTCATGGCAAACACAGGAAGCACTGCTGAGACAATCTGCTCAGCCCCAGCAAGAGAGGAAGAAGCAGCAATTTTTTATCAGTGTTTCTCTGCATTCCCTACAGAGGTAGAAAAGAGCTTTGAAAGGAGTGAGTCTCCTTCCTTATGCCTKTGTGAGGCTAAGGTAGCTGTAGTTTTGCTATTTGATTCCAGTGTCTGAGCACTGGAACTTATCATTTTCCTTCCTGCAGCATTAATCTGAGTCCAAACTTGTGCCAGTGTCTCAGCATCCCACTGAGCAATGAAGAGGACTGGGTGAACACTGAAGCCTCGTGCTGTGGCCTGTTCAGGCTGAGGCAGTCCTGCCATCCTCACACCAGGGCAGCTTCTGCTGTCAACAGCCTTGGCCAGGACTTCTGCTGTGCTGGGATTGGGTTTTGAGGAACAACCTCACCACCTTCCCCCAAGTTTTATGCAGAGACAGGAGAAAGCAGGATTCAGCCATTCCATGCTCTGCCTGTTTCTGGCTGTAGCCACAGGGATGCCAGCACATGAGTTATGAAAGGGCAAATAATGAGTTGCATCCAGAATTCTGTGAATTCCTAGGAAGCAGAACAACACAAATCAAATTGACATGCTAATGTGCTGATCTCAGAACCACTTCCTCTTCTTAGATATCACTTAGATATTCCACTAGCAATCCACATAAATTTTGGTAGAACTGCTGACTCTTTGTGCGTCACACTGCAGAAACCAGTAACTTCCAGACTTCGAGAAAAAGAGTCTGACATTGCACTAAATTTCTAATGTCATCATTCTTTATTTCCTGGAGGAAGAACTGTATTCCTTTTTACTGTCCTGCAGTATCCATGTCCATATTTACATTATTTGGTTAGTTTAGTTACTTAGGACAGGACTCACMTYTAAAATCTAAAATTTTACAACACTYCACCTGTAGTTAGCAGGAGATAGACACTTTCTCAGATGGCATCTTTCTTAAGACAGGGTCCTAAASAGTCTTCTGGAGGCCTGTGTTGCAGAGCATTTTAACAGAGATAAAACAGAGTCAGATTAACCCATCCCTTAGGTAATGATAGATAAAACGTTGTTGGCAGTTGATTAAAAAGCTTTTTGTTTTTGTGACCCCTAGTTTTAGCCTCTGTGTCTTCCTGCTGAAGTGTAGTCTAAAGAAATATTTACCATACAGTCCAGGTATCTGGGAGAGAGAACCTTGCAAGACTCTTGTCCCCTGAATGCTTGGAGTAATCCTCATTTCTTGTTCAAGGTTATATTTTACCTGACATGTGTTAAATGCCTGCTGTAGAATAATTTGGATGGTAGATGCTACATACAACTGGTTTTATCTATCTTACCTAAAGAACTGAAAAGGGACTATCCCAGCTGCAGATACCTGCACTGAATTAAAAGAATCCTACTTCAGGCTGGACTATGTCTGGGTGAATTTTGACAGGGAGAGGGAGACSAAGAGGAGATTTTTAACCCTCTTCCCCCACCCCCTCCACCCAACTCAGCTGTCACTGTGTTTCCTCAAGATGTGTTGTCCACACAAATTCCTGTTCATCTTCCCTCCGGATTCAATGCTCAGTTTATAAAGAATTTGCATTGGAAGAAGTGGAGTAAWGATTGAAACTTATCCTGTATTTGTGGTCAGAGGGAACAGCTATTTGCATGTGCATTTCCAGAATTAAAAGGGGTCTAATCTCTCATGCATGGACCAGCTATGAACATGTGTGAACTCGTGTGGACAACACATCTCAAAGAAACACAGTTACTCTAAGGTAAGTAATTATTTTTCCAGATAAAATAAATCATGACTTGCAATCTTGAAATCAGGTCTAATATGGAAACTACTTCAGTAGATATGATATAGACATGTGAGTTTGAGAATAGTTCTAAGTACGTCTTGTATTCCTACATGTGTGGCTCTTACTGTTCTCTCTGGACTTTTCTGCCTGCTTTGCTTTATTTTTTTTTTGCTTCTTTTTTTTTTTTTCCTTGCTTCTCGTTTTCCCATTTGTTTCATATTGCTAGGAACTTCAAGCAATCCCAACTTTTGTCATTTCTTTTATGAAATTTAAGGTAAGGGTATATGCTCAGAATAATTGCTGGAAATGGACCTTTAATAGTTGTTATCTTTTTTTCATCCTGCACTTATTTGACTTTAGATTTGGGGGTGGGGAGGGGGGGTAATGCACATTAGTTTGCTTACCTTAAGTTTATCTGTCCAGAAAAGGAATAGATTAAGGTGATGAATCTAGGYCCAGTCTCTTACATGAGCTGACCCTAACAGCCTAACACTTAATTTTGCAAATAACTTAAAAGAAATATTATAGAGAAGCAAATCAACATTCCTGTACTAAATTGCAGACTGTGCTTTTGGTTTTCTTAAATGAAATACATAGATTATAGTTTGATGTTTCTACACATCTAATCTCATTTTAGATGGATATTTTTGTATGTCTTTAGGTTTATGGAGTAGATAGTAGACTGTATGATTGTGTAAGTGATGTGTGTGGCTTGTGGGTTGGAAGGAGAATATACATCTGTAATTAYGTGATGTGCTGCTCCTTTTTCACCTAAAYKWTGATATTTTAAAAAATATACTTTTTGAACCTTGCTAGGCTTTTAGATACTTCTAATTTTCTAGAATTAACTGAGAGAAGTTCAGAAATCTAACACAGAGTATATGAAATGAGCATTCAGAGGTGGAACTGGAAGACTGCAGAAGTGAATATATTGTGAAATAAGTAGCAGGTGTCACTGCAGTCAGTCAATAGTGTTTATAGTTTTACCTGGTCCAATTAATTGCCTAGATTCCACATTCTTGGGGTTTTTTTGGTTGGGATTTTTTTTTTTTTGCTAAATAAATACATAAAATAGATTATTTTAAAGTGACTAGGATCAAGGGTTCATCTCACATTATGTATATCTAATTAGTGGTGCATTGAAGCAAAGGTTTATACTGATAGAAGAATTACTCCTATATCCTCAATCCATGCAAGCAAGTCTGGGCACCTTTAATGGGACTTCATATATCCTTAGCCTTACACAGCCCCAGTTCATTGCTTCTTAAGCCAGAGGAGATTTGAATTGGTAAAAGCTCTGCCGATTTCCTTATCATGGTATAAATTTAGCTGTACTTAAAGCTCACCCCCTCAAAGTATTTCTGATGTAAAGTCTTTCTCTACTTGTGCTCAGATGAGCAAGTAATTCAGAAGGTAATGCTGTCATCTCTGACATTTTTATGCCAGCAGAGTTCCCCAGTGTAAGTGGAATTTCCTGAGCAGCAGCTGCAAAAATAGCTTTCTGAGCTTTTCCAGGGATTTAGTCTACTTCTGSAGATAGTCATTAATAGTTCATCCCTGAAGGTGGTGCCTGCCTCAGCATTCACCCCGTGTCTGTGATACCACTGTCAAGGAGTGAGTTTCAGTAACATATGGATATATCCAGTGACACATATTTATATAAGCCAGATTTTTCAAAATGAACAGCATAATCAGTTGAATTTATGCATAAACTATTTTGAAGGGACTTCATTTTCTCAGTACAGATGCAATACAATGGTAAAATGTCCCTGAATTTTTCTCAAGATAGTATTTGAAAATTCTATTGTGTCTGTACTTTAGAATTTGAACAGTTCACCTTGTTTATAATTGCATGTTGGAGAACTAAATAAAATACTCCTTTTCCAGTTGATAATTAAGATTCTCATTATATTTTMAGCTCTTCAATCCCTGAAGTATTCTGTACCGTGTAATTTTCAAACAAACTCTGGCATATCAGTTAATAAAATAATGTTTTGATTTTGAGTCTGGGCTGAAAACTTTCTTTGCACATTTAAAATGTGCTCCATTATCATACCAGAACTCATAAACACTTCTCTCTAAATATGTTCTTTGATGTTCCCTGTCAGCTGAGTGCTCCATTTGTTCATCTCTRYGAATCTSTSCATATTCATGGAATTGTGTAAGGATAAATTAATATTTTAAAATGCTGCTTGGAAGTAACATACTGAGTGAACCAYAGGATTTTGGACMAATTYRAATAAAGGGATCAGAGATCAATGGCCYTCATGCTGGAAAAAGCASARATAGTTWTATTTATTCTAGATAACTTATCTCAGTGGTTTATCTTCTGATCTGTTTGCTACTTCAGATGTGCAGGCTTTAGAAAATAGTTTACATATCTGCAAGAATGTCCTTTTGATATTTTTTTTATTAGGAGTAAGAATACTAGGCACTAGTGAAGGTCTCTTTTTAAGAATGATAGCTCATTAAATCTGGTGGGTGTTGATGACAAGTGCCTTGGTGTCTAAGAAACTGAATCTCTTCTGTTGATTACCTAAACTGAGACTTTAAAGTGCTTTAGTATCAACCAAGGACCACAGAATCTAATTTGCAAGTGGTAAGTGATGTACTGAACTGGAAACCTGTGAAAATGTATGAATAAATAAAGGTGGTTGCTTAAGCAACCTACATCTTTTACAATGAAACAAAGTGATCAAAATTTGCCTAAATAARTAGCTTTTTAAAATGCAGAGGGCTAAATGCTACCTGCTAACTTAGTATCAGAGAAACCATATGGGGTCTAAGAGAGGTGAGGCTGTTCCTGTGTTATCTTCAGGTACTATAGAGGTATTCTTACACCCAGAGATACTCTATTTCAAAAACATTTGGTCAGAATGGGTTTCAACCCTTATTAAATTTTTAAACAGATGAAGTAATCTTGCAAAAATACCTGCTTTGGCTCAGATTACTCTATGAACAGTTGCAGGCGTATAGATGCTCTGTCAAAGTCTTACCTTAAGGAATATGAGGAATACAAAGCAGTGYTTTGTGAAACTGAATTTTATAGTGTGGATTACACAGAGCATTGGGGCATAGTTGTTCCCTTCATGACTTCAACAATATCTTACTGAAATTTTCAGTYGGTAAGATTGCTATAGGATTTTCAATCCATTAAGATATTCAATCCAATAGTTTAGTATTGTTTCTGTGGAGCTGGCAGGTAAATGCTACTAGAGATCTCAATAGTCTCACTAAATTTACAGCTTCTTAAGAATAGAGCAAATTTAATACCAAAGTTATTTTTTCATGGCTGAATGAGTTAAGATGCTCCCTTTTTATATTCTACTTGGTTGGATTTGATGATCTTAGAGGTTTYTTCCAACCTAAAGGATTCCATGATTTTCCTCACAGGGGATAGTCATGAATTTGCTGCTTTTCTCAAATGATGTTATGTTCACACACAGACTAGAAGAATAGAAATCTTATTCTTCTTCTCTATATTTAAATTWTTTGAGAGTTTGGAAGTGCTAGGAGTGCTTCTTGGAACACCATGTGTGTTCAAGCAAAGCCCAGTATTACAGGTAGCTGGAGCAGGGAAGTGTTATATCTGCCCTGTAGTCATCAGGTATCAGCCTGTGTGGGTCAGAAGACAGGAGCACAAGCTACAGAGAACTYTGTTCCAGCACAGCTGCTCTAACAGCATGTTAACCTCTCTGCAACTACCTGGCTGTCGGCATAACTGTGATAATTGCAAATCTGTTGTGCAAATTATGTCCAACCAACTAAGTTCTGAGTAGAGGCTCAGTAAAAGAATTAGTAAAAATACATCAAAGATTTCTTTCTTATCTGAGGAACCTGTCCTTCTCTTGGCTGAAATGAAAYAATAGCTTTATATTTTAAAAATTATTAAGGGGAAGTTATATTTAACATATTTTAGGCAGCTTTCAAAGATAGGAACCATAAGTTAGCTTCTTTCCCCTGTCAGTACTTTGTTTCTAAAATGTAGGCAGTGACCACTCTTTTTTTATCTCATGGTCCAGTTTTTCTTCTCTCATGTAATGTTTCAAACATGATTAATTTTAGGCAATTAGCTTATATGATGAGATATTGCATTTGTTCACTGTAATAGACAAATGTGTTGTTTATCTGTTTCTGACAAATTTTATWGTAAGAAGTATTCTTTGGTTTCAAAAAGTAGCTTCTGATTAACAGCCAACACATCTGGTACATTGTTTGGAAATCTGAGATGGACTTGTATCCTGTTTGACCAGCCTSCTCACAGAGTGCACAGAATACTTTTTGTTTCCTGATAACCTTTGCTTTTAACATACTCACAAACCTGAGCCTTGCTGTGAGTGTTTTTCTGTCCACTGCCAGGTCACTGAATTCTGCAGAGAGCTTTGCAGCCTTACAAAGCTGCAGTGCCATGGCACACTGAAGTGGTAAACTCTAAAACAAGTACACTTTTTTGCAAAGCCATAAAATGGYRTAGAAGGAAAAGAAACTKAATAAACTTTGGTTTTCTTTCTTTCTTTTCCTTTTCCATGTTAAAGTAGTCTAAACATTTTTCTAACATCTGAACTTGGAGCTTGATGTCAAGGTTACCCYGAAGTCAACCAGACAATAACTTTTCAGCAATAGCAGCTAATAAAAAGGTGGTAAAATATCCTCTCCTGTCTCAGCTCAATTAACTTTTACTGGAAATTGACTTCGCTAAATCTGTTGAAGACTAAAATTAGTTGTTAAGATATATGTAAATAACTTTGTGTTAACATCAGATGAAAAGTGCTGATAATATCTCTGACACTGCAATGTCCCCATTTGTCATGATTTCTCTCCTGTAACACTCATGTCTATTTGCTGACTTCTCTCATACTGAGAAAGTGCTTTTCAGATGGACTGAAAGAAAAGGATAAGAAAGTAAATTATATGAGAATTGGGCACATTTGTTTTCACTACAACTAATGACCTTGACTTGCTAGAGTGGTAAAATGTTTCTATGGTAAAATGTTAATTTCTGGACTGCATCTGACAGCTCTACTAAAAGACTTCAATGTTTTTTTTTTAATGTGTGGTTGTACTGCATCATAGAAGGAAGACAGACTGGTGCTAAGAGACCTAAAAGTGTGGGCAGAACAATTTGAAAGAGACATAGCCAGAGCACAGGTGGCAGAAACAAGCTTACAAGAAAAATATCAGGTAAGCAGCAGGAACATTATGTATGATACAAAATTTTTGTCATCATTATGTGCAACAGCTACTGCAGTACTTTGTGCAGTCTGTATATATGGGAGTCACTATAGTGTTGTTTAAAGAAATGAGGACACAGATACACAGATACACAGATATAATAACACCTGTTATTAGTGCAGGAATTACAATGTCAGCTCTGGCTTTGCTACATAGGACAGTGCACAGATGGTTTGCCTTACACAGAGCTTTTCCCAGCAGTGTGAAGAAGGACTGTCCTAGTTAGAAGAGAGCATGTGTCTGTGCCATCCTTCCAGATCCTGCATGATTTAGCTCAGATAGGAGGTGTGACTGAAGGCTGGAGAGGACAGGACTTAGAGTTTTATTTTCATCTGCTCTTTCAAAGGTTAATGTCTAAATCAAAAATACAAAACTTGGCCTAAATTTTCTCCTGAAGCTTKACTGTTTTCTAAATGCAGCCACTGTCCCAAGTAGCATTAAATCCAAATCCAGTAGCAATTTTATTTGATCAGTTATTATCTCATTTTCATATATGGTTCAAGCATCTGATAGCTGAAGGGAAATACAAAAGTCCTATCTATATATAAATAAAAATATACAAGTAAATATAGMATTCAAGTGCTATTCCTCTTTGGGAAGGATCAGGACTGCTATCAGTACAAAATTTCCATAGGTTTWGGTACTCCATAAATGTTAAAGAATTTAACTCCTTCACTCTCTGCTGAAATTGGTTTGMTTTTCTCTTTGTGCAGTCATTTAAGCATTTCAGAGTACAATATGAGGTAAAAAGTAAACAGTTTGAACTTGCAACCCAGTCAGTAAGAAAAGATGGTAAATTATCACTTGATCAAGCTGTGGTGAAGCAAGCATGGGAGAGAGTTACTTCCAGGGTAAGTTGAAAATCATTGTGCTATATATTTTTTAATTAACTCTAAGATAATTTTAAAAACCTGTTTGCTATTGATTTCATTAGGCATTAGGAATCTAAAATTTTCCAAATTTCTGGCACTGCTGGACTATTTTGCATTTGTTTTGAGAATATTTACTGCACTATCATCTTTAATATTGCTCAAAGATAGAATATGAACTTTAAGGACAATACTTTGAGATTTCCCTTAACTTGAAAGAGTGGTAACAGTGCTCAGCCAAGTCCAAGGTGTTGTTGATAGAAAGAAAAGCATACATAATGCTGCATCCAATGTTCCTATGTAAATTGCTTGTTATTTGAGAAATTCTAATATAACATTTCTTAGTATAACTGAGAACAATTTCTGTGTAATACTGACTACCAATAAATGAGGTTCTAATTCTATTTCTGACCTATTTGCAATTGTAATAAATTAATGTTAGTATTTATTATTGGAATTCTTCACAACTTAATGAAAAATCCCAAGCAAATTATACTGTTTTACCCAAATGAAAATTTGTTAAAACATTATTACTAGTGTTCATCCATACTGCATATATGTATATATTTATGTCATGTGTTTACCAGAAGGTCTGTTTAAAACTTTTCTGGAGTTCCACATAACTTTAATGATGTTTTGAGTCCCATAACTGGCATTGCCAATAAGACACACAGTTTTATTGCTATATTCTCCTCTCAACAGTCTTTTGAGACTCATGTGAACCTTACATATAAAAAATATGTTTAAAATAGAGATACAAAGATTTTATGCAGAAGCATGAATTAAATAGCATTGGTAGAAGAAGGTCTTGTATCCCTTACTGTGCCTATTAACTGGTGAAATTCCAGATATTTTGCTTCTCAGTTGTTCCAGTTTATTTGTGAWCATTCTGTAACTCAATTACTATTCAGAAAGGGAAATACATGAATCAACAAATTCTTGCAGAGATTTTCTTGCCTGTGAGAATGCTGTAATTTCCAAACTCATGTGGAATAATATACCTAGATTTATGTCTCAATTACACTGTGTTACATGGGGGTTTGACTTTACAGTGTAAAGTCTGATTTTTGTCAATATACTTGTTTGCATTATTTAGCAAGGGAGGAATTTCAGCCCTTTTTATTTTTATTCCCTAGATGCTTGATTGGCACATACACCTTGATAAATCCCTTCCTGCCCCTTTGGGTACCATAGGTGCTTGGCTCTACAGGGCAGAGGCYGCTCTGAGGGAAGAAGTAACTGTTCAGCAAGCTCATGAGGAAACAGCAAACACWATTCACAGGAAGCTTGAACAACATAAGGTATGGAGATGCATTCATTCTGTGCATTGTCCTCCATTRTTTTCACAGCTTTATATGACCCATACTCTACAAAGTTAATTATTTCTACTTTCTGTGGGTTGTGTTGTCCTGTTGGTGGCTAAAGCTTGGTGTCTTGTCACAGTGACTTGAACTTTGATGTCTGTGTATCCTAAAACAAATTTTCAGAATTACTTTTGAATGCTTTTGCTTCTTCTATCTGAAGTATATCAGGTATTAATACTTTCATTTCTATGGTAAAATTCTGTAGGGAGCTCTTAATATTGGCTGTGTTGTTCAACCAGTATGAACTCATTGGGTGAAACAGGGAAAAGGGAATAAATGCACTGACTGTGCTGATAGYGCAGGTGATGTTCATGGAGGGAGACAATGAGAATGAAGTGAATTTTGATAGTGTTGACAGATAGCATGATAGCCATCTGTGAAGGCAGATAGTGTGCTGTGGTAAACAGGAAACCTTTCCAAATGAGTTTAAATAATTGTACCTTTATTCTTTGTGATTCCAAGTTCTCATTTAAAACCAAAATGGTGAGGGTTTTTCTGTGCATCTGCATAATGTGTGTGAGAAAAGTGTATTGGTGAAAAAACATGCTGGTGAGATGATAAAAGAAACTGAACCAGTAAGTGAAAGGGAAAAGATGGTGAGGAGAAAGGCAGTACTTGAGGATGTATTGTTTTATATTGCTTTTTTCTCCTCTATCACTACTATTTTAAAACTTTTTTTGTAAATTAGGGGGTTTTTTGCGTTTAGTATACRGGTAGGGTTTTTTCATCAAAATGAAAGGTTATATAATAAAAAGCTGAGAATTTTCATGGTCATCTGATTACCTTTTATTAGAACAATTGTAGCTCTTCTAACTTCAGTAGTGACTAATTAAATTTTTAAAAGATAATGTTAAAACCTGTAAGGAAGAGATGGATTTTTTTCAGCATCTTGTCTCTTGTAATGCTAAATTTAATTCATTTTCTTGGTAGCATCAAATGTTTTAAGATTCATAGAATTTGATATTTGTTTTTTTTTTTTTTAATCAACAAGTCAAACACTCTTTTGTTCTTGGAATGTGAACATTGTAGCTCTCCTTTTGATACATTCATAAGAAGTACAAAAGAGTGTGCCCTAAACTGTTTATTATTTGCATCAGAAATGCTGTGGTGAGCAATTTCCATGCCAACAAACTTTGATTTAGGTTAATCTGTGCCAGGGGAGTTTTCCCATGGGAGTGGGATGGAAAAAGCTTCAAGAGAAGCGTATATAATTATATCTGTTCCTGGAGTTTGTTTTGTTGCTCAGATTTGAATTGATGAATCCTAATGTGCTACYGGATAGTACCAGAAATGCATTAGTGTGTTTTTTTCAGTCCTTGTTTCCTTCTGGTTTGTTAGTTTGATATGGATTTGTTCAGATGACATCATTGCTTCCTTTTTATCTTTGTTTCATCTGACAATGCATTATTTTAGTGACCTTTACAGCTTATGGCTATTTTGAATTTAGTACAAAATGTACCAGCTTATTTGGACAAACCTCATACAATCAGGCAAGTGCCTATGTTTATTTTAGTTGATATTGCTACCATGATCCAGGAATCAAGGGCAATGTCWGTGATTGTTGAGGGTCATTTTCCAGAGCAGGATTTAATTTTATGAGATTGCTTTTGCAAGTTTTCATGAGCTTCCTGTTGATATAGGATGAAACTACTGATTTGTTTTGACTCACCAGTGCATGTTAGGGGCATCCGTTTTTGTATGGCAAGGTCTCAAATGTAGCTGAGATATTTGTTCCAAATCYTTCCTTTATGTGAGACAATGTCAGTCACAGGAGTTTTCACCATGGTAAAATCAGCACATCACCTGCATCTGAGAAAGGCCAGGCTCATTTCACTTCACAGCGAGGTGTTGGCTGGAGCAGGAAACAATGAAAACTCAGGCAGGTTGWTGGGGACAGTGGGGCCATTTGTTGAGCTGAGCCAGAGAATTATCAGAGATTCCTTCTGTGCAAACACCGGGTTTTGGCTGGGGAGAAGCCCTTCCTTGGCACGTAGGAATAAATACATATGTAGGATCTGTACCTACATATGAAACCTGCATTTTTTTCCCTGAGGTGAGAGAAGGGGGAACCTTTGTACCATCTTTTTGCTAGCAGGCTTCTGAACACCCTGTGCTAGTAGCTGTCTGTCTGCAGTAAAAAAAAAAAAAACCCACTCTTGGGGGACTTGACGTGTTCCTGCTAACAGTATCTCTTCAAAGACTGCTGCCAGTCATTCATTTTAATATGTAATCTCCAGGAAGCCGTTTGAAGCGGTGTTGCTTAGTTACAGTTGAAGTGTGCTCTGCTGTAGGGGTTTGGCTGGTACAGTTCAGATCGCAGGAATACAGGTCGGGTACCACATTCCGCAGTCGTTCGTGCAGTGCTGAGACAGCGATCCTCAGGTCTTCTGATGGTGAGAGAGTGAAAAGTTTACTAAATATGGAATATGTACTTAGAGAAGGAGMTATAGATCTTCTGCCTATATATAGTAGAGTAGATTAGTTGCTTAAAATTTCAGTCTATACTTAGCAAAGGTTAGTAYCTGTTATAAAGATTTAAGAGTAAATTTAGGAGGATTTTATGCTTTTGGGATGTCAGCATATTGGCAGACTGTATTTCAGAGATTATTTAATACAGTTAAGGGTTCTTGTTTTGTTAAACCTTATGAGGTGTATCCTGTTTTAAAATCTTCCTTAATTGTTCAACATAGCTGTAACAGAGCTTCACATAAGGGGATTCCCTGTGTAAATGTTTAAACTGATGTAAATGCTTATGTGGTATTGCATGGAAATGTGAGAGCATGATCAAACAGTTAACTACATTGAGTCATCAGAGCCGGCTTAAAATTTTGCTTATTAGTTAGATAGCCTACTGTGAGCCTTTTCTCTCCCTCCCCTCCCTCCCCCCACTCCCTCAATGTCTCTCTCTTTCTTAAAATCCAATCAGGATCTGCTGAAAAACATAGATGGTCACAAAAAGGCGTTCCACGAGATCCACAGGACCAGGTCTGTTAATGGCGTGCCTGTTCCACATGACCAGTTAGAGGATATGGCAGACAGGTAAGGCTTTCAATCTGAAATAAAAAGCTTCTGTGCATGGAGGGGAGCCTGTTTGCTTTTTTRTCTGTTCATGCAGAGATCACTGTCTAGCTACATTTCTCAGTGGCAAACTGAGATGGATAGAAAARCCTCCTAGAATATACATAAAAGTATACTGAAAAACCTGATGCTTTTGAGATTGATGAGAATCAAAATAAGCAATAGATTTTGAATCAGAATACTTTTTTTTTTTTTTACATTGAGCCTGTTATTACTTGTTCCTGGAAGAAATGTTATATAACAGCCAGGATCCATGTGAAAAAAAGAAAGAAAAATGACTTTGCAAAACTTAGTAACRAAAGTGAACCGATGTTTTCCATGATTAAAAAGAAGTGTAATTAAATTGTTGTTCCAGAGCAGTCATCACAATATCATCACACATAATTAAATGTTTGCAGACTCTGAATGAGGTGAAAGATTAGAAAAATATCCAGACTAACTAAAGCTTTCAGTCTCTGAAAATGAATACTGCTGTATTTTACTATCCTGTGATTCATTTTATAGGTTTAACTTTGTTGTCTCTTCATCTGAGCTCCATCTGCTGAAGATGGAGTTTCTGGAACTGAAGTACCGTCTGCTGTCACTCTTAGTCTTTGCAGAATCAAAGTTAAAATCATGGATTATCAARTACGGAAGGCGAGAGTCCGTGGAACTGCTTCTTCAAAATTATATTGTRAGTTGGGGTTGTCTTCTTTTCATAATGATTTTTAAAATATTCATATTTAAGTTTGCTAGAATTATATCAARGAACAGAAACAGATATCAGATTTGTCAGTCATCAGCTTTATGACTGCATTCCTGTGGAATATATCCTCAGAGGTGAATCTGTCTACTAAAGGGACTTTAGTCAAAAGGCTAAAAGTAAAAATTATTCTCTTTGCATCATTTTTGGTAAAAGAGAATTAACATTCCATCTGCTGTTCAGTGCTTAATTTAGCAAGCACATCTGGAGGGTCCAAACCCTAGATTTTTGGTTACTTTGTGTAGCAATTCCAAAGAAGTTAATTTAATCGTCTTTTACACCTGAATAGAAGCACTGTATAATGA
This sequence comes from Alauda arvensis, assembly GCA_902810485.1. Classification (NCBI taxonomy): domain Eukaryota; kingdom Metazoa; phylum Chordata; class Aves; order Passeriformes; family Alaudidae; genus Alauda; species Alauda arvensis. The sequence continues at coordinate 1,421,352 of CADDXX010000101.1, forward strand.
CTATACGCTGTTTAAGAGTTAAAGACAGAGGAGGTTTTTGGCATGCATTCCCACACAGTATTTTTAGAGTCTTCCAAAAGATTAATAAAAAAGAATGTTATTTTACCTCCATATACTTKTTTAATATACTGTACCTATAGGGGAGTAATTATCTTTTTTTAAAGAATTACTTTTCTTTTCCTATTCAGCATTAGTATACTAAACCCTTTTTAAAATTTCTGTTCTGGAAAGARCTTGCTCCAGCTCTGCATCAGCCATATACCATGCCAAGGAACAGAAACTGTTGACTTACAACTGTTCATTGATAAATTCTTTTTCAGTGTTATGCTGCTGCATCTTTGCAAATTCACACGTGCCATGCCAAGTGTAGGTAGAATGATAGTACTGCTACACTTCTACATTAGGGCATGAAGGATTCTTTCAAAAGCAGAGCTGCTCTAAATGTTTTTTCCCTTCTGTCTAATCCATATGGAGAAATTGCACCCAAAAATTAAGTCTGAAGAGGACTAACACAGTTAAAGAACCATTCAGAGCCAGGTCAATGTCCAGAGAAAATTATTATGTCCCCACTTCTTTGAAAAGAAAATTTCAGACTCATTGAAATTTGGGTGAAATTCCCACTCTTCRAAGTGAGAATTTCTGTGTTTAAACTTTAGCAGTTAGGGACGCACAAAAATTCGTGTGTCAGTTAACCTTCTTTTCCAGACAAGCTTTCCAAAATCAGATAATTTCTTGAATTAACTTAGCTTGCTGGAGTGATGTGCAGTAACTAGGAGTGTGTAGTCTATTTTTTTAGTCTCTAAGACTGTAAAAAAAATATTAAAAGGTGACAAGGGAAATAATAAAAAAATAGATAGCTTGAATTTACAGGGGTTTTATTACTTTCTTGGCTTTTTCCTTCAAAATGGGCATGAAGTTGTCAACTTATATATTAATTTRCAAGTGCCTCAGTTGTTCTTGTAATTCAGACCACTGCTGCTGAGGTGATCTTTAGGGAATGAAGATGCTTCCTTGCATTATTTTTGAAACGGTATAATATCCAAATGAGGAAATCAGGACAGGAAGATAAATAGGTCTCATTTTCRTTCTTGATGGCCTTGACTTCTGGCTCCTTTGAGGTGTGATGGAAAGAGAATTTATTTGCTTTGGCTTACCTGGGACCAATTTTCTAGGGCTGATAKACAAATGTTACTCTTTCAGTATATTAGGAGTCTTACATAGGAAAGCTGGAGTCAGTACCTTATATTCAGACTATATTAGCAGGAGATAAAAATGTAAGTCTGTTTGTCTGCCAAAACAGACTGGGGAATGTCAGCATTCTAGGAACATGCGTAATTAGGATCTGGATAGAGCATATGCCTGGAAAATATTTATGTACTGTAGCTTAAAAATAAAAGTAGTGTTTTTTACTTAATCTTATCATCTTTTTACCCGTCTGTCATGCACCAGAAGTAAAGGTCAGCAGAGATTGTACACCATCAATCTGAATAATATCCTGTACCAAATTCCACTGTAATGGAGATACTAGGTACAGTTATCCATGGATTTTAACCCATGGGACTGAGTTTAGCACAGCTGTGCTAGCACTTTTTTAGCATCATATGCTATACTGATTTGGGAAAGCTGCTTATTTTCTTCAAGGAGTCCTGTCAGATGGTAGACAGTATTAATCAGTGAAACGTCTTTATTTAGTTTTTGAAAATATTTCCCATAGTTCTTAATGTCAGTGTCATGTAAATCTTTCTTGCTCTTTTATGTGAAGTCTTGGAGGTTTTGGTTCAGGTTGAAATGTCTGCATGGGTTTGGCAAAACCAAAAGTCATGAGTCTGTCACATAATTAATGATAAAGCCTGTAGGTCTTCATACATGGTAGATTTTGTTTTAACAGAGAACAGAGAAAATTCTGATTATTCTTGAATTCTAGTTTCCTTGGTTTTAACACAGTTCTAAATTACATACTAGATAACTRTTGTAACCTGACATAGCAACTGTCAAAGGTTTTAAATAGAAGGGTTTTAGATGTGTACTGGCAGAATTATTTTAAAGTGTTTTTTTTCCATGTTATATAATACGGGTTGGTGAACACAAAAGATCTCATTCTCCTGTTCAAAATACATTGGATGTCGTTTGCAACCTGGTTTAATCAAAATCACACTCATCTGATTTTTGTCTATTCTGGCATTCCAAAGCTTGTATAGATRTATGTGGGGTGTGCATTCCTTAATTCTGTAATCTGTAGCTGAGGAGGGATGAGATGTTGCATGAATTACAGAACCMTTCCAAACTCCACCTTTCTCTTCCTGTTTTAACACTGGTAATCGCAAGATAAATGCTTGCATAATGTAGAGCTGTGATTCTGCATTGCACTTAAAGGAAATAATATTTCTGAAAGACATGCCAAAAAAGGTCAGTTTCATTTGCCATAAGGCATAAAGAGGCATGAATGTCAGAGGCAGAACTTTTTTACGAAAATATTTCCAGATAATTTATTCATCGCACTMTAACACATCACAGAGCTGAACCATCACTCACAAAGGAACAGCACTGTGTCACACTTGGGAAAAACAGCATCTCTCTTTTTTGCAGTTGCAAAGGAGGTAAAGAAAATTKGAAGAATAAAGCAAATGTTTTTCATCTATTTAAGTGTAACCTGTCTTTCTGCAAAGGCTTATTACARGAACAATTGGATTTGATTTTTGTGGTGACATACGTGAAGGAAATTTTCTTTTTTATTGAAGTTACTCCACTTAGATTTGGGTGTAATATGGTTTTCATTAAATAACTTGTTACTTATTCAGTTTCTACATATTCTAAGTATCATATGCTAGCAATTTCCRGCAAGACAGCAAATAAGAAAACTTCTAATAACCTTTCCATGTGGAAAGTAAATAAATCTGTATTTGTAGTTATATACTCTGCTGTACCATTAAAATGAAAAGGTAAACTTTGTATGCTATTTTATGATTATGGTGTTAAGAATATTATTTTATAATGATGAAAAGGTGACTGGAGGAATAATTAAGYTAAATGTTGTCATCAGTATCCTGATGTAATTTCAGAGAAATTACTGGGAATCCTAATACCCACCTTTATTTTACCTGTTACAATCTTTTTTTCTTTTCAGTCTGTTATTGAAAATAGCAAGTTCTTTGAGCAGTATGAAGTTACCTACCAGATCTTGAAACGAGCAGCTGAAATGTATGCCAAARCAAATGGCTCAGGTAAATGTCTATATTTCTTTTGTCACTAGTGTGTAGGCATCTGGTCCAGAGCAGCCTGAGGGTGGTCATATTCAGACTTCCTTCCAGGAAAAGCCCATTGTCCATGTTAACTCTTGGATTATTTCAGTGTTGTTAATTTGGGGTACAAARTTGTGACAGAAACCAAATTAGGAGTAGGGAAAATCATGTTCTAGAGCCTGGAAATGCTCTCTGGCTTGGCTTAATTTAAAAGAAAAAGTCARCTGGGAGTTGGTCCCAATATAGTAGTTGCAAAATCGTCCCTTGGTTTATTGGGGGTTCTTCATTAACTTTGAAAACCTGCAAGAGGAACTCAAATGGTAGTTGCAGTATGGATGTACATGAGAAAAAAATGTGTAGCTGATTCAACAGCTGCCTCCTGTCATTCCTGAATACTGCTGAGTTCAGTGAGAATTAGAGGGCAACATTTGACCTAAATATTTACAGRCATGAGATCACTTTAATCTGCAGAACAGTAAAGTCTGTAGAGGATTGTTTCAGCTGCTAGAAAGGGGGGGAGAAAATGGATACCTTTGTTTGTTGAGAAATTTAAATTGACAGTGGCACCCAAATTTTACAAAACTAAGCATTTTTTCAAGGTATTCTTACAAAGAAAAAAACTCACAGATTAATTCAGTGCTATTAATAAAATCCTGTAACAAATTCTTTTRTAAAGAAGAAGTACTAACATATTAATTCAGCAATAGCAGTTCAAATTAGCTAAAAACTGCTTAAAACAAGTATATTCTGCATATTTTATTAAGTCTCAGCATTTGCTTGGCCTTTTTTCTTCTCTCTGTTTTCCTCTGGAATGAGGACACATTTGTTCCTTTCTTGCCATGTGGAAAATGCTAGAAGTTAAATGGCAAAAATTAGCAGCAGTGTGGTTTCAAAGCCAGTGGCAGGAAGATCAGAATTTCATTCTGTACTTTTCAATGTAGACATAATATGTGTTTTTATATTATACAACTCTCATTTTCTACTTCTTTAAGTCAAGCCTGTCTCTTGATTTCTTTTATTACAGATTTGAAATGAACACCACCACACACAATCTGCAGTGTGACTGTTTTAATTTAGCATTCATTTTATGTACTTTCTTAAGTCTTCAATTCACACATTTAATTTCTCAGTCRTGATCTTGTGCTAAAATTGGGCTGTGAACTGAACATTCGTATATAAAAGCCTACTGAAATACAAGTTGCGGTAAAATATAATTCCCTGATGAGAGTGAATAAGCATGATAYAAAGTTAATCTTTACAGAAATAATAATGAATCAGAAATAATCAGTATCTTTCCTGTATCTCAGTGGAAGAAGTTGAGAATGTGATGAAATTCATGACTGATACCACAGCTCAGTGGAGGAACCTCTCAGTAGAGGTGAGAAGTGTAAGAAGCATGCTGGAAGAAGTAATTGCTAACTGGGACAGATACAGCAGCACTGTGGCAGGTCTACAAGCTTGGCTTGAAGATGCTGAAAAAATGCTGAATCAGCCTGAACATTCCAAAAAGGTATGCACTTGTAGCATATGCCTATGGCTGCTTTGTAAATTGTGAAACGTTAGATTCTTTTTTTTTTTTTGCATTTGCTTAGGATTTGCTCAGACTTTGATATCCTGTCTTCATTGATCAYAGGAGTTTCAGTGTTTGCTTGCACAGCCTCTAGAGGCAAATACATATATGCACAATGGAGAAAGCCTCATCTGTGGGACCATGGCTAGAGGTGTCTTTGACATGAATATAGGGCAGCAGTATTGCTCAGAGATAGGAATGTTGCAAGATTCACTCAAAGGCAAATACAGCTCTTGGCACCAAAATGATTAATCATGGACTACCTATACAGACACTTCCACTGGTTTTTCTAGGTGACAGATTTCAGTACTCATTACCTTCAAAGAGCAGTATCATTATGTTACATTTGATGGTCGATAAATTAATCAATTTCCCTGGCATTTCAGAAATCTTTTAGACAATTGATTTTGGGGACCTGCAGTTGTAAAGATAGTTCTTCTTTATTTTTTTTTCTGTTGCAATATTAGAGTACTGAAGCACTAAGATTTAAGTTTTTAAACCTTCAGTAATAACCTGGATTGACTTAAATAGTCCTGCATTTGATAGGTGCTGAATTTGCACCTGATCCCAATGTAGCAGCTATATGGCCCTTAACACTAAAATAGGAGTCTCATAGGTTGTAAGATGGCAAACTGGCATCAGGTCAGGAGTGAGCATTTCGTGTTACATGAAAAGACAGTATACTTTGTTTTGAAGTTTTTTAGTTCAAACTGATATAAATTAATGGAATACACTTTTTAAATAAAATAAACTAGTTAAAAGAAACAGTCTGGTATAATATAGATTTCACAATTATTACTGGGCAGGAAGGATGACTTCTGCTGATCAAGGGAATTTTAGATACTGGTGTATGTTTGATGTAAGTAACTGGACATTACTGGGCAGGATTAAAATTAAATGTTCTTAAATCCATGTATGTGAATAAAATCAAAACTTTTTTTTTTTTCTGTTTAGATGTATAACTTTATCTTCAAAGATTTTCAAAGCAGAAATTTGAACATACCCATACACCATATACTTGCTTTTGATTTCTAACAGAAATCTTTTCATTCTGATATATGATTTCAAAAATTTCAAAAAATCTCATTGAAAACCTTAGACCTTTATTCTTCTCAAAATGCTATTTAAAAAAAAAAAAAAAATATATTGGCTCAAACCTGTTAAAGGTTATTGAATGGTAGCATAATCCACCTGTAGACTGAGATACATATTTTAAAAGTTGCTTGTACTTTTGATGTTGAATTTAGCTCTCCACAGCAATAATGTTCACTTAGTTCCAAGGAGAGGTCTGATTTAGCAGTTTTAATATTTGATTATTAAAACAAAAATCAATACTTCTAGTGGTTTGTGAAATTAGTAGTCCTACAGCCATGAAGAAAAATCATCTGGAATACCAGGTGAAAGGTGATAACTACTGTTAGGAGTATGGTGTGAATAATTTTAAGCATTTCAAAATGTTTTTCCTGTAAACCCACAAAGATGTCAGTAATGTGATGCAAAGTTGCTCATCTGCAAACCTTACCTGTATTRCTTAGAGCCTCTATATTCTATCCTAGGCACAGACCACAGTAGCCCGTCATCCTGCTGTCATGCTTTCTTCTTTCCATTATCTCTGTATCATTTCCACACCAGCACACACCACTGTTTGATTTGGAAAAGGGCCTGTTGGCTTCTCATTGGCTTCAGTTTTCAGAAACCTTRTTGTGAACCTGTAGCACTGAAGACCTTGCAAAAAAAAACCCAAACAAACCAGTATGTGCTTGGATTTTTCAAACTGTTCCTTCTACAACTGCTTTGTCTACTTCCAGTATCTCTTAAGCACTTTCCATAATGATTTCATTCTAACTGCACCCTCCTACACTTCTCTCACACAGCAGTATCCAAAAGGTTTTAGAGAGCTTCTAGATYTCTTCCTTAGAAAGATCTGCATTGTTTTCACTGAGAATGAGATATGCTTCCCAGTACCTTCCAAACTTGTTTGAATTTAGCATATCTTAGGTTGGGTTCTGTAATGGAGAGACTCGCCAGCCAGGTCTGCAAAAGGTAATGGTTCGTGGGAGTAAGTGTGGGGAAACAAGGATGTGAGTAGTTTACTCTACCTGCTTTTTTCTTCTTGACCTCTAGTGAGCCTGACCATTGGAAAGCTGACCAGTGCCAGGTTCAGTAGATTTAATTTCTTTTGGATGTGCTCATAAAGGTTAGCCTTTGTACAAAGCAAGGAGGTTGCTGCACTGCAAGGGGAAAAAGATTCAAACTGCAGATGCAGTTTACTGAGCTTAATAAATTTATTCACTGATACATCAGTACAGAGCACCTGAATACTGTTGATCTCAGCTTTAGGAATTGAAATAGAACTGTGTATTGTTCAATTCTTTCTTCAAGGTATTTGACCAGTATACAACCATATGACTTTTTCTTTACAGTTGCATCTGAACTKTTTTTATGCAGGGATGAGTTCTGACAAGAATGGTTTCAGAACTGTAGCTCTGAAACTTGGGATGACTGACAGTGTGGTTGGATAGGAATTTTTCTCATGTACCATTGAGCAAAGGATTGTATGGGACTGTCACGTGGAAGGTGAACAGTTTTGGAATTATRGGGTAGATTGATTGTTGTAAACAAAATGGATCACTGCCTCCTAAATCCTGAGGATCAGGTAGCACAGTTCAGCTTGAATCCTTCTGATTACTCCTTCTCACCTGAAGGAAGGCACCCTCATGATCCAGTCTGTTTGGAACAGACTATGGCATTCATTGAATTGTGCATTGTCTGGGAGAAGGGCAAGCCAAAACCATGTCAGAGATGTGGACAATCATGAGGCAGTGATGGAGTCTTGTTTGCTGGTATAGGTGGAGTCATAGAGCCCGGGGATACCTGCCTTAGGAATAATTGCCCATTGTTTGAAAGAGAGAAGAGAAATGGAAGGAATTGGTCTTTGTCTTCTCTCCCAGTTTATGTGCGAGTACCTGCCYACAAGATGCAGTCTGTTCAAGTGTCTCAGTGAGGGGGACAAAACCACTGACAACCATCTCTTTCCCTCTGTGCTMACCTGCTCTGAGATAGGAGGGAGCAGTGTTAAAAAAATGAGACTTCACAGGTCTTCTGAGAGGCCAGGCCCTGCATGTGGTTCACAGCAGAGGAAACACTTCTCCACAGCCTGTGTATGGCCTGGGTTACAATCAGCCCACACTGTTTAAGGATAACACAGAAAATACATGAGCCATGACTACATTTTCAGTTATGGAGCTTTCTCTAAAGGTGGGGTTTCATTAGTTTAACTGAATCCACTCRTTAGAGGAAATAAGCCATAAGTAAACTGGCAGTAATTTTTAATTCCACAGGTTATATTCACAGACATTRAAATTCTAYTGTGGCATATTTGATATGAAGAGCTTCAGAGRATAATTGTTCARTGAGTTTTYATCAAGTCATGAGAGAGTGATTAAACTTTAGTTTTGTGATTTAAGATAAAGCCTAATTGAAAAGGTTTTGGAACTGTGTTTTTATGTGCTTCTTCAGGATTTCTTCCGGCACTTACCTCATTGGATCCAACAGCACACAGCCATGAATGATGCTGGTAATTTTCTAATTGAAACGTGTGATGAAACTATTTCCAGAGATCTTAAACAGCAGCTTCTGCTGCTAAATGGAAGATGGAGAGAATTGTTTATGCAAGTTAAGCAGGTAAGTGATTTTGCCCTTGCTACTTTTAAATATTTACTTTGTCATGCCCATCCAAGCAAGACAGATTACCTTGTTAGCAGSACTATAGGACAACTTTCTAAAGTGACTAACTGTTCATCAGTATTTAAATTAGAAATTACTCCCTGACAGCAATTTATTTTATTGGGGCTCTTCCTTTATTTACCTTTCTGGTTATACAGCTATTTTGGGGCAGGTGAGGGGACATTTATAGCAAGTATAAGCTGTAGCTTTTCATCATAGTCACCTGTCTTGATACAGTGAATGTTATTTATACATAACTTCTACTGTTCTGCAAAGAAAAGGAATGTTTTTCAGTACCTATTGCTACTGTAAAAGCCCTGCAAAGCTAAACAGTGAAAATGGTGAAAATTACTATTTCCACTACTTTTTGATGAAAGCTCCTTCCAATTATTGTACTGTAACCATAAGCASGGACAATAATTAATTTAATTAACTATTTTTTCCCCATTTTGGTCAGACTTTATTTCTGTCTTGCCTACAAGCAGGCTCTGTTAGTAAACGAATAAATCCACCCTTTACCTCATGTAAGAGATTCAGCTGATACAAAAAGAATTGTTGTTTCTATATTTGCTCTTTAAAAATCAAAGATATTATCTTAATTACACAGAACTATTTCACACCTATGTAAGAAAGTATCTTTTTTCTTGTCAATATACATCTATCAATATTGTCCCTTTTCAGTGATTTKAAATAGCAGTTGCCTTTTTGAAGGTGCTGAATCTGGCTCTATTATCTCCTATGCAGTCAAGTTAAAAGGAAAAGCAAAAAATTATTGTCTCTCCTTTATTGTAACTTTTCCAGACTGTTGACARGAATGTTCTCAAGCTTTACTTGCTGATGCTATTTAGGGTGATTCACTGATGTAAATGTCTCTTCCTCTATTTATGCAGCTTCTTTCATATGCTGGCTATGTGGGTTTTGTTTCTCACAGGCTTTTTCACCATTTCTGTCACACAGATCTTTCTACATTCTAAGGCATGCGTTTCCTCTTACCCCAGCCAGCATTCTTTTATTAAGATTTCCCTTATCCCTTAGCTTTCCTGGGCTTTTCATGTTCTATTCTCATTTGAATTTTCAAAATTGATACTGYAGGTAGTGAGAAATGAATTGAGTTGTTGATTCTAGGGTAGAAACAAATGTGTCTGGCATTCCCCAGATCTTAAAAGAGGCTGACCTCCTGTATGCCTAGTGTTCATTTTAGCATAATTAGTGTTGAAACTAATGCAGATGATGAATTTACTTTCCATTATATTGTATTTCATTGAATGAAATTTTTCCAGCAAACAATTGCGCTGAAAGCATGCTAATTCTCTTAAATCATTACTTAATTACTAGGTATCTAATTTGGGGGGTGGTGTTTTGTTTGGGGTTTTTATTGTTTGTTTTTTTTCCTTTACTTTCTCTTTTTCAGTATGCTCGAGCAGATGAACTGGACAAAATGAGGAAGGAATATGTGGATGGTGTGGCCCATTTGACAGCTTTTATTGATGGAAGCAATAAGAAATTTTCAGTCCCTGTAGAAGTGTCCTTTCATGATGTCAAAACGTTTGTGCAAGATTTAGAAGTAAGTGTCATCTTTTCATTTCTGTCTTCCACTTTCAAAAGAAAGAAACTTGCAACTAGTTAATTCTGMTTGCATGAAWTTTTTTTAGTATTAGRTATTTCAGCTATATCTAAAATATATATAATTGTATTCTACTAGTGACATTTTCAGAGCAAATTTCCAAAGCACTGTCTTAGTAAATATTTATTTCTTTGTAGTTTCAAATCACATTCAGGTGTGTTGACTGATACTCTCTGGCTCCGTTTTCATGCATTTGAAATATGATCCAGTGTTACTGAAAATCAGTGATGAAAATAATTTATAATCAGAATAGATATAATGTATCAGTCTTTCTCCCATGAATGCATAAATCCTGTTGCTGATTTTTTTTTTTAAAACACTCTTTTCAGAATATTAAGCAGAAGTTGCCTGCCATGGAAGCTCAGTACAAAGCAGTTACAAGGACGGTGCAACTTATTACAAAAGAAGTTTCCCAAGAGGAAGCAAATGAAATGCTGGGAACTTTGACAAAGCTCAAAGAGCAGCTGGGCAAGGTTGCAGAATACTTTTTTTACTACATATTGCGGAGTGTTGAACTAATAAATAGGAGGGTCCTGTGCATAAATTCTCACGTATATGCATTTGAACAAGTATAGAGTTGTAACAATTGGGGTGGAGAAGATGTTACTTCTCCTAAATGCTAAGACCACCATCATTAAATTTAATACTTTTTTCATTAAGAAGTAATACAAGATTGGGACTGTTCTATCTTAGAAAAGAGTAGCTAACAACAATATAAACCTACATGCAGAAGAAGTTGCTATTTATTGAATTTTACAACTGTTTCAAAACTATTTTTCTTGACCATAAGGTTAAGGAGCATTCCAGTGCCCTGCTGTATGAATGCCAGCGTCTGCTGTCTCCACTGGAAGAACTGGAGAAACAAATCACACATTTTTATGAATCCCTTGAAAAAGTAAATGAAATAATTTCTATCCTGGATCCTGAAGCACACCCAACAACTGTTCTTAAACAAAAAGCCCAAGTAAGTCTCAAAAACATCTTGCAAAGGTCTGCTGCCTCTGAGTATTTMCAATTATCTTTCTAGGAATTTGGATTGCAACTCAATAAGCTGAGGAGATACTTCAGCATATTCAGGCAAAAGATGTAGCCTTATCCTAAAGTCAGCTAGGCATAATACAAAAAGATTGAAATTTGTGTTCCTATCTAGTGTCCTTGGTTTAAATCCAGTAAGTAAATATAAGACTTTTTTTTTGTTTCATCTAGCAGAAATTTGACTAAAGTACAAAAAAATACGTTGGATTTTTTAATTAGGCAAATAAAAAATCATGATTAGAAACTTCTCTAGGTTTCCTTGGACAACTATGGAAGTTTCTTAGAGGCTTGGAAAAGTATTTTCTTTGAAATGGAGTACAACATTAACTTTTCTTMATGGCTAATAAGCATTTCTCCCTGAAGGAATTCAGAGCTGGTCAGAACTCTCTTGGAAAGTTAAATAAAAATAGGATTTTGTTTTCCCTTTTTTTTTTTAAGTATATTTCTCATGACTTAATGTGATTTATAATGAAATGTGAATTCCAAAAGCTGACATGAAGGATTAATTTGTTGAAAGGCAGGGAAAGTTGAGATCTCAACCTACTACTGAGAGCTCTCATTCCTATGTCACTGGTTACTTACAGTTATACAATAAATATAGAAATACCATTAAATTAAATAATAGAAAAATGTATTGACCTATATTCTCTACAGCTACCCACAGGGCTTAGGTACATGCCTGTATATTGTTTTATTAATACCTAGAGATCTATTTGGGTACAATACTTCACATTCAAGGAGAAAGTTGTGTCATCTGTGTTATTCCAAATAATACCTTGTTTTAGTCTGTTGAGGTCTTTTGACCTCATCCCTTTTTTCTTTATTTTCCATATTTTTCCTTATTCAAAAATCATCTTCCTGTTATTATTCCAGACCTTTTTCCTCTTTGTTCCTAGTCAGGGTGCACGTTTTGTTGTTTTTTTCTCTTTCAGGATTTGGTAGCTTATCAAGAAAACTGCAAAAAAGATGTGTCCCTAATTGAGAGAAATAGTCAGAGTATCCTTCAGTGTGTGGCTTCGACGGAAGTGTTACAGCATTTCCATCAGTCAACATTTCAGAAGAAAGTTACACAAGTTCAGTTAACTTTTCAGGTAACAATGCCATGCCTTGGTGCATGTTTCTGAAAATTGRTTCWTATGCAGMTGATCCATCCTACTGTACCTACATKTCATCACTCTATAGCCACTRTCTCGGGTAACTCTACTSTYTGATGCCARGTTACTAATTRAAGAYTTGTCTTTATAAAGGGTCAGGGGATTGACAGTCATGTTCTCCATGTACTTATTCAGAGGTGAGCCTGCCACAGAGGAACCTGGGATTTAACAGAACTTTACTGTGCCTCAGGGTCCTTTGGATGGAGGAACCTGAAATTCTACTGTTAGGGCTGCACYGTTTGTTGTTTCTCCTGACTTTATKATCTTGGCTAATCATTTGCTTCTGTATTCCCACACATCCCCTTTGACACAAAGCATGGAAACTTTCACACATGCAACTATTGCTGAGCTTTGTATTTCCTCAGAAAATGCAATGGACTGTGAATATAGAAAGCTGCAAATATGTTGCATTTGATAATGTAAAGATGTGGCCTTCGAACTATATTGCCCCTTACCTGTTGCTATGAGTTATTACTGCTATTTTTGGGGCTGTTCAGCCCTAGTCTAGCCCCACTCTAATGTGAAATTAGCCATTACACATGGTGTGATTTTTTTGGGGTTGTCTTGTGCAGAGCCAGAGATTAACTCAATGATCTTTGTGTGTCCACTCAAACTGAGGATAKTCAGTGATTCTGTGACTGTCCTAGAGTCAGATTTCCACATAATGGGTTCTATTATATTTATTTTCAGGCAAATTTTATTCAGTATAAAGCTATCCAGGCTGAATTTTAAACTGCAGAAAATCACCTATCAGTAAATAGCTCTCTCTAAGAGGAGAACTTCATAAATTTATATTCTATTTTGTGGAGTGTACCTAAAGATAAGTTGTAGTTGATTTWTAATGTAGAAATTAGTAAATTTAGCTTATTTCAGCAAAAGCAGATGCACACTCAACATTAATTACTCTGTTTCTATAAAGCTGGATTTATCTCTTTTTATGTTAGAAAATAAACCTATAAAATAGAGTATAATCAAATGAACTGTGACATACCCAGAGTTAAAATACTGGAAACTGGCCGTTGTTCATGTAAAGAATGCAACCCTATACAATGTTTCTATTACTATGTAGATATTTTTATCAGAAAACTTTAGAAAGATTTAGCAAGATGTTTAAGTTGAGAGCTAATGGTGTGATTAGCTGGCTGGGTAAACTCACTAAAATTCCTTATGCTGAGGTTTGTTATCTGTGAGGATGGTGAAGTGGATGTACAGTAAGCAGTGATGCAAGTACCTTGCAGCAGTTAAAGTGCTGAACTGTTCATTTCTCCTGGTGAGTTTTCTTACTTGCTCATGGAATTGGAACCACTGGATATTGCAGTGCACAGGGATGGACTAAAAAGCAGACTAATGGAKGAGCTGTGACTAAGGTTGCAAAAGAAGGATTTCAGCAACTAAACCAYAAAATTTGCTGTCTTCTCAGAAGCTTTGTGTTACTTATCTGACATTCTGGTGTGATAATCAGAGAGAGCTCTTCCAGGTCAGAGGAAYTGTAGCATGGAACTGGTTGGATCCATGGGTCAAACCACCCTCACTTTGAGTCATGTTAGGGGAGGTACTCTGATGCTAGGAAAAGTGAAATGGCAAGCTTCTGATTGTACCAGATGCTTTACATTTGAAAGCAGGCTTTAGGAAAGAAACTCACTAATCAAATAGCAGAGGCATTCTGAAAATGTCAGAGACATCCAATCTACTAATTTTTAATTGAATGATGACATTAGCACAAGCCTCAGTATTAAAAATTGGGAAATGGGATCGTGAGAGGGAGAAGCATGGTGAAAAGCATGTATTTAAAAGAGTGACGCAAATTAAATGCATGTTTTGTAAGGTCRTGGTAAAAGAGAGCAAATAAAACTCAGTGTGAAAGTGCCAGCTCATTTTCTTTGCTTGTGACTCAGAATATGGTCAGGAAAGCTGGTGAGTGGCGAAAAAACATAGAAGCAAATAGCCGTTTGATGAAGAAATTTGAGGAGTCTAGAGCAGAACTGGAGAAAGTAATACAGATTGCCAATTGTTGCTTAAAAGAAAAAGGAAATCCTGAAGAGCTTCTCAGGAAACATAGCGTGAGTAAATTCTCTGACCTTCTTCATGGAAACCTTTGAGTGCATGACATGAAAGCCTACTTAATCCTGAAATTTATGTGGATTTCTTGCACATGTAGAACTTAAACAGATCAGATCAGATGAATGTTAATACTRAAAAACAAAAAAGAAAATGATCAGCTCACTTATTGATGTAAGATTGGATGTAAGCAACCAGGAGGTAAAAAAACCTAGGGTTGGGTTTTGAGTAGAACCATTGAGTTAGAACACTATTCTTACAATCCCACACATCCACTGCTCTTTTTTTTTAATATTAATATCTGTTTCTATATTATACTCAAAACTTATGCATGTAGCTCTGAAATGTTCTTGTTAAAATACCATCTCAGTGTACTGGCTAAGAATAAATTAATTTGCTGGACTTAAGTGGCTAGAAATAGTTATTTCCTTCATTCAAGCATCAGAAGTAACATTGAAACTTAGAGTGTATTAGGGAGCTTTATGTTGGCATATCAATATCCAGCTTCATCTACTCACCACCTCACTTTCTACCTATTTCAGGAATTTTTTACTCAGTTGGATCAGAGAGTCCTAAATGCCTTTCTGAAAGCRTGTGATGAACTTACTGATATCCTTCCAGAACAAGAGCAACACAGCTTGCAGGAAGCTGTGAGGAARCTCCATAGGCAGTGGAAGGTTAGTGAATGACATCTCTGGATATTGTCAATCTTAGTTTTGGAAAGTTTCTGTATGACTTAAATATTTAAAAAAGTTAACATGAAAGAAAACAAAATAATTTGTTTTATTTAGCTTCTCATATAATTGGAAAAAAGAGGGGAGAAAGTATTTTGCAGTATTAGATAACTCTACACCTACAAATAGCCTCTTGTTATAACTCTGTTAAGTAAATCCAAGGAATGTGAGAAATTAATTATAGAACCTTCTTTCTCCCCTGCTCCATACAACCCATAATGATACCTGTTTTGAGAACATGGGCTAGCATTTTTTCCTTTATACTGATGTTGGATAATTAGTTACTTCCCTGACCAAACAAACAAATTTGTAAGGCATCAGGCCATCAGTCTAAATTGTGTCTTCTGCCAAAGACTCTGACAACTGAACTAACTTTGGTCACCAGCTATGGAATTTTTTRCCTGCTACAGCATGTTGCTGGCCACAGTTGGAGTGATGGATGCGGGGTCTCACTAGTAGGCAGGCAGAAACCTATGGAAGCAGTTATGAATACTATTCTGTACAGGAAATATTTGCTATGTCTTGCTAAGAATGAAGAAGTCTCTGTAATATTCCTTATACACACACATTATGGTCACAACTTASAACCATCTGATAAATCTAAGACATTGGTAAAAAAGTGAACATGAACAAACCCCTAACTGTTCATGAACATATGGGTTTTTTTCTATATCATCAGGTTTTAGACTATTTATTTGTAGCAAATTTACACTGAAGTAGTGGGAGTAGTGTTTTATCTCTGTGCTTCTTTATTGCCCCTGTGGGTGTGTAGGATCTTCAAACAGAAGCCCCATATCATTTGATCCACTTGAAAATTGAAGTACAGAAAAGCAAGTTCCTGGTGACAGTGGAGGAGTGCAAAGCWGAACTAGCTCGACAGAACAAGGTGTTGTCAAGAGAAGGCAATGAAAGAATGATCAAGGARCACATGGTACGAGTTCCATGCCTTCATGGGGATGTTTACAGAAATACATTTCAACGTCAGTAATAAAGAGAAGTTCTGGCTAACTCTTCAGCCACCAAACTCTTTGTGTCCAACTGATGTCAGATCAGTTCTTGAGGTCTTTAACCTTTAAAAAATCTCTTTTAATTTAGTGCTTTATGAAAAAATATATAGATATGCTTTGTGATTTCTTCCAGTTTGTATTTCTATTAGATTTTCTGCTTTGTCTCCCATCAGTTGTTCTTCGGTGATAAGGGATCTTACCACCTGTGTGAGAAAAGGCTACAAAGAATGGAAGARCTGTGCCAAAAACTGCCAGTTTCTGATCCAGTGAGGGGTACATTGGAAAGCAGCCAGCGAATCCTGAAGGATCTGAAATTCCAGATAGACAGCACATACATGAAGCTAACAGAGCACTCGGACACCTGGAAGGGCTATAAGAGCAGGTGTCACCTCAATTCATAACTGGGTCTTGCAGAGCCTCATGCATGGTCACTCCTCTGTGTGTCACCACACATGAGTACCATGGAAAAAATGATACTGTGATCTTAGCTTCAAGTAGAAAACTACTTTGTGTAGTAATTCCACAAATTATAGTGGGACTTCAAGTGGATTTTATCATTTTTTGCCTACAGTTAAGAGGTTATTGTTTCATGGTGGCAATATTTATCTAACCTTTTTTTTTATTTTTATTTTCATCCTGTGATGTCTTATTTCAGGTTTTCTGAGTTGGCAAATTGGGTTTCATCAACAGAAAGAGAGCTAAAGAAGATAAAGGAAAATGTTAATGATACTGCCAAATACAAGCAGTGTAAAGCATCTGTGGGGGTGAGCCCTTGGCTTTTATTCTAACAAAGCTATGGTCATTGCTTCTGGGACTCTGGATAAAATTCTGCTTCAAACTAGTGCAACTTTTTACTACAGAGACCATAGTAGCTCTGTTGATTCCTGGTATTCYTAAAAAACATTACTAGAAGAGGGTTTCACATTACAGGAAAATGTGGCAGAAATTCTTACTTTTAATAATTTCAAGAGTRACARGTTCCTTTCTCTCTGTATTTTGAAYATTAAAAATATAGGGGCAGATAGAAAAAATATTTGCCCCTCATCTTATTGCATGCAGAGTTAAAAGTGCTGCTCAAAGAAAAGCAAAAATTTCTGGATTGCAAGTTTTTTGAATGATTTTACATTTAATTACTTGTRGGTAATTATAAGGAAACCACCTCTTAAAAATGCTCTTCTACAGTAGCATAACAGGGGAGGAAAAAATATTTTACCATTCAGTTTTGTACTGGTGACTGTTAACAGAGTGATAGAATAGCTGAAGATTGAGTTGGTTGGTTGGTTAAATTAGTTTTAAGCAACAATTTGTTGTTTTATTGGGACTTGACCCTTTTTTCTATTTTTTTTTTTTTATTTCACATACTAGGGGCACCTACATACATTAGATGTTTATGGAGCAGGCTATCAGTCTAACTATATGAAGAAACATTATTAGGATGACCTTGACCTTGTTAGATCCTTAGCTTAGTGGGTGCTTCTACTTCAAAAAATCTAATTTACTCATGTAGTTTCACTGCTACAAACACCTCATCAGCACTGACACAAAGATACAAATGAAATACAGGTTGAAAAGAGGTGTGGGAAAAAAGCAATTTAAATGGGAAAAAAATTACACAAAACTTTATATTGCATGAAATATAAGTTTGGGAAAACCGGCAACTCAGATTTAAATTGCAGCTAAAGAATATGGTCAATATATGGAAAATATCTATGTGGTACCTGCCCTCTATCTATCTATCTGTCTATCTAGCTAGCTAGCTAGCTAGCTATCAGCAAGTAAAAATGTTTGTGAGGGAAAGTACTCCACTGCTAACTAAAGAACAGTCTAATTAGTAGTGGAGTAAAGTTTGTAGAAGTACAACATTCCAGCCATTGACTGAAACAGAATCTGATAGGGTATGCAAATGGAGAAATACTACATTTCTAGTGTTTCAAGCTAAAGTAGTGTGTTTACACTTTTAATCTTTGAACTGATGCCATGAATGTCAGTTATTAATGTATTTTGTTTGTTTGAAGAAAATGTGTATTTATTTTTTTTTCTGTAGGAAATTAGGAAGCATATTCACAAGCATGGGGAAAACCACAGCTGGCTGAAATCTAGACTTGCTGTTTTGACCTCACTATCTCCTGATTTGGAGGCCAAAGAGACAGAAGATGAGCTTTTTAAACTTTCCAGTGACTTCAAGAGACTTCTAGATTTGCTGGCTGAGGTACAGTATTGAGGGACACAAGGACTGTCCACTTACAGTGTCACATGAAATGACATCAATCATGGCTTCACAAGCACAAGTTCCCTGCTGTGTTTTTTTAATTAATCTGCAAGCCYTCAGCAAGGAAAAATTAATTTGTATTCCATGGATAGCAAAGCACTGAGAGCAGCAGGCAGAAACAAAAAAAAAAAGGACATTATCATAGTGGATTTTTTTTCACTTTGCAGAATTAGAAACATAGTAAATGTTTCTGCAGTCAAAATTTTCACTTTTTTAGTTTTTTACAATCAATTCATAGTGAACATTGTCAAAACCGTGTTGTACATCAGCTAGTGGATAGAGAATTTCACTTTAATAATTTATTTATCTTTTATGCTGAAATAAAGCACTACTTTGAGGTTGTTTCTAATCATTAAGGATGGGTAATCACACCCTGAACTTGCAGGAAAAGGCTGCAATTCTCTAAAGCCTGAATGAAAATTAGATACTATAACTGAAGAAATCATGGGAAATTTCTAACTCATAACAACCTCTCAGAAACACTGAACCCTTGAGTTCTGTGGGCTCTCAGGGAATTTATTGCTTCACAGTTTATACAGGAAAAGAAAAATCAGGTGAAACATAGAGGATCTTGTACTGAAAAGGTGGAACAGACCCACTTAAAAGCAAATAAAGAGAGTTCAGGAAAAAGAGTTCAGACTTTAGACTTCAAACTTGCACTGTTAACGTCAGTTCTTGTGAAGGCCTTATAGGGGTTTGAAAGGTATACAATTTCTGTGTATTTATTGGAAGTTCTCTAAACTTCTGTGGTGTGAAAACTGGAAAGTTTGGGCAAGAAATGTAATTTCCACCTGGCTGTAAAAAGGTTAAGAAACTGTCGTTTTGGTTTTTTTAAAAAAGTTCTTTGGGGGTTATTTTTGGAGTTAAATCACTTGGTTTTTTGTTTCCTCTAAAATTCAGAACTAAAGGTAAGTTAATGAGAGTAACTTAATGAGAGTAATATAAGAAAATAAGAGCTCGAATCTATAGTTGGTTTGAATGTAAAAGCATAATCTAAATGGCACTCACTGATGGATACTGGGTATTGCCAGAGTTCAGCAACCGTTATGGATGCTAAAAACTAAATATTTATATAGCAGGAAAGTAAGTGGCTTGAATTCAAATGACTCTCCAAGGTAAAAAGGAAAGGAACAGCAAAAAGGAAAGGAAAAGTATCTAGAACAGTTTATGATTAAAACCTTGAAACACAGAAACTATATGAGGAACAGAGTCTGGAATTCAGCTACATGTATTTAGCTGAATCACACAAATAGAGAACTTTCTGCTGTGTTTAATGGATACACCTCTTTCTTTAGAAAATTTTGCACATTGAGACTGGATAAAGCACCACATGCACATTGTGGTCCATAAAACCAGGGTAATTCAGTATTTTAATGTATTCTTGATTCACCAAAACGCTGCTCAAGGCAGTTCAAATGGCTGCAAWTTTTTTTGTGTGTGTTGAGTAGTTCAGGTGTTTTGGAATCTGGGTCAGCCTGCAAGGGTAAGGAGAGTGTGTGTTTTCTGAGTGATCACCAATAAGTAGCTGTAACTTATGGCCATTTATCACATGGCAGTGTACCAGGGAGTATGTTGAACRAGGCAAAGGTCTCTCCAGTCACATTTCGGGTCTAAAGACACTTTTTCAATGTAAAGTTAAATGCTGGAGGCAAAAGTGGTTTTATTAAAAWTTTTTATTAAAATTTTATTAAAAATTTACTGTATTTTTGAAAAGGTATTCCAAATAGAAATATACCCTTAAAATATAGATGTGTCTTTCAATGTGAAATACTYAAAGTTATCTGTGATGTTAGATTGAAAATACCTTAGGTGCTGTTGGAGACTGTGTCCAGTACAAAGAAGAAGTTAAAAGTGCAATTGAAGAGTTAATCAACAACTCTAAAGAAGTCCAAGCAGAGGCTGAAAAGATCCTGGATACAGAAAGTTTATTACAAGCTCAGCAACTACTGCTTCATCATCAGGTAGGGCAATTATTCGTGTTCACATCCCATTTTTTTTTTTTTTAAAGACTGATTTATGTAATTACAGAATTTTGTTACATTGATTAATACAAGTCTTTATATTTGAACTTGAAAGACTTATAAAGGAAACAGTCCTATATGGCCTGGAATTGATTTCTTTTAATGAAAAATGTGACAGTGGAGGAGTGCAAAGCTGAAGTCAATAATAAATTAAACCTCCCTATGTATGYAGCTTGTAAATGTTAATTGTCAACTTCTATTTCATAYGGGCTTTTGGGACACAAAACACTGAAAAACAAGCTTCATTCAYTTTAAATGWTGGGTGASTGTATTCTGCAAATSTGTAGACTCCCTTTTTACCTTTTTRTAAACACTTTTGAGTTTCAGATTCAATCATGGTCAATTTGGCACAATTCTGGCTTTGGAAATTTCTCTATTTTTCTCAGGTTTTCATGTGTTTTGGARCCCTGAGAGTAAGTAATAAAGTTTGAAGGAGAGCYRGAGTCTGAGCMTCTGCTTTGAAGATTGTTTATTCTTTTTCTTATCTCTAGAAATTCTTTCTGCCCAGTGTTGAGTGTRCAGGCAGCCAGAAAAGTACAGTCTCACCCTCCTACAAGGGCACCTTTATCTTTTATAYTTAAACCTACATAAACACTGTTTTCATTTATGTATCAATAACTAAGACCCATGTTAAACTATGAAACTCCACYACARTCCAATCCCAAAAAGCCACCACCTCWGCAGAAGATGGAGGACAAGAAGAACCAGGAAAAGGAGCATAGACACACCCAAAYTCCTCCATCTTTGCCCTCTTAACCCCTGTATTAAAAWCTAAAAATTCTACTTTTCACCCTGTGATRTRCTAGTAATTATACTAATTAAACTCTYGTGGCTTGCATTGTCTCTTTCAATGTCAGCAGCTTTTTCCAGGGGCTCAGATCAAAGGCACAGGTATTTTTGGCTTTGTCCCAAGACCCTCAGATCTCTTGTGAGGGTCTTGAGCTTCCCAGGGCACCCAAAGGGGTGACCCAGTCTCCCACATATTTTAGCAGTTTCATGTGGCCCCAACTCTGAATATGAGAGGGAAGGTGTTGCTCTGGCCTTACCTCCTTCTCTGGATAGCTTTTTGTGTGACAGATGGGCCTCCATTCTGTAGGAGTAGAACAGGAGGTTTTTTTATGTGCTGATAATGGATCAAAACATCTACAGGCCACAGTAATAATCAATGGTATGGCTTGCATACAGCAAGAATCAAGGCTTTTAGGGCCAAATATGGGAAAATAACTTTTTGAGCTGCTCAAAGTTTATGAGAATAGGAATAATTTACTGCCGATGTTTGGGCATTATTGAAGTTTTTTATATTAACATCTATTTCTGCAGAGTCAGACAGCTTGGTGTCCGACCAATCACTACTAAATCTTACCTTTGTCTTATCTAAACTCTTTTGTGTTTATAATCACTATTGTATGTGTTAAGGTTTGTATTCATTCTTTAAATACTCTACATTCCTTATCCATTTTAGGAGAGGTAGTAGAAAGTTAACTTGTGCTTGAGTTCTTTTTCTTGTGGTATGGTGTCTACAGAGGCACAAACAGATTTTGACGAAGACCTGAAGGCACCCAGAGTAGAATTGAGCTACTTGTGTGTTTACCTAGCAAGGCTGGCTGGGTCAGGCATGTTGTGAAAGAAAGAGGATGTATTCATAGGAGTTTCTGATAGTGCTACAGATCAAAAGCACCTCCAGGACAGATACACAACTTAGCCTGCTGCTCTCTAATAAGGCTTTGTTCAATCTGAGGCTCTAACCTGTGCCTCAGGAGTGCAGAGCAGACCTGGAGTCAGTCRTGAGGAATACATGCACCTGTGACTCCTGCTGTAGTTGCTCAACTGCTGTGGCTTCTGCTYTCTCAGATATGCTTTGGATGAATGGCCACATTTTCACTCTTTTTCTCACATGCATATGCCACAAAAGGCAGCATTTGACATTTTGGAAGCTAGGGCATATACTTGATGAGTATGAGACTTGCAAGAATAGTTGCCCCAGTTTACCCCTTTGACTCCTACTCTCATTGCATACTCCTGCAAAAACAAAAGGGGCTGCATCGTGCCAGTTTCCCAAAGGGGCTACAAAGTCTAATCATTCCTGTTGGATGAATGCTTTTAGCAAAGGACAAGGAGACTCCGTGCAAAAAGGCAAGATGTGCAAAAGCAGATTTCCCAAGCCAAGAGGTTGCAGATTGAAGGTGGACTGCCCAGCACAGTACGAGAGGATTTACAAAAATTGGAGGGAACATTGGAGAACATGCAGCAGACTATGGAGAAACGGGAAGAGCAACTGCAGGTGGGTCTTTTGCTCATAGAAATAAGACCTCATGCTTACTTCTTCCTTAATTTCTTTTTATAAACTTAGTAAAGCCCAAATTTTTTTAATATCAAAAAACTGAGCAAATTTTCTCACCTCTGACTTTTGGCCCTTGGGGTCTTCATGATCAGTGCCTCTCTGAAAACTTCTTGAAGCTGTATGCCTCTTAAAGAAAAAGCATTCTGTTTGGAAGTGTTTAAAAGTCCCAGCTATTCAGTCATAATAATTAACAGTTTTAAATAATTTATCTGTGARTTTATTTTTAGATGTGTCTTTTCTGGTTATTAAGGATGACGCTGGTCTTTAGTTAAGTGTCTTTAGGCTGGATATTAGGTTAATAACACCTGATGTGCAAATATGATCCTCACAACTACTGTGTGAAATACATACTGTGGTCCTAAAYTTAAAGAAGGAAGGAGAAAGTCACAGGGAAATCAAATGGATTGCTTCAGCTTGAGTAACTAACCATGGACTGAACAATTAGAATTTATAGCTTCTTGTATCCATATGTGATTTGCTCTTTACRTGTTTCTAAGCAGAATGTTAAATCTAAATGGCCACTATTCCATGCAAAGGTTTAAAGTCACCAAAACTATTTCCCATGAGAAAACACAAGAAGAGAAACACAATCAATAARCCTCAAATAACTTCTTAGTATAAACTTACTATTGAAACACATTTTTTGTCTAAAAATCCCCATATGTAAAGTCTTAATCTGTGCTTCAGAATCAAGGAAATAATTGTTTAAACTGTCATAGTTCTTGTGACTGGTAATTAAATGCTGTCGGTTAATCAAAATTCTACATTATCAGAAAAGAGCAAATAGGTCTTTATGTGTGATTTTCCTATGAAAAGGGATTTTCTTCTACCATTTTACTGTAATTTATTTCATTAAAGAACTTGAAAATCCTTTTGATATTTTTGACTACTTGTCACCCTAAGTCTCTGCATGTATTACTTTAGATTTCTTACAGGACATTCAAATTTAAGATTTAAACATTGCTGGCAACTTTGAGAACAGTGCTTTTTTTAGCACAGCATAACATGAATCAGTAAATATTCAAGGAAAAAAATTTATTTGGTTTAGAAGTGTTTAATCCACTCACTGTTGAGTAGATGGCTTCTCTGAAAAAAATTATTTTATTTCATGTCAAGACTTTCTCCTTTTTTCCTTTTACAATAATGTACAAGGAAAATCTCGAGTTCTCCCCTATGATCTCCTTGTGCTCCTTTTCTGGTTTTGTTTGTCTGTTTTTTAGGTCACAATAAATAAATGGGAGCAGTTTGAAAGAGACAAAGAAACAGTAGTAAAATATCTCAATCAAGCAAGCTCTGTACTTGAACGTATCTTAAACTTTAGCAGTTTAGAGAGCCTCTCCTCAGAACTGGATCAGACAAAGGTACTGACTGTGGGAAATGCAGGAACTGAGGTATCTTTCTGCCTTGCCTGTCCACATGGGYTGAGTGTATTGCCTTCAATCTTTGCATGATTGCCATTAATGCCAATGCAAATTGCATATACAGACGAGAGATTGCATAAACTTTTTAGAGGCAAAGCATAATTTTGTGGAAAAAAAAAAAGAACATTCAGGATTTCTCAAAGTCTCCATCTGAAGCATATGTACGAAAGCGAGAATTATTTGGAGGGCTTCCCATTTTATGCTCAATAATCATCTAGGCTGGTAATCCAGTCTCAAGCACTTGCATGTCAACGTTATTAGGGTGCACTTTGGCAAGGTTGTGTGGAATGTGACAAATAGCACCCTTAGTCCTGAGAAGAAAAAAGGAGGGACATCTACCCCATGGACAAAAGCCATAACATGCCATTTGCTCTTAGAAACGCAGAATTATCCCAGCCCATTTTATTTACTACTACAGAAGTAATAATAGTGCTTGTTTTTCCTAAGTGCCATGGTTTACACACTGCTGTTAACCTTTGATGAAGCCAATAATAAATTATACCTCCCTTGATTATGCTCAGCATTGATTGTTCTGGTGAATGGGTTTACTGTTTGTGACAGAAAATAATTGCTAAACAAAATATGAGGTACTGCAAAGCCCACTTGGTAAATGGGTTTTAAATAAAGATTTATGTTATCTTCTACAATGCAGGAATTAATTACTGAAGAGCTATAGAAGAGACTTTGATTTTTTTGAATTAAAAACTTCTGCACATACAGCGTCCCTTGATAAAATTAATTCAGTCTAGTTTTTTCAAAGGGATTTTCCTTAAATGCAACATGAAATTAACTTTCTTCAGAGATTGTTTTTATGTATTTACACATTGAAAATTTACCAGTATGATGTGGCTACTTTTTTCCAACCATAATCCTTGAGGAGAAATGCTTTTTGTGTAAATATATGAAACTCTATAGTTGTATTAATACATCTTGCATCTCTACAGGAACTTTCTAAACAAACTGAAGCAATGGCAGTACAGGCTGAGAATTTGGTGAAGAATTCCTCTGAGATACAGCTTGGTTCAAAGAACAAGCAGTCCCTTCAGCATCAGGCAAAATCAATCCAAGAACAAGTGAAAAAAGTGGAAGTTACTCTTGAAGAAGAGTATGTTCTTAACAAGTCCTAATATTTATTCTTCACTATAAGATTGTATCAGATTTCTAGATTACCTTGTCAGCATTTTGTGTTGTCTCATCAGCTCTGTCATTTACTGCTTGCTCTGGCATAGTAACCAGGTTATGGTACCAAATATGTCAAAAGAGTGTGTGCAAACAAACAAATTATTTTCTTTTAATTACATGTAGTTCATAAAAGTTAGTTGYATTTAACGATGGAAGGGATAATTGAGCTCATTCTTGAGGTACTGGACTCTTTTGGAGAGAAAAATCTCAGTTAGAGTATTAGAGGAGCACATTTGCTTCATTTTTCAGTATTCCACTTTCTTGGTAGGAGTGTCAAGAAGTGCCTTCGTCTTAGCTGAATGCCCAGATTGTATTTCATGGGCAGTATCAAAAGCTGCTTCTGCTGCCAAAAACACAAAGGCATCATTTTACAGATTTTGTTTAAAAATGAAAGGTTCAAACTCCAAGGAAAGCTTGATAAATATTTGTAGCTTTTTGTATTTGTAAAAAATTCKTCCCTTCTCTCAACTGAGTTCTCTCAGTTATTGAACTTACTACTCAAATTCAGAATGTTTCTATTCTCACTTTATCCCTATACAGATACATTTGTATGTATGAATGAAATTAGAATTTTTGCATACACTAGATCTGATACACAAGTCATAGGTACCCGTGCTATTTACATTTTGTCTTACTTGAATTACTCTCTAAAATAATTTGCTGTATAAGATTGAGCAGGTACCATCACCTCAAACAGAATATGAGCAAAGGGAGATACCCAAATATTTGGGGCTTTCTTCCTCATAATGACCACCATCATGTTAATCTGATTTTAATTTAGTGCCGTTTTGTTCCTGGTGTGAAATAACAGCTATAAAGMAGAATAACTAGCCTGTGCAGCAAATGGGGGTCTGACCATTTATGTAATGCCTTCTCCAACATGAAGTGCTGGAGTGATTTGCTGTCAAATTCTATCATCTCTTACTATAATACTTCACACATCATTTTTCCACTATTAGAGAGAAAACTAGTGTGATTTTTCAATCTAAGAAATTTGCCTTTCCAGCCATGAATATTTGCTTTTTAAATAAAGCAATCTATTTTTTAAATGAAAGTCATCATTGATCTACCTTTCAATGTAGATATGAAATAGGTTTTAGTTGAATGTRTGGATTATGCAGAATGTCTGTGGTAGTGTGACTGACAATAAAAAGATAAATACCATCTGTAAAAGATGCAAATACATACAACTATCTATAGGGTATCTACAGAACTCACAGTAAGTGTGTAAGAGTTATATTTTAACTTTCATCATCAATAAAAATCTGGGCCAAGTAATTTAAAGTGAAGTTATTCCACACTCATAAATTACACAGTATGCCAGTGAACAGAAATAGGAGAGAAAAGTTTGAGCAGCTCTCCACAGTCAGCCACTGTAACAGCTTAGCCCTTCTATTTTTCAAGGAGATCATGCAGAGCTGTGCAGTGTGTTTGGGATTTTATTCTTTACAGTCTGTGGCTTTCTTAAGGAAACTCCAGCGAAGGCATGCAACATCAATTGTGCCACTGATTTGGTCCCTGGATTCTTATTTCCAGCTGTATTTTCATGAACTTGAGTGAAATATTTTTGCACATTGTTTTCCTACAAATGACTTGAATTTGCATACACTCTTTTCAGTAAATGGCTGTTGACATTCCTGGGTCTTTTTTAATTTAGAAAATAAAAAAGAAAAAAAATAAAAAGGCCAACTTTTACATTTTTAGGCTACATCTTTTCTTAAAGCTTCCTCTAGGTTTAATGAGGGGGGAAAAAGTTAAAAACTTTTTACCATGGAATGGTTTTTAGACTATATTTAGAAGGAAAATGTATTTTGAAATTTTGTAATATTCAATCTTTTATGATGAAACTTCAATATTTCAGTGAAGTAGAAAATGTGTGTTTTGCAAGCTGTGAGCAAGGGCCTACATTAGCACTGGTTTCAATTACTTGAAAGGAGCAGAAGCCTATGTACTGGAAGTTAATGCTGTTAGGCCTTGTATAATGGCTATCTTACTTGTGACCAAAAAAAAGGTGCTTTGTTTGCAATCTTAGRCATAGAAAAATCAGTCATAATCTGTCTCTATTTAACATATCTATAATGTAAAACTACTAACTCTGAGGGAGTTGAGTCACATTTGTTGTTGATTCTTTGGCTTGATATGAAATCATTGCCACAGCAAACACGAACTTCCTATAAGTGGKGGAGATTGCTGTTATAAAAAAGCAAGATCAATAAAGCAGTCAAGCATTGGTGAGTGTGTGTATGTCCACATTTCACTGGTTTTAATAATTCCGCTCTAGGGACTAAATTATGAACACCTATGCACTCAGTTATCTAAATATTTAGATATCTGATGTAATCATCATTCCATATTATTTAATAGAAATTTCATCCTGTTCCTTTTCCTTTCTCTTCCCACTATGATGGGATTCTTGTACAGCTGATGAATAAAGCTGTACTTTCTTATGCCTCTTGATGTCCCCTTTTTTTGTTTGACTCTGGTGCATGGTCTAAAAGGGAACCATGTTTGAACTTAGGTGCACAACTTGACCCTCTAAAATGAGAACTTTTTAAAATGACCCTCCTGTAGATTGAGTAAGTTCCATTTTTATTTTAGCAAGGATATGGGCAGCTTCATTATATTAAACTGTTTATTCTCTCTAATTGATTTGGTTAATTTTAGTATTAAAAGCATGGAAATGGTGAAAAACAAGTGGGATCATTTTGGCAATAATTTTGAAGCTCTGTCCATCTGGATAGCTGAACAAGAAAAAGAACTGGAAACTTTGGAAACATCATCATCTCCTTTGGACATACAGATCAGCCAAATCAAGGTGATTAGTTCTTATTATGTTTAGTACTAAAAGCCCATTTAGCTGTTATTTTGCTAGAGGCCAAATATGAAAAGAGGCATTTTACATGAAATGACGGCACATTTTATACGTGAATATACCAAACAGTAAAGTCTTACATAAACTAAAGGAAAATTCTTACATGCTGCCTTCTCTCTTAGTATTTAGTTTACATATATGAAGTCTTTGTGTGTAGGGTTAAAAACATAATTTTTATCCCTCTTATTTTTTGAGTAATCTCACCAAAATAGCTACATAAATAGAAGTTGGGGGTTTTTATTAAATATACAACTGCTAGCAGCTATAGAACTTGATTATAATCTTGCAGGCTACAGTTATCACTTGATTTATGTATCTTTTATGCTGAATTAATAAAGAAACTATTGCTCTTGGTAGCTTGAAAACCTATGTAACATTTACTGTGATTGTATTTCCTCTGTCTTCAGTTCTGTGTTCATTCCTGTAGTTACACAGTGGTTTAGTTTCAAATTACTGACTGAGGTGCATATTGTCTCCAAGCATTGCATTTCAAGGGCTAATTTTATATTCTTCCACAAATGAAAATGCRTCTTCTCTGGAATAGCATGTTTCTAAAGGCAAAGGATTTTTCAATAGGAGAGTGCACATTGCCATTTTCTTTGCTCGGCGACCTACCTTTTCTTCAGGAAGTGCACAAGGTGTGCGGCTGCTTGCAGACCAGCCTGACACTATTTCTAAAGGATCCTATAAGCCACTTGTTTCTTGTGACAGAAAGAGTTTATCAACAGATTTTCCAGTTCTTAATTTGTTCACAACTTTACAAAGACTAACTAAATAAAATCTCTTGACTTCATAATTGAAGAACAAAACAATGCTTGAATTCACTCACCACAGCAACTCAAAAACAGTTTCCTTATGAAATACGTATGCACTTATTCCACTGGCATATATTATAGCATTGTCTTGCTTTTCAGTAATTAGTGGGCAGGATTCCAGTGTTTAAGACCAAAAATAAGTGCATCAAATGATGCTAATATTGCATTACAGTGTGTCTAAATGGAGCCTTCTTAAGCCCTTCTAGCCTATTCCAACCAAGTTCCCAGAAAGGTTGTTCCTCACTATAGATGCAGATAAGCAGTGATTTTTACACTGCATCAAAAGTTTCTGAAAATTCCATCATAATTCTTACACAGTTAAACAACATGGTCAGCAGATGATGTTTATGAGCACCTGAGTGAATAGACATAAGAGAATCCTCCACATAAGGCATTGGGTACAACATTGTACCTCAGGTGAACTAATGAGCTTTATGAGCTGTGCTATGTCATATGTGATATGTGCAACAAGTCATCTCACCTCCAGTGCATGGACATAGCCAGGGATCTGCATCAGCAGCATTGCTTTGTGCCTGGTTTTGAAGAATTTGTTATGTTTTCTTCTAAGTTTCCTGATGAACTACTCTGTGTCACACCACTAATCAGTATACTTAGTACATGATGTCTTCTACAYCACATCAGTAAGGAATATTTCAACACAGGGCCAATGTTAAAAAAGTAGTGTGCTCCTTGACATCTTTGGCTGACCAGATGAAAAGCCTGGGGTCAGCTGAATGTAATTATCTCACGTGGTAGTGGTAATATTCTACTTCTGGTGACGCTGATTGCAAAGCCCCAGTGACTTCAGCAGAGCCAGATTTTCACCTACACATTTCTCTGAAATTCCTGGTGGAACAAAATGACAGTTATCACAAGTAGTTACCATTGGTGGCAGACTCAGTGCGAGTTTGAAAGCCTCAATTATCCACCTTCTTTTATGTAACTGAGTGAATTTAACAGAATAGCGTAGGAGTGAGAAAGCACTGCCTCATTTGTATCTGCTGCATTGTTAGATAATTTCAGCTTCAGGGCTGCAAATCCAGTATTTTTCCTCAGCAACATGTTCTCATGCAAAAAAGAGGATATTTTATAATCCAAATTAATTCAGAATATATTGCATAAAGAGAAACTATAAATTCTTATAGCGCCACTTTTTTTTCTCTGACAGCCACCCTGCTAATTTTTGACTGAATGTTGCAGTAAGCCACTCCTGAGCTTTATAATGGCTTTATAAGAAGGAGACCATATTTTTATCACAATTATATTAGAATTTGGGAACTAGCTATGCTTAGAGACTGCATTTTCAAGAAAGGTTTTGGTTCGGACATATCTTAACATTTTCTTTATCTGAGAATGCTATTGCCTATTTCAATTTTAAAGAACTCACTTGGATCTTTCCCAATCTCTCCCAATGGGTGTTTTCCATTGCTTTTGAGAACTCCATGGACATGATACATCAGCAGTAATTAAAAAAAAACAACAACCTGTTGTGAAAAAAAAGCATGCTTCCATGTTCATTGGTGCCAACTGAATAAATAGCCACTGAATGAGAAATGCTAAAAGTTTCTTTTTTGGATGATGTAGCTSCTGAGTTTGCCTCTAATTTATAATAAGCCCAAAATAATAGAAGGCAGTTGCTTTCACAAGGGCAATATGTAAAGGCAGTGCAAGTTCATTTTTATGCATTTACTAATTGAGGTACAGGACAGAGAAAAAATTGCCAAAAGCCATTATCACCCTTGTTTCATGGTTTCCTGTTTATACTGTATTGTGGTTCTTTATTTAATCTTCTGCATAAGAGCACACTAACTTATGGTCTAATTAAATTTATCCTTTATTATACCACAGTACTTTAAATTAGAAAATGCAAACAGTCTTTACTGTTTTCTAATCATGRCATGTTTCATTAGGTGAGTGCTTGAAAACCTGTTAAACATAACTAACCARCAGTTAGGGTTCAGCTCCTTGACAATACTTTTTCAGTGACACAGTCATCTTTTTCCATCTCCTGTTTATTTTTAATCTTAAAGAGAGTTGTGTACTACTTTCCTGTGACATAAGAGGTGCTAAAATATGAACCATCATGTCTGCTTGAAAATATGCACCTCAGCCAATTCTAATTGCTCTTCATACACACTGGTTACAGGGCAGTCTGTATTTTAAACCTTTGCCTATGATTCTTTTAAAAATAAAGAAGGGTATTTACAGGTCATGTTAAAGACTTTGTTAACTAGCTATCTCAAGTGGTAATTTTTGGATGAAGCATGTTTGTAGCACAGAGAAAAAAAAGAGTTAGAAAATATTGTTCTAGTAATTAAAAACTTATTTTGAATCCTTTTGCTACTGCTTTRCATTTTAGGTTATTAATAAAGAGATAGACGGTAAAATAACTGGAATCACAAATCTAGAAGAGGAAGCCAAGTCTTTTTCCCAGTTTGTTACCTCTGGAGAACGTGCACGTATTAAAGCCAAACTGACTCAGGTCAAAAGGTACTGGGAAGAACTAAGAGATCATGCACAGAGACTGGAAGGAACAATCACAGGGAATGCATCAGCACAGCAGAAATATGAAGAAAGTCTTAAACAGGTAGACTATGAAAAATCCAATGGATTGTTTGCAGCAATTTATAGAATTTCACTGTATTTTTCTAAAATTGACTATAGAATGCATATTCTAACAGAATGGACTAAAATAAATAAGTGGATTTGTAAGGTAATTGCAAGACCTAAATTTTTGCTTTGAATCACCTAAAAGGCAGCTTCAGAAAGRCAGTAAAATGTACACACTCAAAAAATTATGGTGTCTTCTGTGTGATTCTCCTTGATATTGCACTATTGAATAGAAGAATGCATATTTCTTGTAAACACTTTTRACTTAATTCTTTGGGTGATAGAAGATTTTAAAGAAAATAATTTAAATATTATTATTACCCCACCTGGGAGGAACTGAGCACTGTTAGCATCTTTTAACTTCAAAAGGCACTCAGCACTACAAAGGGTTAGAATATGAAATTCTCTTAGCAGCAAACATTTAAAAGCTGTTATTTAAATAATAATTTATGTAATTCCTGCTGGTCTTAGCTTCTGGTTTTCCTTTTTTTTTTTTTTTTCAATAGGTGCAGCAGTCGGTGTCTGAATTTGAAGCTAAGCTAGCTGAGCCTCTCACATCCTGCTCTTCAGCAGCAGCGACGTACGCAGCCCTTCAGGACTGCATGGTGAGCATGTGGCCCCCTGTTCCTGCCACTGAGCCCAGGGACATGGTGTCACACTGACCTCCTTACAGGAATGCCAGTAACCCCCAGACCGAGGGCTGCCTGATGGCACACAGCTCAGGGTGAAGGCAGAAGGGGGCGAGGGTTGCCTGTCTGGGTGGGCAGCCTCAGAGAAGGCTTTAGTGCTTCCTCAACTTTATCTTGTCACCATTTCAGACAGGATTGAAAAGTTTCTTCCCCAGTCTAGGGGGAAGGAAAGCCTTCAAATACCACTTAATCTTTCAGGTTATTGATTTTAACTTTATGCAYCTAAATCATTACAAAAAACAGGAGATAAGAAACAAGTCTGTTAGACATTTTTCCTCTAAGGTTTTCATGAACCTTTTATTTTGGTATAGGTAACCCTGTGATTAAAGAAAATATATCCTTGGAAGTAATTTTTCTAGGGCAATGAAGAGACTGGACAGAGTTTCAACTTAGAAATTTTTATCTGTGATTCTAGGAATCACACTTTTGGAGTGAGGTTTTGAGTTTACTCTATATAAATTAGAGCAGATCTTAGACAGATGTGAGGGAATCTCAAGCTTTCTCCGGAATTCAGGGCTTTGATCCACATGGATGGTGCTGTGTCACATGCTTGTTCAAGAGATCTGACTCATTGGTTGCAGAGTGTTTTCCCTTTAGCACTGTTCCTAGGGAAATCTCCTGCCACTACAGTCCAGTTCATTGGTATGCTGGGAACACCTGTACCTAGGGTGGACCTGAGCAATATCTGAGCTATGGAGTGACTTCATGATCTGATGGATGTAACATTGCTTCAAACTTAKGAGTAGAACTAGAGAATTTTTCCCACCATTGTTACCATAACTCTGTTGTTTATCTATGTGACTTCTGTTTCTTTTACATGTTCACTAGGACCTTTGTCATACTGTGGAAAAACTGAGCAGCCCTCTGGCCTCTCTCTCAGCCGGTATCCGAAAGGTGGCCAGCAAAGAAAAAGCTGCTCAAGAGGTCACAGCATTACAGCAGAAATATGAAAAAGTGCTGGAAAGTGCTAAGGAGAAACAGAGCTTATTAGAGAATCTYCTGGCTCAGTGGCAGAAGTGAGTAAACTCTCACATCACGTTGTGATGGACACAGAGACCTTCCTGAGTCAGTGTGTGAGACTGAGAGGATGAYTTGGTAACTCTAGGTTGTGATTTTGCTAGGCAGGAGAAGGAGCTGTCTGCCTTCCTGGCCTGGYTGGAGGGGTGTGAAGCTACAGGCAGGCCTTCAGAGCAGTATGTTTCTGCTGACAGGATTAAACTGGAAGGTGAACTGCAGACACTGCAGGTACGTTTCAACTGAAATACTGTCCTCTCCTGCCTTTTCTGGTGTACTTCTGTGTCTTTTAAAGGAAGGAATTGCTCAATTATARTCTGACAAGTCAATTGATTCTGGGCTTTGCAAAACTCCTAGGAGGTATTACATTRTTACTTATAAATTACTGCTTGCTATTTTTCAATGACTTTACTATTACTTTTAACTATAATATGCCGGCTAAAGTAAAAAGAAAAAAGGTTTCTTAGTATATCCTATTATCTGTCAAGGAAGACATTGGTCTCCTTGGTAAAAGATCCTTTCTCTAGAGAAATTCCTTTCTTAGGCAATATTTATTTACTTTTTTTTCATTTTTTTGCTTGTGAGAAAAGGTTCTCAGATGAAAAAATGCTTGAAGGTTTTGAAATCACAGTGGAAGTCTGCTTTCTGATTTTTTTTCAAACACAAGACTTTCATGCTATTCTAAATTATGCCTTCCCTTTAAATTTTGGGCATTTGTTTTTAGATTAATATGAAGCAGTTGGCCAAATGTAACATCTTTTATACCTCCCCTGAAGCCAAGTAGTCCAAGTTGTCAGTTTTAAATATTACTGAARAAAAGAAAAATTAATTGAGGGGTTGGGGTTTTTTTCTGTTGTTGTTGAGTGGTTTTTTTTTTTTTTTTTTTTTTTTTTTTTTTTTTTTTTTTTTTTTTTTTTTTTTTTTTTTTTTTTTTTTTTTTTTTTTGTTTTTGTATTAGTTTGCTTTTTTTTTTCTTGCTATTGTTTTTTAAATTTTTTTTGTGGGTTTTTTGGGCTTTTTGGGGGAGTTGTTTCTGCTTTTGGAGGGTTTTTTTTATGTTTTTCTCTGTTAGGGCCAGTTTGCAACATTTTCCTAGTACAATTCTCTTGGTACACACAAAATCTGCAGTGTCAGTTTTGGCCACTGCCATCATACAATAGAGCTGTATGGAAAAGTCATTCTTTGTCCCAAAGGAGAGAAAAATACCAACTTTGATGAATCCCTACTCAATTTAGCTATCTGAGAGGTGTTGAGTACCTGCTTGTCCTAATAGGCCTCAATTCCTCCAAGGATTTGACTCTGCTCACTAACTTCACTCAAAGTACTGTACTGGAAATCTGTAGCTGTTTTCTTTAATTAGTTTTTGTAATTTTGTATAATATGGTTCTATGCTTAATCTAAAAGTTTTTCATTCCATTGTCATCCCAGGATTTGCGAGCAGATATTGAGTCCCATACTTCAGTCTATGAGAGCCTTTTACAGTTAAATGAGTCGCTAYTTCCAACAGCTTCAAAGCAGTGTGTGAAAACAATAAAGGAAAAATTTGAAGACCTGGATGAAAGGTGGAATGCTTTACCACAAATTGTTGATAAAAGGTTTGTGCTTTGGAGTGTTTTTTACATGTTAAAGTAACCAATATCCTGGTGAGAAAGCCCCATCCCAAACCATATTTTTTACAGTATTACCATTAGGAAGACAAAGGTTTTAGATCAATACCAATCCCTGAACTCCCAGGAGGGGGAGGTGTGGAATCCCACACATTTATGATTCCATCTTTTTGACATACACTCCCCATATTTTTTGGTCCAAGAGTCTGTTTGAAGGAATGTGGGGCAGGAAATGTTGCATTTYCTCAGATACAATTTCCCAAGTAAATTCTGAAATCTCTARTAGCCTGTTCTTGATTATTTCAGTTATATGCCTCATCTTGTGCAAAGCCACACTATGGTATTTTTAAACTCACTTTGAAATTCTAATTTGCCATAAATACTATTAATGCTCAGTTGTTAGGCTGCTGGCTCATATTAAGCTCAGAAAAACTGTCTCCTTTATTTCAAACTGTATGTTAGCATGTATTTTAGATTTGAGTTCTTTCCATGATGAACACACATATTTTACTATTTGTAATGAAGCTTAAATGATAGATCCTGATCAATGCCATAATCTTCTAGGTGCTTTGTCAATATGATTGTTTTACAATATAATGGTCTTCTACATGTTGAAAAWTAGGTAGAGAAATTTGTAAGGGAATTGGGAAGGTAAATGACGTGGTCTTTTCTAAGGGCAAGGTTTAGACTTGGTGCTTAGGTACTTATTTCTGCTGAGTACTCCGCTGGACACATTCTTAATTTGAATTGTGTTCCTCTGATCAGACTATACCCTTGATTACTTTGGTGGAAGTTGAACAGGCAATTCCTCACCCGGAGCGCAAATTCATGAGACTCTTAGATTAATTCAGTGTTTCAGATGATAAGAAAGAATTGCTATGACTCAAAATCAAAGTTCAGCTTCCATCAATAACATCGTCTTTGCTGGGATTACCCCCATAAAGAAAATCGGAAGAACCTACCTTGGTTTTTGGTGTGCCTCTAACAGCTGATAAAACAAAAGAGTGRAAACAGGAAAGATCCAAAGGTGTTTTCAAATGTTATGTTATTCCAGAGAATTAAAAAACCAATATGGCAAACTAAAGTAATATTTCCTGCTTTTCTTGCATCTGGCATTGATTTTAATGCTGACAGGCAGCTGTGGGTWTGATTATGGGAAGTGATTAAATTGCATCAAGTGCTTTCATATWTACATCTGACATTCTGTAGGATCAACTTCCTTCAATCACTTGTTGYTGAGCATGGGCAGTTTGATGAGCTCCTGCTCAGGTTTTCAGACTGGATTAAGCAATTCCTTGCTGAACTACAAGCCACTTCAGAGATAAACACAGCTGATCAACAACTAGCTGCATCTCACAATAAGGTAAACTTTTGGATGTAAATATTAAAGACAGAGAAMTTGTGTATTTGGCTAAGCACTCGTCTAGAGCTAGCAAGTAATTTATTTGTTTGAAAACCAATATATTGTTGTAGTCACGTACAGACTTCTGTTTTTTGACAATTTTGAAGCAAAATTGTAATACTGAACTATTCCTACTGAAAACCCGTCAGTAGTACTTGATTCACTCATAAGTTTAGTACTAAAATGTTTACTGAGCTCTTGATTTGAAGAAGAAACTCAGCCCTATTTTCTTTCTTTCTCATAGAACCACTCAATGGAAGTTGAAAGTAAGAAACAGGAGTTACAAAGTCTGAAGGAGCGTGTAGAGAAATTGGGTTCTTTCAGCAGCCCAGAGGACCAGCAGACATTGCAGGGAAAGACKGAAGATTGCTTTCAGATCTTCCAGGAGGCAAGTCAAATAACTTGCCAAAGACAAGATGCCCTGGATCAATTGCGAGTATTCCTGGAGCTCCATAGTGATGCGTCAGGAGTGCTCCACCAGCTGAGGCAGACAGTGGAGAAAACAGGAAATATGGATAAAGCTAAATCTGAATTACTGGMGAAGGAACTCAATGGTGTTATTAAGGATCTTAACAAGTTGGAATCTGATGCTGTCAGTTTGGATGGTTCCCTTACTAAGGCTCARTATCATCTGAAACACAGCATTTCTGGGCAGAGGACCTCCTGCAGGGCTATGGTGGATAACCTGGGTGTGGAACTGGAGGCAGTTCAAAACCTGCTGGGAACCAAACAAAGTGAGGCAGAAGCTCTTGGAGCCTTGCAAAGATCTTTCATGGAGCGTAAAGAGCAGTTACTGAAGAGCATTGAAGATACTGAGGAAAAGGCTGACAAGGAGGGCCTGAAGGAGACAACACTACAAGCCCTCCAGCAAAGGTAAAAGCATTGGCACTTTCACACTTGATTGCAATCTCAAGACCTTTTATGATTAATTGGAAACATGTGTGTGTTTTCCACCTGGGTACCTTATTTCTTGCCAAGCATATGTATTCACTTAATAAAATTTTGTAAATAAGTGAACTGTTTCGATGCACAAACCACTAAGCAAGTCCTGCTAGTCTTTTATATGGAAAGAACAGTCATGAAAGTCTACRACTCAAAAATATATTTTGTCCAAATGTATCTAAGATCCAAACAGCTATTAAAAATCCCATATAACATAACTATCCCTACCTTGCAGAACTGAAGATTGTACATGGGATGATGGAATTAAAAACACTTATTGTAATAAAGTATTAARTATCTAAATATCTGAGTATATTTCCTGGCAACAATTTGAGGGAGAGGTATATATCTATGTGATTTATAGCAGTATATGTATTAGAAAAATCCCAATCTGAGCCCAGTTCTAGCAGAAAAAAATCCCCAATTCCTGTATTGTAAGAAATATTAGAAGAAGGGGGTTTAATATGCACTAACACTAAGAACAACTGTTTCGTTCTTTCTTTCTCCTCTCTCTTGGAAAAAAAAATAAAAGGCAAAAAGGAGTAAATCTGAAACCTTTTAACTTGCAGATTGAGGACCTTTAACCAGTTAGATGAAGAATTGAATTCTCACCAGCATGAACTCCAGTGGCTCATGGACAAAGCTAAACAAATAGCMCAAAAAGATACCACACTTGCTCCTGAGAGTGACAAAGAGATAAATTGCT
This sequence comes from Alauda arvensis, assembly GCA_902810485.1. Classification (NCBI taxonomy): domain Eukaryota; kingdom Metazoa; phylum Chordata; class Aves; order Passeriformes; family Alaudidae; genus Alauda; species Alauda arvensis. The sequence goes on from CADDXX010000101.1 coordinate 1,459,390, forward strand.
TAGAATCTCTGTGGAAGGATACCAAGAAAGCTATACATGAAAAGTAAGTAGATCTTTAGCTTCAGCAGATAGGAGATGATGGGGAAAGAGACACAGTTACTACATGTATCTTCTCGTACAGTGAAAAACAGGGCTTGTAAGTTAGATACTTAATAGAAGATGAAAACACCTTAACAAGAATATTTGTACMAGTTGTACTTACACTATTAATAAAGCCCCAGATAGGTCCTCAGTACAGTATGACAGCTATACATTCTGCTACRTACATGCTATATTGCATRTTGYTGTTTTCTGAAAGATAAGGTTTCTCYGCTGAATTTTCACTATCACTCTAACTGGCACATATTCTCCTTCTAGCACAGATTTTCATTCCTATTGGTTATGTGTTTCYGACAGCTCTATGTTCAGGGGTCTTGAATAATTTTAAAATTTAAGTATTTCTGTCTACCCAAAGGAACAGGTTTATAATAAYCATTAGTGTGGAATCAGTTACAGTGTTTGTGTATGACACGTGATCAGATGATCAGTTTTATCAATGAAAGTTGATAACAAAGGAAGCAAAAGAAACTAGAGAAAGTTTTATCRTACCCTTTTCTGTGTCCTAACTGCCTCATGATCATCTTTAACAAAAATTAGCAAAGTTTTCTCTCTTACATTTTAGACACARTTTTAGACCCTCCTGAACCTGCTTATTTTGGAGAGCTCTTTGCAGCATTYACAGAAGACACAGCTCCTAAAACAGTTGCTCCTCTTTTTTTTTTTTGGATGATGTCATGTTTCCCAAAATCCTTTCATTGAAAAACACTGTTTTGCAAATAAACATTGCATATACCTGAAGTATCAGTTTTTCTTCTCACTTTTCAGTGTAAACACCAGGAATGGATTGAAGAGATCTTTTTTCCTCTGTCCATTGCCTGAGCATAAAGAGGCTTTYCTAGAGATATGGTAGGAAAAAAATTAGGTTTGTTTTTAGCAGAAGGCTAATTTATTCTCAGTAGAAGGGAGGTAAGTTGAATATAACATTTTAGTCCCAAAAGCATGGATCTGAAAATTGGAAGACAAAATAGACTTTAGTATGCATTGTTTTAGTCTTTATTTCTACTTCTTTTTACCCAAAAAAACACTTCATGTTAATGAAACAAGTTTTTGGGGTTTTTTTCATGAACTGTGACTGGCACAATTATAATGTTTTCAGTCAAAAAGATGCTAAACTTAGCAACTGAGAAGCTTGAATTCCAGTTTCAGTCTTTCTTTTGCTGAAGTCAGTTGCTTTAGTATCTGAYATATATGAGGTGGCAGTTCACATTCATCCCTCTTCAGTAAAATGCTTTGTGATGGATCAACAGTGATTTGTCAACACAAAATATTCATATTCCCTTGGTTTCTAAGTTAGTGTTTAGCACTGCATCCTGGTTTACCCATGGTGAATTGCTATGTCATGCTCTCTATCCTTCAGAAACATGACAGCAAGTCTAACACAGCTTTTTCATMTTACAGAAAGGAGCAGTGCTGTGTTCTGATCGATCTGATGAGGGAMTATCAGAGCTTGAAGTCAACAGTAATGAAAGTCATAGACAGTGCTAACAGTGCTTCTGTGACCAAATCCATATGGAAGGACCAAGAAGATGTCAGGAGAACGTTATCAAAGGTAATGGCATATATTTTCCTTCAAGGAATTTTAATGGTTTTTTTTTATTTAATGGACTTTTTTTTTGTTTTAAAGATGCCCTTAAGCTGAGTTTAAAGCTCTTTGTATTTACTGTCAAATCTTGTCACACTGATRTTCAGAGTTTAAATTGTACTGATTATGATGAGGAAAGAATATAGCCCTTTTTTGCATTTTGGTGAGATCTAATCTGTTGTTAGTGGAAATGCAGATTCTTAATATATGGAAAGCRTAAGTGGAAAATAGTGGAAAGCTTTTAATATAAAATACACGGAGAATATATTCTGATCCTAGTATGAAAGGACAGTTCTAGTCAACATACTTCAATGTTTTCCTATKTTGAGTAAATTTTGGAATAGATAAACAGCCACAAAAGAACATGAATTGCGCACGTTTCCAAGTGGAAGGACTTCTGCCATGGTGTATAATGTTGATGCTRTCCATTGAGCAGAGATAAGATATTKGGATCCCTACATTGTATTCATTTCACTGGATTCWATTTTAAAAATACTGAATTCAGCTGTCCATCAGCCTGCCAAGATAAACATTAAATTCTTTCTGTTTCTTTGGAGGGTAATTTAATTTGGAAGCCTATTGAGTTCTTGATTCAACCTTATTGTATAAACCTTATTTTAAACTGTGTTTAAAATTCTAATAGACATCTTAAAAGAACAAAAAGCCATAACAGAACTCACCAGTCTGAAAAAGAATTCCATATAACTTCCACATAATTTCTTTGAGACTTGAGCTGAGGAAAATTCTCTGCTGCAGCAGTGGCCACTTCTAGGCCTGAAGAAGTTTGAGTGCAATAAATGTTTTGGCCATACTGCATACAGATCAGTAGCTTATTGTTAGTACTGCTCTCTAGTGCTGGCTGTAGAAAAAAAGCGTAAGATTCTTACCCTGGTCCATTCTCAGCATCTTGCCTTTTCAATGACAATGTATTAATGATTTCCCTATGCCTAGGGTTGCAAACGTAATAGTCCTGAAGATTTTGTGTTGTTCCTTTCAGAACCTGTCTGTACTTTTGTTTTCCAGAATGTCTAGTAGTGATGGGGTTTTTAATCCTAAATTTTATTTGCAACACCCTCTGTTTACCTTGCTATAACTCCTGAGGCGATTATTCAATGACAAAGAAAGGAAAGGCAAATAAAAAACTGAAATTTCCTCAAGTCCAGAAAATATCTGGTAACCAAATGGAAGGAATTTAAAATTTGTTACTGCCACTTGTATGCTTTATTTTTAAGAACAATCATCCTATAAGATTATGCTTGTGAGAAAACCATGTCAGTTGGTTTGTATTTTGTGGAGTAGYTAAATATTAGATATGAGAATTAACAAACTCATAACACAGGGCTAGGGATGGTATCTGGAGAACTGGATTTTTCTTTCTTTCTTTAAGGCCTCATTAAACAAGCAAATATTTATGTCCACAGCATGAAGCTGCCAAGAATGATCTGAGTGATAAACAAAAAGACCTGGATACTTTCACTAATACAGGAAAACATTTGTTAGCAGAACTGAAAAGAGTGCACAGCTGTGACTCCACTGCACTGAAAAMTGATATGAACTCCATGGTGGACAAATGGCTAGATGTAAGAATCTGGTGTTTATATGCCCCATACAGTTTTTTGGCTAAGCTTACAATATTTCTACTTTTTTAGGATCTAAGAGTACARTTGTTTAATAAAATTTACTTTGAAGTATAACTCAAAGTCTTAGAGGGATTTGTGGTCCACTGTGTGCACRAAGTTGTGACATCCATTTGATAGATTTTAAATGATGTCTTAGAGCAGTGTATGCTAATGCTGCTACTGTAAATTTGCTCACTGTGCAGTTCCAAGCATGAATTTGGGTTGGATTCACACCTAATGCATACCAGCAATRTCTTGAAGTAAATTGGACTAATAAGTTTGGCAGTAAATTACATTAAGCTAAACCACAGAAGATATGAATATGTTGAGAAAGGCATCACTATAGGAGAGGAACATAACATAAACACTAGTTACAGAATCACAGATTGGTTTGGGTTGGAAGGGACCTTAAAGATCTGGTTACAACCCCCTGTGCCCAGGGCAGGGGCATCTTTCACTGGACAAGGTTGCTCAAAGCCCCATCCAACCTGGCCTTCAGCATTTCCATGGATGTATCTACAATGACTCTGGATAATCAGTTCCAGTGTCTCACCACCCTCACAGTAAAGAATTCCAACCTAATATTTTACATCTTCACATTTCTACTGCTTTATCCGCAAATTCCTACATAGACAATAAGAAGGATAAATGGGGTTTTTTTTTAATAAAGTTTATTTGAACATAAAGCTCTTTCCCAGTAAAAAATATATGAGTATTTGGAAAGAGACACAAAAGATTTGTGTTTGTTTTATGATCTGGGTAACTAAATTGAAATTAGAATTCAGAACTTAGAAGTAAATCCAAGAAAAATTTTTATTCAAGCTTACTAATTGCTTTTGATGCATTTGTCTTATAACTGTCTGCAAAACAGAGAAGTCTAAAATTAATTTGTGAATGGTATTGATATATTCTTCTTTCCTAAAAGGTGTCTGAAAGGATTGATGATAACATTGACCGACTGAGCGTAAGCGTGTCTCTMTGGGATGACATCCTGAAAACTGGAGATGAATTAGATGGATGGTGTAATAAGTGCATTTCTCAGCTGAATGAAGGCATCAACAACTTCAGTAACAGTCAGAGAATGGAGATTCTCCTGAAAGATTTCCAGGTTCTTACCCACAAATCAGTGATAAAAATGTGGATCAAAATGTCAAGTGATATCCAGCACAGAGGGAAGACTGTGCTGTTGTAGACCTTTGTGTCCTCTGTTTAAGTTGTGGYACCCTAAGCCAATAGCTAGCTGAAAGCGTTCCTGTCCTTTTTATTTGAAGGTGCCAGCTTTTGAAAGAAAGAATGGCACATCTTACTAAATCTAAGCTCCAAAGTTATTTTGGTTCTTGCAGTTATATTCAGTTCTAGGCTGAATTCTGTTACAATGGAAATTTTAGACAACTTCAGCTAAAGTTTAGCAAAAAAAAAAAAAATAGTTTCTAAAACCTCATCCAGGAAATTATGTTCTTCGAAATAAAAGAGATATGCTGGACTGGAAGTCAAATTTTAATGTCAGGTTCCGAAAATTTCAGTTAGATTGTGATTGGTTTTTTTTCAGGAAAACATGAAACTCTTTTAGAAATCTTGCCAGTGTTCAGGATGCATCCAGTCTCTATTGGCTTAAAATACAGATCAGATCTACCATAAATTGAGCCATATTCTACTTCATTTGGAATAAACCTTAAGAAGATGCACAATGAACATATTGAAGTATTAGGATAGAATATAAACATTGATAAATCAGTATTTTGTTTAAGATTAAGATTTAACAAATGCCTTACATAGCAATCCAACCACCTAAAYTCATTGCTGTTAAAACCAGTTTGGAGTAAAAGCAGACTACCCAAACTACAGATGTACTTGATATGCAGGAGGGCAGAATAGCAGATGTGATCATTGTGTGTGCATTTACTGTCACAGAATACATAATACCTTTTTTTGCACTTTGTTTTGCAAAGGCGGGTGTCGGAGTTATCTCYTCTSAGMTTAACCCYGGCAGTKTAAATCTTTCTTCTCACCGGCCCATGCTTGAAAGAAGGAATCGGAGAACGTCTGGGTTGCGGACTGCAGATGTTTATTTTACAAATCTTATCTCTAAGTTCTTTGTGTCCAGCATGAAGTTCACAAGCAGCTGGAAAAATGGTTTTTCTCCCGCCCACGACAGTGTCTGGGGTTTTATATTCTAAACTACGTTAACATTGTTTTTCTCTAAACACCAATAACTAAAACCCATGTCATGCAGTGAAATTTTACCTTYACCAATCCTAAAAACCCATCACCCTTTGCAAAGAGGAAGAGGAAAAGGAAGACAGAAACATGTGCTCTTATTACACTGGTCTGCCTCCATCTTTACCTCGTTTATGTCTATGTAGCAAAATCTAAAAACCTTCTACTCACCCAGTGACATAACAAAAATCACACCAATCAAACCCTTGTGATCTCCAAATCCTCTGACAACCCTGGCAGTGCTTTTTCCGTGGGCTGAGACCAAAAGTCACCACTGTTTCTGGCACAGGCCAGGGAGGATCACCCCCCTGTCCAGGTTCCTGCCAATCCAGGAAAACCAGAGAGATACTCTGGTTTGCCACAGCAGGAGGAAAAGCAGTTCAGTGACAGCAGGGTCCTGCCCTTTCAGCAAACAGAAATAGATGAGCGTGGACRGCAACAATCAGTTTACCTCTTCAGTGGCCCAAATCAGAGGCCACTCTCTTGACTGACCACCAATATTATATCCTCTCCAGCCCAAAATACCTCCTAAATATTCTTCTGGGCATTCAAGGCAGATGTTAAGTTCGGCAATTTAATTCTACAATCCACWGTCCAATCTTTTAATTAGAATAATCTGTTTGAAATTTTTAGAAAAGAAAATTTGGGCAACAGCTGATACTTCAGAACTCCTAATTAGAATTTTTTGCTTTCATTTTGATGCTATTTTTTAATATGTATAAAATTTATAAATTGGATCTATAAATACAAGGTCTAGATATGTCAGTGTATATATATCAGCATTTTTTAATCCCTCTTAAGGTTAAAATCTATTCCTGTGTCAACCTTTTTATCAATACCTCACTTGTTTATAATAAAAATCAGAGACCATATGTAATACACTCTGCATGTCTTTAAGTGGAACCTAACACCCCCAGTAGATACTTCCAGTCAAATAAACAATGACATTTTCATCTTTATTTTACCAGTTTTAATATTCAAAAGCTTTTATAACATTTTRAATGCTAATAATTTGTATGGTTATTTTAAAGGAGGGGATAATTTCTCTGAACTGAGTCAAATAAGGAAAATGTGATGGGAGATTTTTGGAGCACAAAATTAGTACAACCATGTTTTCCCTCTAGTCGCTAAACTGTGTTTGCATTTYCTTTCAATTTTGAAATTGATGGAGCATCCTTCTGAAGGTCTAAAAGCTTTTTGTAGGTTGGTATAAAACTTTGACCACATCTCTTTTACAGTCTGAAGTTAAGAATAAAGAACTGAAGTTGGAGCAACTTAGTTCCAAAATTTCAGAACTCAGAGAACTGACCCATAGTCAAGAGCCTCCTGCAGATCTCCAGGTAAAATAGAGACATTGGTAACCACAGATTGTGCTCAAATAACTAACAAAACATTCCTTATGGAATTTTTGTCTTTCCTACACAGCCTTTTTCTTTCAAGGTGATGACTGATTTGATTTACTTCTGTATTTCAGTTATGACTGATTTGTTTTACTTCTATAAGTGATATGTGCTGAGCTAACATCTACTATAACTTTGCCTATTCCTGTCTTTGAACAGGTTAAGGGGCAAGGTTCTAGCTTATTTTTTGTACTGTCTTCAATTTTTACCTGCCTTACACTGAGATACTYTAAGCCTCAGTACTCTTAAGGCTCACTCCCCCAAATGATACTTCTTTTTATCAAACTATTTGAGTGTAGGTCATGCTCTGTACATATGGCAAATTAGTAAAGGAAAATATCAACTGTTTAATTTTTCAGGAATGGATAATARCTGAAATAATTTGCAGTCTGTTTTTTTTATAAGTTAGTATCCCTTCTTTGTAATATTGTATATCTAAGACTGAATCCTGAATGRTGGTAATTTTGTGGGTATGTATCTCCAGTTAAAGCTGTAAAAAAAACAAAATTATCACTGTGTGCCAATTTCCTATCTTATATTTCGCCAATAAGCATTTACCCTAAGAAACATTTTTTATTACCAGATGCCTTAATGCATAACATTTTGGTTTTAGTTTTTAGAATCAGATTTGAGGCAGAAGTTGGAACATGCCAAAGAAATATCAGAGACAGCAAAAGTGACGCTGAAAGATTTCAGTACTCAGAAGATGCAGCTGCAGAAGCTGATTGATGAAATGACAGACTGGCTAACTCAAGTGGAGGAGACGCTGTTAAGCTGTGCACGTAACCTGGATCCTGAAGCTCTAAATAAACTAAAGGTCAGTGTTGATCAAAATTAATATACTTTTTCTTATGCATTGATCTTTGAGCTTTGTACTTAATTTTCCTTTGATTAAATAAYGCATATCTCCTGCACAGCTGCTAGAATAATAGCAAATAATACAGYGATAATTTTTAGGAAGTTGCACCAATGAACTGATTTAACCAAAAGTTCTGGTTTATTAACTTTGTACAAACTTAAAAAAAAAAATGAATAATATTATCTTTGTTGTGGCAAGAAYTGGTTTTGTTACATTGAACTCCAGCATGTTTGCAAGTGCATTGATTCCTTTGCAATAAATTATGAACTCATAGCACATCACAGTGAAGGGAACTGGTCCAAATTTGATTTTAACAGAAACTTCTACCTCAGAAGTCCTCAACCATCATATACAGCAATTCTTTTTTCTACATCCAAGTGCTCTCTTGACTGCATGCAGTTATGCACATCATAAGATGACGAACCACATGGAGGGATTGAACTGTGAGCACTATATATATGTACTAGCCAATTCACATTTAATTTTCAGAAAATATTTCTCATTCAGAAGTCCTGCCAAATACCGGCATCATATTGCATCCCACATGTACCTTCAGACTTTGCTGGAAATATCTATTTCTATTCCATATGCCTTGAAATCTATTTATTTCTAATACAGTAATAAATCATGAGAAACAGCACTTTCCACATTTCTACAATGGATCTTTAGTTTCAAGGATTCATTTCACTTGGAAAATTCAGGAAACATGATCCAGTGCCTCTTCCCTTCATTGCATCTGGGATGACTTATGGATCACAGGAGGAAAGAACATATGGGAGGAGTAGGAATGCTTGAGAGAAAGACAGTTCTTTTGTTTCTTTATAAATATTGTATTTATGTTGTAACTTTATTTTCAGGAAACACAAAAGGACCTTCAGCTTCGGCAAAGCAGCATTGACTYGACCCGGGAGTCCCTCAACAGCCTCTGTCGCAAATACCATTCGGTGGAGCTGGAAGCTCTGGGTGGCACTGTCTCTTTGTTAATAAAGAAGTATGAAGCTGTGAATCTGCTCTGCTCCAGAACACAGGCCAGGATGCAAGAGTCCCTGGAAAAACACTTCCTCTGTGAGTCCTCAGGCTGGTTAATATGAGTGAGCCGTTAGCCCGCAGCCGTGAGTCATTCTGGAGTCTGCCAGAGTTTCCTGTGACATCACTTGCAGTTACAACTTTATTTTCATATGGAGCCTCTCAAAAAGTCCTGCTACCATATGTTCATTGGATAACTGCTATGAAACAAAGCATTTTACATATTCAACTCTAACCATGTAATATGCATGAAAATGCACCTCTCCTCACTATTCGTATTCACCTCTGTTGCATAAATACACTTTGTTTATTTGYAATAARGATAGRTAYATAAGCAAATTGAGGTGTTTATAAYRTAAAAGTACCCATCTGAAGTATTTCCTGGGCTCCCTTGATAGTCAGTGGAGAAAAGTAAGSAACTTTTARTCTTATTTATTAAGATACTGATTTAGGTTTTTATCTAGCATAAAATTGGGAGGTATCATAAACTGAAGTTGACTGTTAAGGGCAACCTAGTAAAACTGTTCAAATTTGGRTGTTTACAGTGGAAACATCTAGTCTCTTGTGAAATTAATCCTTTTCCCAAAGTTATTGAAGACAACTAGACTTACTCTGTTATCTTCTACACACTGTCCCTGAAGGATAAAAGACTTGTTTAAAACAGCTGTATAATATTGTGGGTAATACTGGCTCTAAAACAAATATTCTCTTTTCTATACTTTTTTATTAAATAAGACTCTATGCAAGAATTCCAGGAATGGTTTGCTGGTGTGAAGGCTGCAGTAAGAGAATCATCTGACAGGTCTGGGGACAGCAAAGCCATAGAAGCAAAGCTAAATGACTTGCAGGTATGGTGAACAAATTAAATTAAAACAACCAGTAATTAGCAGTTTAGAATAGGAACCAATTGTATCTCTAAAATAATTTGTARATACTAACACAGTTGTTGTTTTTGTTTTTAAAAAGGTAATATAAGAATGGTTCAAGGCAGCAGTATGTACTGTAGAGGGAATACARTTGAAACTGGTCCCTGTTCTGAGAGATTGGAATTTAATTTTTGGAAAGTTTATGTGCAACTATACTATTCTTGTTTCTGATTATTAATTTTTTTTCCTTTTTGCTTTCTTTCTCTTCTTTTCCTTTTCCTATTTTTTATAACATTTTACTTATTCAACATTTCAGATTAAGACTGATATGTCAAAGCTTGTATGTTTGTACTTTTCATGAGACAGAACATAAGTAAGCGGGTGCCTGTTGTGAACAGCCCTAATTCCTGAAATATGTAACATCTTCAAGAGATTATTAAACTATTCAGAGAAAGCCATGACTGCCTTGGGATCAAATRAGAAAATTGAGTGCTGTGAATTGTATCACCACTTAATAAAATTTTATTTGAACTATCTATCTGCTTAAAAATTTTTCAATTGCTAGACAAAGCTCTTATCTTGGAGAAATCTGACCACTTCTCACAGAAATATTGCTTATTGTTAATTATGAAATCTTATGTTTTTAAACTATGTTCTTTCATTGCACAGGCTGTGCTGGATTCTGTTGGTGAAGGACAGAACAAATTAGATGCTGCCTGCAAGGAAGGAGAAAGTTTATATGGTTGTTTACCYGAACCAGTTGTGAGCCATATTCAGGAGCAAATAGCAAAGTCTAACCAGAACTTCCAGGAATTCCTCAGTCAGTGTCTGAAYGACAAGAAAGCCCTGGAAGATTGTGCATCACACCTGGGAAGGTGAGTAATACCAGCAGTCACAAATAAATTGTGAACTGCATGAAATTTTCTGGCTTATAAAGTGCAGGGCAAAATATGAAATTATTTCTGGTTGATCTAGTCATGTTTGCTTTTCTCTTTGGAAATATTTAAGAAAAATTGAAGTTCACTGATAAAAACAAAGCAACASGTCATGCTCCATGGGTTAAAGAATAGAAGGTCAGGATCATATATGCAGAAGTTCTGTMGCTTATGAAAATCCAAATCAGCAGTTGAGATTGTAATTTAAATGMCATTATCTGGATGGAAAATGTACAATAAAGTTAATTTCTGCCCCAGGGTTTGAAGATAGTATATATTTTACACAGCGTGTGCCTATTCTGTCCCATTCCAAATAGACATATTTCCTAAGGAGCCAGGAAAAAAACACCCTTAAGTTACTGCTTAGGGCTGGAATTTTGGGAGTTGAAATATTTTTCAGATCTAACCAGATTCAAAACTGTTRCTAATTGAAAGCAAAGTTAGTGTGGCAGTAATGGGTAAAACAACAGTATGAGATGGTGTGCCTGCATGTAAGGCAAAGTTTTCAAACTTAGGGCCAGAACTTGTTTTGCTGAGTTTTGAGCACCCAAGATTCCAGTCCTCTTCTGTAGAAGAAATTGAAAGCACAACACTTCAGGTGCTCTACACATAAATGCTGACAAAAAAAGCTGACATTTACCCATTGTTTTTTCTTAGTCTAAATTATTGTAAGAATTTGAATAAAGCTTTCTTTTGGTCTGCTTTTATTGAATCTAGTAATAAATAAAAGTACTGTCACTTTAAATTTTGGAGGCTTCTGGTTTCCCTGTAGTTCCCATGATTTTCCTGAACATTTTTGGAGAGTTGCTGAATATTTTTAGACTAGTAGTCACCGTGGAATTATGTTTTGTGTACGACTCTTATTCTCGAAGCATGAAATTTTGTGGACGTTAAACTTCTTGTGGATATTAAAGTCTAGTGGATATTAACTTCTTCCAACTTTACTCCACTTGAGAASTACTTTTAAAGGGAGTATTTATCTGCTCTGTAGCTTTGAAGATCAGTACAAGAAGCTTGCCCRGTGGATGCATGACATGGAAGAAAGAATAAGCACAGAAGCATTAGGAGRGAACAAACAGCTTGTTTCTGAGAAGAAAGAGGAGGTGCAAAAAGTGGAAAAGTTCCTGGAAGAGTTGCTGAATTCAAGGTATATTGAAAATACGTTTTCTAAAATACTCTTACTTTTTTCTCTACTAGGGCAGAAATGAAATTAAACTGTTGAGGTTAAAGTGTGTTTTTGAAAGCTAGAGGAATGTGTTGGAAAATACTCCGTGAAAAGAGGCTGAATTCAGATACTTTGARTTCTACTGAATTTCAGCCAAATATAATATTTGCTCTTGATAATTTAATAAAAGCTTCATTAATAAATGGCAACTGAAAAATATAATTTTTAAAAATAAAAGTTAAAATACTGCTTTTAAAAACAATAGTGAAAATTACATTTATTATTATGTCCATTTTAAAATTGGCTTTCTGTCCTTCAACATTCAGATCCAACCAGGTTAGCAGAAGCCCCTTCTCCATACAGTTTGCCTTATGAAAGAGCTCAAAAATCATCTACGTTAGCTGCGAAGTCTTTCTAAAATTCAGACTTAGCCAGTAGATGATGAAGTAATTGCCATTTTAGGTACACAGAGTTTTTTTAAATTCTCTTTTTATTATTGAGTTGGTGAAAGTAGAAAAAAAATAGTAGTCAGTTGTCCAAGTCTCACAACATCTTAAAAAGAAACATCCAGTCACTCCCCATGGCCTTGGGACTAATGCAAGAAATGATGGTCTGAYGTAAATTCCCTGTAGTCATCATGTATCAGGAAGGGTGATCAAGTAGAWTGAGATTAACTGAGGCTGTATAAACCCAGTTTTAATCCATTTTACTGACCCTTGTACCGAATCTGAGTCATTGTCTAATCCTGGACAAATTACCTTTCCATCATGCCTTCCTACCTGTCCAAGACTGTGAAGCTTCTTAGAAGCTTTGGCAGGTACAAAAGGGTAGCAGTTCATATAGAAATGGAAAGYTTGACTGCTGAAAAGAAAACTAAGGTAGCTTTTAACTTAAAYGTTTGACACAAAGATTTCATTGTGATCATTTTGAGCACCAAACTTCTATAATAAAAGTTATTAATTGCTACACACTGCTTATATTCTTTAAGTCTCTTCTAGCTAATTTTTTTCAGTTAACTGTGAATTCTTGTCACTGGTGGAGTAGGTGTTATGTCAGCAGCCTTCATAGCCCTTGGCAGTGGCTATAATACCTCATGCTTTCTGGAGCTCTTAGTCTCATTATTTTCTTTCAGGGACTCTTTTGATCAGCTCTCCCAAATGGCACAGACCCTGAACGAAGAAGGCCATGGTGCAGGGAGAGAAGTGCGCCTGGCTTCTCAGCATCTCAGCAACTATCAAAACATGGTCAAAAGTGTCAAGGAGAAGCTGAGGACATGTCAGSTTGCACTGCAAGAGCATCTCACCTTTGAGGAGGCATTGCAGAGTATGTGGTCATGGGTGAAAGAGGTTCAAGATAAACTGGCATCATCACAGAGCACTCTTGGAAGCAAAGCCACCCTAGAAAGGCGATTGACACAAATTCAGGTGAAGGATACAAATAAATATTACATATCAAGATTAATATTGGGTTTGGGCCACATCAGTGGGAAAGGTATATTTTTATAGTTTATTTTCTCTRTGGTTATGAAGAAGAGGATCAGAATTTAAGCTGATCATGACAAATTTGGATGAGAAGTTGAAAAAAAACAGGATGAAGTTTAATTGAAACAGGTGTGAGTTATCACATTTCATAAGAAACAATGAATTATGAAAATGTGTATTTAGGTCCCAGAAAGCTTTCTACTAGAGGGGAGGCCTTAGAATAATTGGCAGAGTCTCTCTGTCATGGCTGTGGTGTGTCTATCACAGGTGGTCTTCAGGAAGAAGTTAGATAAGCATCTAATAGGAAGGTCATTAGGAGATCTGCCATGGGCTTTCCTGGGGTTTCTTGTAGCTGTGAGGTGCTGGCTTACTGCACACTGCTTGACCTACTCAGTATCTCCTGCAATGTSAGCAGTATTTTAGGTTGACCAATGCAGTGAAAAACCTGTCTAGCTGTGGGAAAAAACTGCTGGATCACTTGCTCGTAGCAAGGTACGGGCTTTTAGAAGAAAAGGTACCTAGGAATTCCTACTGGATATGACTGTTAAGGATGGATGAGCTCAGAGAAGATGGTGTTCACTGTTGAAAGAATAGCAGCTCTCATTTCTCATCAGSTTGCACTTGATATTTTGACTTGTTTTGCCTCACAGGAGATCCTCTTACTCAAAGGTGACGGTGAGGTTAAGCTGAACATGGCCATTGGCAAAGGAGAACAAGCACTTAAAAGCAGCAATGAAGAAGGACARAAAGTGATACAAACCGAGCTTCAGACACTGAAGGATGTATGGAATGACATCATCAGTACCTCAGTGAAGTGGCAGAGGTAAGAAACCCTGGAAAACACAGCTCAGACCCTTCCATTTCTGCTTACTGAGAGTGGTACCTTGAAGCAGGTAGGAGTACATTGATTATTGGTGTGTGAGGAGAAATTTGCATTATCAGAGAGAATTAAAATTGCCTGGAAAAAATACACCCTTCTATAAAAAAAGATGAATTGACCCTATCAGATGAATCAAATTTCATATGAGATGGTGCTTCACATTAATTAAAAATTAATAAAAATCACACAAATTCATACAGAGAAAAATCTACAAAGCAATTTGTGAGTTTTTCAGCTTGTTCCTGGGCAGGACCAAGAAGTTATGGCAGTTATTTATCTATCTTTTCCATACATAACTCAGAGAAGATTTCTCAATTATGTTTTTCATTTTTTTTTTTAATTTAAATTTTAATTTTAGTATCAACTGTAAATTACCTTTCTTGCATATTAAACTGATTTCATCTCATTTTGACCTGTGTGGAAATGGAAAGCTTTTTCTTATTACCTGTGTGAGATAATTTTGTATATCTGAAGGCCTCTATAATTTCAGTTCTACACAGACTGATGGTTCTCAATTTCTCTGTGGAATTTCAGGGCCTGTTTCTTATTCAAGAGACTGAAGATTAWAATTTTTCTACATTTTTCTTAAAATATAATAACTGAAAGTGGTGCCACTTTCTTAGTTGCACCAAAATTGTAGTAGAATTGTATGTAGAAAATTATAGAGAGCTGTCTTTATGTCTCTCAAATTTCACACAATTTTTATCATAAATATTATTTAGTTTAGGTTAGACCATAGCATTTTGAGTGAAATTCTTACCACACCCTTGTCTAGCTRTATGTCCAGTGARATGAGGACTACATTCCTGAKCTTGAATCYCAGAGAAGTATGGTGATCTACTAGGAAAAGCAATAYATAACAGAAGGGAATATTTCTTATAAATTGTAAATGAGTCTATAGATAATGGGTTTGTCCTTTTAAAGCTTGCCAGAATAAATCATCATTGACAGTAATTTCATGGGCTGGTGCATATTTTATTATCATAATCATAAAAACCCCGGCAATGTTCCATATTTTACTTTGCTGAACAGACACTGAAATGTGCTTTTCATTAGTCTGAGGCAGATAGAYTGTGCATGTAACCTGCAATAGGGAAGCAGCTATGTTGGATGTACAAAGGGGCCCAAAAGCCACAGGAATTCTAAAGCAACTTGGATGCAAGTTGATATAGGAAACAAAAGTAAGATGGACAAAAAAGTATTTTCTAAACCTATTGTGCATGGCTACAGACAATGTAACAATTAAGATATAAGCAGCCTCTTTTTTTTTTCCCAAACTGTTTAAAAGTTCTCAAGTTCTCATCTGCACTTTGTTTCTTTTAATGTAAGCTGCCTAGATTCTGTCATTAACCAGTGGAATGACTATCTGGAAAGGAAAAACCAGCTGGAACAGTGGTTAGAGAATTTGGATCACAAAGTGGAACAGCCTTTAGAACCACAGATTGGTCTGAAGGAGAAGTTTGCTCAGCTGGACCATTTCCAGGCTATTGTTTCCGAGATAGAGGATCACTCAGGTGATTTACAGCAACTCATTGARAAAGCTGTGGAACTATATGAAAAAACAGGAGATGATTCCTTTGGAGATGCAGCTCAAGAAGAACWAAAAACACAGTTTAATGACATCACAACTGTAGCCAAGGTAAGACAAATATCTCCGTTTCAAGTAAGTAAAATGTTTAGACATTTGTATATATGTATACCTAATTTTTTTTTTTTATTTTGGTGCTTTTTAGTAACTAAAGGATTGACTTTGAATAATCTTCCCTCTGGTATAGTTGACTGTAATAAAAACATTAAAWATAGTTTACTAAAATTTAATGGAATGCAAAACTGGCATGTAGAGTTGAAATTGGTATTTTTATGATTTTGGAAATGTGAAGGCCATATATTTTGTTCCTAGTTTCTTATATACAACAGTATTTCTGATATTCTGATGCATTTATTTTCATCTAATTATTTTCATTCATCTGTAGCATTTTTAAATTTTTTTMTTTACCTAGAAAGGGAAGAATAAAATGCCTCCCTGAGCAGGAAACATAATGTCAGAAAGAGAAATCCTTTTGTCAAAAAGATATATGCCCATATTTTGTGGTGTTTCAAGCCACTAAGCACTGCACATGCTGTACAGGTGTTCTGTTTGGTTTCTAAGGAAAGATGTGTGAGCTCACTGAGACCTTCTGCCAGCCAGATCATGAAGCACCTTGCCTCCATGCTCCCCTTGTACTGGTACTCCATTTTGATGTGAGCAATGTGCACAGGGATCCATGRAAGTCTTTTGCTTCCCTAGRAGGTTGTTTTGSTTAGAGTCAGGTGCATGWGGACATTTTCTTACCCTGTTGCTCYATAAAATGCATTGAAGTATAAAAACTTGGAGCATTCACTTAAGGTCTTCTTTGTTTAACTAGTAACTATCGGTTGTCTAGTTGACAATGACATATTCTGAGTGATTATGATTATTATTTTCAGAGGGAAAAGCAGGTCTTGTTAATCTAACTTATTTTTAATAACATTTGTTGAATGTTGAGTTACTCAAACTTCAAAATAACTGTGGGTGGTTTAGCTTGAAACTGGCTTCAAGAAACTTTAGTCTAGATTGGAGTATCCACACAGGGGTAAAAATCTATTTGATTAGCTCATGTCACTTTTGGTTAGTTTTGATAAACATTCATTAGTGTTATCTCAAAAGAATATAGCAACAAGTTTACTCAGTSAGACAAAATGCAAATCTCAACCACTGTACTCTTTCACTGCGTMACAGTAAGATAAACTGACCCCACTCTAAGCTTACATTATAAAGCTAAGATGGAGCCAGGAAGCAGCTGCATGTCTGTGTCAGGAAAAGCATCCTCCAGGACTGCAGGGTAGGTGGCTGGGGACAGCCACCACTTCTGATGTGATGGTCAAAATTGGACTCAGCACCATAAGATCATTTTCCACTTTTGGACAGCCAAAGTTTTTGTTTGTGGTTTTCCTATGGGACATCTCCATGACTGTGCTTAGCATTTGTAGAGACTTGGCGCTTCTAAGTAAGAGCTGTGTTTCTGGCAGCACCCTGGGAGTTCTCATGGGTGATCCGCAAGTGTGTGGGGAAAAGCATGCCAGAGTGACACCACTGCAGCACTGGTATCTACTAMATGATACATGAGACTGTGTTAAAGTATATTTTTGCATATCCATTTTCAGAAGGCTTCAGCTCTAGCAGAAAGTCTCTGTCCAGACCAAACCAAACCAGACCTTTCACAGTGTAGCATTCTGTTCTGATACCACAAACTATACCCTATTCACTATTCAAAGGCRTGCTATGGAGTCAAACCAGCACTGCATGCTTAAAGCCAGCATAGTGTTTAACTGCTTAAATGACCTGTTTTTTGGTTTTTTTTTAAATCTGATTGATAGGAGAAAATGAGGAAAGTGGAAGATATCGTGAAAGATCATTTACTCTATCTGGATGCTGTGCATGAATTCACAGACTGGCTTCATTCTGCAAAGGAAGAGCTTCACCGCTGGTCAGATGCATCAGGAGATACACCAACTATACAGAAAAAGCTGGCCAAAATCAATGTAAGTGAGCATTCATGATTTCCTCTGCAATTCAGACCTTATGCTTTAAAAAAAAACCCAGTCAAACAGTTGTGAGGTCTTGCTYTTTTTTTCTTAAAAATGGTGGTCACATTTCAGTGAGCTGAAAGCAAGCTTTCCAAGCTGTGCTTTGTTTTCAACTCCCTTCTCGTATTAACATGGAGTAAAAGTATAATCAGACCTCAGTTAACCATGGCACACATGGAAACAATTTGCAAGAGCGGAAGCCCAGTGGCATCACAGAAGAATGTGGCTTAGCTGATTAATGAATACTTCTCTTTCCCCATCCCCATATGCTTTGTACATGAGCAAAATTGTCTCAATCAGAGACCAACCTTTCCTGCTTTGCATGAAATGGAGATGTGTAAAGTAGCACAAGGATGGTTCTCCTCAAACATGGTAGAAATACGTGAGTTGCCTCCCTGTATATACTCTCCTTATCCTGGCATCTATTCTTAGCTCTCTGAGTGCTCAGGAAATTTGCATATTCCTGAATGCAACACTAAAGCAGGCTACATGTTTTGCCCATGCCTGGTGTTTACATTCAGATATTCATGCTAGCAACATTTTACTCTGCTCCTAAATATGAGAGAGTAAGACAGTGAACTTGAATGCTAGAAGAAGATTCAGGATCCCCAAGATCAAATTGCAGATTCTTTGTACATTCTGGGGTAATTTTAAGTCTCCTTTATGCTCAAACTCCTGATGTATAAAACGGGAAAGGGAGGAGTTAACAACGTCTAGTTCATAACATGAACGTGAGAATAACATGACTGTAGCATGCAGTGTTTGGGATGGTATTTATATATTCTCTAGTTTCTTAAGCTGAAAGCTCCCAAGAGTCTCTTGTATGAGATGTGTGAGATTGAAGTAAGGACGCCATAGAAAGAATTTAGCTCTGAAAATAAAACCAAAACCATATACTCAGAAAAATCCATGTTCGACAAATTCTGGCGCATCAYAGGTCACACGCAGGCTGAAAACTGCAGTTGTGTTTTTGAGACTGCTGCGAGCAGCTACACACCAGCATTTCTTACGCAAAAGATCACAACAAAGCCTTTATGTATCTCAACCTAAATAGTATTTTTCGTATCTAAAACACTTTCATTCTTTCCATCTTTCTCCCCAAAGCTGAAGACAGTTTCAGAACTGCTGTTTAATCTCCGCTAGGGCCGCACGCTGTTGGTTGGGTTTTACTCCCCCCGCTTCCCAGACCGCTGCCGTCCGGGACCCGCGGCTCGGGGCGGTGCGGGGCGCTGGGGCCGGGCCGGGCCGGGCCGGGCCGGGTCGGGCCGCGCCGCCGCGCTGGGAGAGGAGCGGAAAGTGGGGAAAGCCCGAGAACTTCCCGTCTGCCCGCCCGCGCCTGCCCCGCCGGGCTCCGCCGCGTCCCTCCAGAGAGATGTCCGAGGCTCCCGCTCAGTGTTGCATCAAGGTAAAGCCCTGTCCCTCTGCCCGCCCGGCCCCTGTCAGCGCGGGTCGCGCCCGCCGGCGCCCCGGGGGCGGTGGGCTTCGCCGCGCTTTGCCCTGGGTTATTTTGGTGGGAATAGCTGGGTTTTCCCTCTCCTGTTTTTGGCCCGGGCGGGCGAAGAGCGGCCGCGGGTTCGGTGCCCCCCCGTTGGCGGGTGTTCCCCGCGCCGCTCCGGCCGCGGGCGGGGACGCGCTGCTGCGGGCTGTCAGCGCTGCCCGGGGACACGGCGGCGGGCCCGGCTCTGCTGGCGTGGCTCTCCCCGGCACCGAGCTTGAGGGGGGCCCCGGAGCCCGGCCCGGCCTCCCGCGGGCTTGGCTGACCGCCGTCCCCGCCAGCAACTTCGTAGAAAGTTTCCTGCCGTCGAGGAGATGCAGCCGCTGCTGCTTCCACCA
>CADDXX010000101.1:1483468-1521486 GCA_902810485.1 Alauda arvensis
GGCCCCGCCGTCGGCGGCGGTGGCGATGTGGCGGCCCCCGGGTTACCATGGCAATGTCGCCCCGCAGGAGCTGGTGGAGTCCCGGCAGAGCGGCCCGGCGCGGCACGACGGCGGGCGGGTGCCAGCTGCTGGCGGCCGAGATGCAGGCGCTGCAGGCGGACTGGCGGCAGTGGGAGGAGAGCGCCCGCCGCAGCCAGGGCGGCCTGCGGGACCTGCTCAGCCAGATGGCCCTGTCGGAGAGGGAGTTCGCGGCGCAGGCCGGGCGGCTGGAGGAGGCTGTGCAGCGGCTCGGAGGGCAGCTGGCCGCCTGGGCGCAGGGGCTGGCCCCCGCCGACGGCCGCAGCACGGACGCCGAGGTGGTGGAGAGCTGGCGCAAGGAGAAAGTAAGGGCATGTCTCTTTTCCTAGCGGCTTTTCCGCCGTACATATGTGGTCACCGCGGGCAGGAAACTTCCGCCTGGCGGGACTATCAAGTACATCGTGAAATCAATACTTGCGGAAGATATTTCTGTGAATCCCCGACTTCCCAAACTCTTTGTGTTACTGTGATCACAGCGAGCGGTGTTGGCAGAAGAYGTCCCTCCCCTTGGCCTCTGCYGTACCGGGCTTARCAAACGCTGCCTGGATTTTAGGTSTTAAACCCAGGGCTTGCCCCTGGTRATAAGCCAAGGAGCTGGCACACCGGCTCTGGGCTGCGCTTCCAAGTTGCTCAGTGGTCSGAGCCAGAGTAGCACTTGATGGAGGAAATGTGAAGCTTTTCCTCAGAGCCAAGTAAGAAACTGGAGCCATTAAAATTTGTCAGGAATGGATTTGGCTTATACTTTCCTTTTCTCGAAATATCCTCTACGTCATGCACGTTGAGATCTTGTCCAATATTTAGAGACGTTAATCTGGAAATGGGTCTAATTTCTGATTGCTTTGCTTTGCAATGCAGTAGAATTTAGAGAAATAGAGGTTGTTTCTGTTCCCGATTGTCCTCTAGCAAAAAAATCCCCAYGTGTAACTCACAACCCCTACTTGTAAATACATACAATCATGATACATGTTTGCAAGTATCTCAACCATAATGAATCACACAGGTTGATGAAAGATACAGAGTATTTCTCTTTCAGTGCAGCATTGTAACAAAGCAGTTTTAGTAGAGGGAGAGAGGTGYGTATTGCCTAGTTTCTGACCCCTTGACTGAAGTCATGTTCAAAAAACCTCCAGAACTGAGATTATTAATCTCCTTCTGCATGGTCTGTGCCAAGTTTTTTTCTGTAGCTTCCTCTTTCACAGAATTCCTTGCATGGATTTATGAAACCTTGCATGAGTGCCATTATGGGTCTGTAGGAGTAACAAAGAGGGCATTAAGATGAAGCAAATAATTGTACAAATAGGCAAAGTGTTCCATACATATGTGTTTTAAAAAGGGAAGGAAGACACAGGATTTTTTCAACACACCAGGCATTTTTTTATTTAATAAATGGAGTACTGTTAAATTCAAAGGATATTGCTTTTATTAGTAGTATATAATATGCATACACTGTAGCTCCATGTAAGAACACTTTATTTAGATCAGCCAGTTATAAACTTTGGCTAATGAGGAARATGCAGAAGCATCTCATGAGGTAACTATGCATAGCCCCACCAYGTAATTTTATTTATAGTTAGAGGAAATGTGACAATAATCTTCCCATTTTTGGACCCCAGGGAAAGGCCCTATTGTGAATGTAAAATAGCACTGCAGTTTCCATTTCTGTTGTATCACAGTGATTCTGTTGCCATGTTAGCCAAGGCCACAAATTAAAAGCGCATTTCCTAATTCACAGAATTAGCAAGATCATTCTGCTRCTCTGCTGTTCTGAAGCTCTGTTCCCTTAGGTCTGTGCAGCATTAGAGCAACAGATTTTGTGCTTGGAATTCAGCAAATTATTTTTTTAGTTGTCAGATTCCATATTAAATCCAACTGGCTGCAGCAGTGATATCGCTGTATGGAGAAATGCCACAGTCAAATTTACCCTGTTTTGCAAGTTATTGCTCCTGTTTGTTAGTATGCTATGCCTAAGGCTGTATTTAATCAGAATGACCTCTTAGTAGTTTTTGAGGTAGGTTATCTCAAACTGATAAATTGTGTTGAAAATAGGCAGTTCCAACCTTGTGTTAGTCTTAAGAGATGCTTTCTTTAGAGAAAAAAAACGGCTGTTAGCAATTCATTAGGGTGATTCCTGCCCTTGGCAATTTGTCTTTAGGTAGTGTCCATTGTGGTGTTATTTCTAATGCTTTCCAAAAGAATGGTTTCAGTAGTTTAAGGTAAAGTAGCATAAGTAAAAAGTACTTCAAGGTTTTTTTCCTGAGCATTATTGCTCTTACATAATTACTTTTCAAATGCTACTTTATATGGCATTGAAAAAAGTGACTRTTTCAAGTATCTGTTAATCATGATTGAAGAGATTTCTGGTGTATGAGTGTGTCAAAGAAGATAGTCCATAATATGATAATGAATAATGTAAATCAGGGGAGTCCTGAAAATCTGCTGCAGCAAAATATCATTTGTACTTTTCCTGAACATTCAATTTTGTTCTGAGCTGTTTACTATGTATATTTTCAATCATCCTTTTTTCTTCTGAATATATATATATATATGTATATATATACACATATATAAATGTATGTATGTATATATATGTATATATGCATCTTCAGAAATGTATTTTGGGGACATCCTTAWCTCCCAATTCCAGGTCCCTGTTCAAATCTATCTTCACCTTCATATGATCTGTTTCACTATATTGTAAGTTTCTTCCAGACCGGCACTTCAGCCAAGCTATTCTATACATGCCAAGTGCTCTGGTCTGCCTGCACTGCAGAACCTCTGCTGTTAGTCTGAGAGGAATGTCTGAAGAATTTAGTTCCTGGTGAGGCAAGGAGCCAAGTCTGCACTGCTCATTATGCTGGAGTAGCTGGCAGGATTCTGCAGTGGAGATGCTGTGGACATCATCAAGCACTGTTTTTGTTGGAGTACTTACCACACCTCTCCCTGTGAGGCAAGCAGAGCCAAAAAAATCTTTTTTTGTTGTTGGCTTAGCTGTCTCTAAGACAAGAACCATTCCAGTGCATCAATGACAGTCAGAAAGCCAGTTACTCTCACAGGATTGTGAGCAGCTGTACTTTTAAATTATGAAGTAATCTGTGAGAAGAGTTGAAGCTGTTAAAAAGCTTTGTGCATAAATTAACTTCCAGGATACAACTCAAAAAACTTTTAATTGAACCTGTTAAACTCAAGTCAACAGGATAATTGTATTTATATAGGCACATATCATTTGCTATTCTCTGCATATATGTACTTTTATATGTGTACAGGTAATTGACAATACTATTGCTCATTTATTAGAATGAAATTTGTATCTTAAAATGGTCTTCAAGAACATTTTGAGCTAAGGAAGTTGAAGCATCCAGAAATTTGGTCTCTAGAAGCTCATAATTTCAAATGAGGTACTGTAGACTTGACTGCTAAAATACTCTTGAAAGTAAACATATATATAATAAATTAATTAATTCAAATTCTGATAAACTTTGATTGAAAACTCGTGGGTTTTTTTTATATTTACTCACCAATGTTTTTCATTTATTTTGTTTTAACAGGAAACATTGGATGCTCTAGTAAAGTCTGAACAAATGACAGATGAGATCAAAACTCAGTTGAATGATCTTTGTAGATTTTC
This sequence comes from Alauda arvensis, assembly GCA_902810485.1. Taxonomy (NCBI): domain Eukaryota; kingdom Metazoa; phylum Chordata; class Aves; order Passeriformes; family Alaudidae; genus Alauda; species Alauda arvensis. The sequence continues at coordinate 1,487,172 of CADDXX010000101.1, forward strand.
CAGGGATTTAAGTACTCATTCTTCAAAAGTTTCAGGGTTGATTAAGGAGTATAACAGGTATGCATTCATCTTGTTTAGAGTTAATCTCATGTGGGGAGGTGGGGGGAGGATGAGCTGTCTTTCAGGGAACCATTAATTAGAATTTTAGAACTAGAGACAGAGATATGCATTAGTTGGAATCATTATTTTGATTTTGGTGTCAACAAAACTTATACAAATATAAGTGTATTTGGTTTTTGGTTTTTTTTTAAAGCCAGGCTATGCTTCTAAACTCTGCTGAAACTAAATGCACATCTATACCTGACATATTACAGGACTCCYTGTAAAAAAATGAGGCAGCAGTATGTCTTATTTGTCTGAAGAATGAGCTATACCAGCTAGTTCAGATGTTTTTCTTGATTTTGTCCTTCAGATTATTCTTCTCTGTTTAGTTGGTTTCTTGAAACAGGAACTAGTTCGGGAATGTAGTATTTGCTTGCTTTCTTGCCTTTTCTCAGGTCACTCTGATTTACTTTGGAGTGTGACACCTGCATTTCAGACAGAAGGTTCTGTTGTTTCTTGCAGATTACAGCTTCTGGCTTCTGTAGCTGCCAGAGGATCTGATGACTCAGATTGATCCTTTATAACCTTGTGGACTTAACAGAGCCACAGAAGTTAGAATTTATTCACTGTAGTCCTGCACCCTCTCCTTAGAGAGAGAGAGGCTTGCAGAATACGTTGATTCTGAGTCACTCTCTGGAAACACTTGTACCTGTCATATCTGTGACAGCTATGTCCCAATTTACATGCTTCACTTTTGAGAACTGAAAGCTTCTAATGGATTTCCTGGTGCCTCAGTTAAGTGCATAAATTTGGTAGGAGGAATCCAGGTTAACCTACTCTTACCATTGTGYTTCAGAGAACAAAATAATAGCATTGTCACCTAACAGAGTCCTGCCTTTCCTCCCTCCCTCCCTCCCTCGCTTTCTTCTTCTTCCCTGATGTGATAAACCAGCCTCTGCCTGCAAGCTTCTAAAGGATGTCAGAGCAAAGAGCAGATCTTGCAGCAAAGATTTCGGACAGCTTTCAGGGATTTTCAGCAGTGGCTGGTCAATGCAAGAGTCACCACTGCCAAATGCTTTGACGTGCCTCAAAACATCAGTGAAGCTTCAGCAAGTCTGCAGAAAATACAGGTAACTTTATAGCAGTAAAATACCAGTCTAAGGGGGACCAAGTCAATTTTATGTACAGCTCAGATTTATTTCTTTGATTGCTTACTGCTTTTGTTAATGTTGTTATTGTTAATACTAAGGGTGACTCATTGCAAAGAAATAAACACTTCTGTTTTTCTATTTTGTTTAATTTAATTGTTGGGCTACAGTTTGTAAGTAGCTATGTCTTGTCTCATAATAGTTTTCCTTGTCTGTTTCTTTTGTATGATGAGTATTTCTCATCAGGTRTGAAAGTGGAGCCCTTCTGGTACAAGAGCAGAGTTAAATTATACCCAGTGTATAAGATCAGATGTTTAAAAAGAATATATTTGACATAAAACTAAAATAAGCCCAAACAGTTCTGTGGAAAGGAATGACAATTGAATGTATATCTTAATAAATCRATTGAAAGAAATACTTTTAATAGAATATAACTATAATTTTAATGGAAAATAACAAAATTAGAATTATTTAATGAGGCTGGTTTACCTTTAGTTCRATAGYGTAACAGAAGACWTTCATATCTGTTTCTCAGAAAACACCAAAAGCCAAATCACKTCTTTCTCATTTTTGTATATTCACTTTCCCTTGGTGGTTTACTTAAAAGCCCAAATAATGCTGTCTTGATATATCAAATATTTGGCTGCACCATATTGAGAATATCTTCAAAAGAGGGAAAAATCCTGGTAATTTTTTATATTAAATATAAATGTTTTAGCAAGGCTGTGGTTTTTTCAACAGTGGATTTTTTTTTTTTTCAGTCACTTCTGCCCCCTCGTAATGTAAGACCATACCTTGTTCTTGTTCTTGTTCTCTGTGAAAGCTGCCTTAGGTGAAATAAACTTTTTTTGGACTGCTTTAGGACTTCTAAAGATGTCTTGGTAGCCTGTATAAACCTAAAATTTTATTTTTCTTAAAGTTAATGTTCTGTCATCATTAAGTCAGCAATATCTTTCATTTTAGTATAGCCAGAATATAGTCCAAGTATCTCAAAGTTAACAGAGCCTTTGCATTCTCCATTAAGACCTYTAGGGTAACACAGAATCAGAACCTGACCTAATAATTTCAATATCAAACCTCCTTGATTACCATTACTCCTGAGCATGGGTGTAACCTAACTATTATGTGTATTACATAATCATGATAGTAATAGTTTAAAATAYTCCTATATAAGACAACTAAATTTCTTTGAGTCCTAAATGCTCACAAAGGTTTTTAATAATTTTAAGTTACAAAGAAATGATCCCAATAAATTSGAATTTAAAAATCTGTCTCTTTCTTTACATTTCTGTATAATTCTTCTACCTGCATTTTTCCACACACTTCTTGCACACCAGCACTGTGCAAGATTTCTATGAAGAAACACACTTCTAAACAGGGAAGGTAAATTTAGGACACAGAGGCATAAACCACACAGGTTGGACATTGGTCAGGTTCTGAGCCTCAGCCCACACCACCACAKGTTCATGGCAAGTCCAGCCCCCTCTGAGGGGGTCCCTGTGTTATCTCTGTCAGGATAATGGTTCCCTGAAATGAAACTTTTCTCACTTTGTGTAYTAGGGATATTTAAGGGAATATAATACCCAACTAAATCACAAGCAGTTTTCTCATGAAGTACAAAAAATACAGGTAATCCTAGAGTTTTTATATAGCATTATTCAGACACTTTCATTTCTGGATCAAGTGRCTGTTATCTGTAAATCCCATCAATACAAACAATATTGAAATGAATTAAGATACATTAGATTGTTAACAAGCAGAAACAGTAAACTCTCTCTCATCACTGATAAATTTTCTAGCAGCTTGACTTTACTGGGACCCRAAGTTCACCAATTAGCCTTATTTTTTACTATTTTTAGGAATTCTTATCAGAAAGTGAAAATGGGCAACAAAAGCTAAACCTGGTGGCATCCAAAGGAGAACTACTGTGCTCTGTTTTACCAGAGGAAAAGGCTAAAGTTATCCAGGACAAAGCTGCTGCTGCTAAAGAAGATTGGAAAACTTTTATCACCACGCTCCACCAGAAGCAATCTGCATTGGAGGTATTGAACCAGTCACAGGGAGGAAAGGCTGGATCTAATTTCCTCTTTGCTTCTGCTTCAAACAGCACAGTTTAGATTTTRTATACAGCTGTGAGTGTTTACTGTGTGACAGAACTAAGAAATAGATGTTTTCWAGAAGTCTTATTCTTCTGCTTGCATTTTACTTTTGTTTACTTCTGCTGTCTTTATGACCTGATTTCACTTAAAGTGAGGTGTTTCATGCAGAAGGGTGTTGTTCAGGAGCAAAAATAGCAGTTGCTGAAATTTAGTAACTCATCAAATGTACTGGGTTACTAAAACACATTTTCTTTTTGAAAAATGGTTTTAGTACAGGTTTCTGACAGCTACTTATTGAATAGTCCCAGTAGAGTGTGTAAATGTTGTCTCTCTTACTGCAAATAGGTGAAATCTACTTATTYAATTGAGCAACTTTTAAAGTAAATGCTAGTGCCTTTCTGTGTTTAGAACTCACAATTCAACCAGTAGGTGGTCAATATCTTAAAAKCATGAACTTTTTAAGGTCATAGGTTTTAAGGTCARAAGGTCTARTCTGAAATTCCCTGCACAGCAGAGGAGAATTAAAGTTCCTAGGCATTCTTGTTTCAAACTAATGCTGCCTAGACAGGTGAAAAAAAGTTTACTTAATGCTTTATGTAGAAAATGCATTATGTAGGAAAACATTTCAAAGAAAATTCTCAGGTGGCAAAGACTTACCTTTCTTCATCTCGAGGTTGCCATGAAAAGAGAATGTTCTCAGAGGTTGGTGTTTTTGAGTCAAGCATTTTTCAGTCTCATAGGCTTAGTTTTTCATTTGGATGTTTAAGTGATATGGTTGTAGCTGAAGAGAAAAATAAATATGTCTGGGGGGAAAAATACATTAAAATAACTAGGGCACAGGAGCTATGCTATTCAGGTTTATATTCCATATTAATTATTCAGATGTTCTTTTATTAAATAATGCAGAATAAGCCTACAAGAAAAGTATGCAGGCCTTGAAGGAATGCCTTCATAGGCTTTTAATGCACTTTCTTATGACCAAAATTTTACTCTAAAAAAAGAATATAACCAGAAGTGTTCCCCAGGACTGGGTTGAATTTAGACATTACCTCGAAACAGTGGCAGCCCATCTAGGGAGGGGTCAATTACAATGGCTGAAATAAGATATTAGATAACTCATATTGCAAATTAGCCTTTATTACACTGCCTGAGTTAGAATTAGATTAAGTCGAATCTCATAACATCTATAAAGCTTTCCAATCAAAATAAATTTGCTTCAGCCTCCCCTCAGCTGTATAGGACATTGTTGCATCCATTTTGCCTTTTGAAAGTGTGCCCTATCAAACTTTTATTTTGGTTTCTGTGGGCTAGTAACAGGCAGAGCTAATGTAATTTATTTGAAAAGTTGTGTATAATTCCCCAACATTTATATATACTTCTGTGTCTTGTGAATTAGTTATGTCTAGTGCACTAGGACTATTCATTGAAATTTGCAATTTCAATTCCTAGAACTTAAAGATCCAGATGAAGGACTTTGAAGCAACTGCTGAGCCTCTGCAGGAGTGGCTGACCACAACTGAGAAGATAGTACAAGGAAGTAGCAATCGGCTCCATGACCTTCCTTCCAAGAGGAGAGAACAGCAAAAGCTGCAGGTGACTTACAAGTGTTCTTAACACATCCAGACCTTCCTGTCCCATCCTCCTGGCCTCAYTGGTTACTTACAAAAGCTTAATCATTCTAGCATCCTGACCTCTAAATAAGATGGGAACTGTTTTCGAGGTTTGCTGTTGGTGATCCTGTTCCATCAAGTTTTGCATCTCCACATTTCKTACAACATGCTGCTCCATTGCTGTAACCGTATGGTGTGCCTTTCTCAGCAAGCTTGCCATATGTCACTCCTGTATTTCATGGCACCTTCATGCTTCTCTATTTCCTGCTTTCTTGCACCCACTCTTATTATTACTGTGCTTGTGCTTTACAGTCTGTCCTTGAGGAAATAAGCTGCCACGAGCATCAGCTCAACAGGCTAAAAGAGAAAGCTCAGCAGCTGTGGGAAGAACAAGCTGTCAGCAAAAGCTTTATGCGCAGAGTGTCTCAGTTGTCTTCTCAGTATCTTGCTCTAAGCAATCTGACAAAGGTAATGCATCCAGTGTATGTGCTCTTAAGCAACTCTGATGTATGTGGGGAAAAATTAAGACTGAAATGTGAAACACTGCAGTTGTCTTGCTTGCCTGCTCTGTGATATGTCTGAGCTATTCTGTCTTTCACATTGACTTCTAGGAGTGAGGAGTAAGGACTGTCAACAAAATGTAACAGTAATTTTTTTTATTGTTCAAAAGTTTACTGATTAAGAAGTAAACACCACCTGATTATTCAATAATCAGAYTTGATTTTGATTCTTTCRAGCACTRAAGACATTTTAGTTTTGTTATAAGTGGCATCTGAAAAAGRTATTTTTYAAAAATGAGCAGAGGTGGAGTTTTTTATAGAAAATACAGGATGCAGACAAGTTGTTATTTCATCTAATCCTATAATGATGATTGTTGGCATTGTAACTATTTTCACCTAAAAGTTTTAGATTGGTCTTCTAAAAAAATTACCTCTTAAGCTGCTTTTGAATGTTCAAGGGGAAGCATAGGCCACAGTATAAACCWACCAAAAACTGAGTTTAATATAACTCTCTTTTTTTGAGTGGTGCTTCRCACACTTCACCACTTAATAGTTATACCATCTCTCTGGTGCAGACAAATAAGAAAGCCTCCATAATAAGACTGTTATTTTTCTCAAAGTTCATATCAAGATGAAGGCTTAATATAGGCATACAGTTGCTACAGTAACAAGAATGAATAAAGATATAGGAAATATGTTTTGGAATAACAATTCCAAATAAAATATTTGTGTTTAAGGGATTGCTACTTTGCAAAGTCCTACTTTTTCTGTAGAAGTAACAATTATAAAGCATGTCTTTGACTTACTGAAAATGATTGAATGCAGGGCCATAATAAATTTTCATGTCTACAAAATGAAAAAGTGAAAGATGCATGAGTTACTAACATAAGCTTATGTGAGCAGAACTTGTAGGAGATGTCAGGATGAGYAGGAGTCAGCTAAGGTGCAGGATGCATATGATCCAGCCTATCAGAGAAATCCTGAAACTTCTTGTATAGCCATAGATCTTGAGAAAGATCTTGAGAAAGATCCCTCTCAGTAACTTCCACAGGCTGTTACATTGACTTGACTTTAGTTCTCTGTCACAGTGGGAAAAAAACCCACACTCTGCCCTGTATTCTTGTTCACCTCAAGCCTTTTAGCATTTGTTTTTGAGTTGTGTGAGTGTCAGTGATTTTTCAGAAGAATGGTTTTACCAGTGAGAGTCATTGAGGAAGACAGGTCTTTTCCAGATACCATAAAAGTAACGTTGTTGCAGTAGTGTAGCTTCTCAGGCTTAAATCTTTCATTGTACTGGCTGATTTCACAAGTTAGCTTCCATTGCAACACTGACATGGAGCTTAGATATGATTTACCAGGTGTTTAAGAATAAGTGAAACCAGAAAACTGCAGCTTTAGATTTAGAAGATAAAAAAATAACATTTCTGAATTTTTCCTTTGTATTTTATGTTTGGATAATTCATTTCTGTGCTYAAGTGTACTTTTAATTATCAGTGTACAAAGGAAACTAATGTGTATAGTTGATGAGATTCATTCTGAAGTCCATGAGTTGGTGTGGGGAATAGGTGATCCTTTAAATAGGTGTCGGTGCTAATTGCTGTATGAATTGCAGGAGAAAGTTTCCAGAATGGATAGGATTGTAGCAGAGCACCAGCAGTTCTCACAGAGTGTCAAGGACCTCCAGGACTGGGTTGCTGATGCAGTTCACATGCTGGATTCCTACAGTCATCCTACTGCAGACAAGAGTGTTCTGGACAGCCGGATGTTAAAACTAGAGGTATGGAAACAGGAGTCCAAAACCTGCTCTTTTTAGATGCATATGAAAACTACAAGTATAGGATACTTAGTTCTTGCACATTAGTCTAACTGTTGCTCAGATGCTGATTTTCAGTTAACTGAAAAATAACTCCTTTTGTAGCAGAAAGAGCCCATTATTAGAACTTTCCTCTAAGAAGTCGATAAGAACCTTAATGACATGGAGAATGCATATATGAAAATTCTTGAAGTACTCAAAAGATGTTGTGTGGCTGATGAAGATTAAATGGAAGAAGTAAGATAGTCACTTTTGTTAGYTTAGTATATTTCAATATATATGCCTAGATCTTACAAGTGATACAGTTGATTCAGCAAATCTTTTCCTATAATTCTTTGCATTTAAAATTGTGACTACAGTTAAGAAATTAGCATCTGTTGATAACAGAACACAATAATGTTAAAGAGCACTATTTAGAAAAMAATACTTTTCATTTTACTGATGTCTTGGATTCTGAGCCAAAAATCTTGGAAATTTTAAGGATGGGTCAAAAAGCAAAAAATTGTAGCATAATACTAAAACTATGYTTTGGCTTTTGTTCATTGAATCTTTTGGGTTCATGCTTTCAGGTTTTTCATGACTACATAGTGTTAGAAATTGAGTTTGCAATGGCACAGCTCCAGGGGCTGAAGTCCCTAGGATGACATTGATGACAGATTTTATTTGTTGATAGCTTCCTGTTGCAAATATATCCTGGAGTGGCAGACTGTATTTCAGCCTTGCAGAGGAGCTTTGTCATTACATCTTGTTGTCTCTATGAATTAATCCTCCTGTTTTCTATCTAAGGGATGCTTCCTTTGGAATGCCAGCCTTTTCACTGAACAATACTTTCTCTGATATACTCAAAGTGTATATTTTGTGGAATCTCCACAGATTCCACAAAAATTTCTCTGTAAACTAAAGGTCTTCTTAATAGCCTGAACCTACCCATTGAAAGTCACTTTCATTTGTGAAGCCTAGCTGTGAACCCCACTGTCCATCTTCCAATTTACTACAAGCTGCTAAATATGATCAGGTCATGTTCTATTAAAGCTAGTTAGAATATTCMTGTCCAGGTAATGATAAAAATAAACTGTATCTACTCACTTCTCAGGGCCTGCTAGCAGTGAAACAAGAGAAAGAAGTSCAAATGAAAATTGTTCTGGCAAGAGGAGAATCTGTTCTGCAAAATACTTCTCTGGAGGGAGTACCAGTAATTGAAGGCCAGTTGCAAAATCTGAAGGACAGCTGGGCTTCTCTTCTGTCTGCTTGCATCCAGTGCAAGAGGTGAAGAGGGARTSAAGTGCASAATGATGCTTAGTAACAAAGCACTGTCAAAATGTYTGAAACATAATTTTATTGCTATGARAGTCAAATTGATGTAAAATGRTTGCACATGCTAAACACTTTGGGTCTAGAAGTTGTGATATATTCATTTGAAGTGGAAGAAAGGGAGGAAACTGTGARGGATCTTAGCTTTATTAACACTTACTGTCAGTTTACTCTTAAAATTGGATTCCACATTCATAATCTTGGATATTTTACTTTGTGTTRCACTTGATGCTTTGAAATGAGGATCAGAAATGAGAAGATTTTTTCATGGGCTTTAATGGTTGCTCTGTCAAGATCCTGCCTGGTTTTCCACTTGCTAGCATTCCAAAGAACATACCGTAAATTACAGTGTCCAATAGTGCTGCTCCTAGTGATAAAGAAATAGAAAAGAAAAAATGGAGATTTCTTTGGTGGAGCATCAATAGTTGCAAATATTTCAAGTTGAAGGAACAAAGGTAATTAAACATTAGAATGCAGCAACTTCTGAATGTAGGTGAAGGGGCAGAAAATTTCTGATTCTGGGTCTTATGCATCCAGTTGCAATTTATTTACTAAACCTAGAACGTGTCAGCTAGCTACATAAATTACACATCTGCTTAATATTCCAGGTTTGGAAAACTTAATTTCCTTTTATTAGTCAAACAGTGCTCCTGGTTAAAACCTGTAGGATTTGAACACATTGCTTATCTTGTAATATATCTCTCTTGAAAATATATTCTAGAATATCTGTATATGACTAGATCTCACTGCTCAAATAGCATGGGAACTTCCACTATCACAAAAAATATGTGTTTTTAAATTACAGTCAACTGGAAGGAGCTCTCTCCAAATGGACAAGTTACCAGGAAGACGTTAATCAGTTTTCCAGATGGATGGAAAAAGTAGAAGCAAGTATGAATGCTTCTGAAAGGCAATATGCTGAACTGAGGGAAAAAACAGCTGCCCTCAGCAAAGCAAAGGTGTGTTTGATTTACARTAAAACATCAACAATTCCATAATGCCTTAGAGGCAGTAAAACAAACTCTCTAACTGCAAGATCAATCTGTGGTCTTGTTTTAATGGTGTCCTTTATGTGTTCTTCTCTTTCTAATTTGCAGCTACTCAAYGAAGAGGTGTTGAGTCATAGCAGCCTGTTGGAGACTATTGAAGTGAAAGGAAAGGGGATGGCTGAGCATTACATTGCTCAGCTTGAGCTGCAAGACCTTCAGGAGAGGTATAAGTTCCTCAAAGAAAGAACAAAGGTACAGTTTTTCTTCATAGGACTCCTTGTTTAGTTGGCAACAAGGAAAAATCTTTTCATTGATCATTTATTTTACACTTAAGTGAGGATTARGAGTTTGGGGACAGCTGTAACAGAAACCTGCTAGGGTAATGACTAAATCTGTCTTCCTGTACTGGGCTTCAGATCTTTCAGAAGGGTTCTAAAAATCAGGATAATAGTCTGAGGAGCTCCATGTCAAAAGGTTCATTGACTTCAGCACAGATATAATTTTACCCATTGTGACTGAAATGTTGAAAAAAATCTTCAAAATCTGCATAAGTGTATGTTTGCAAATTTTACCAGKCAGTTGTGTGAGTCACAAATGGTTGACAGCTACAGAGATTTTAATAATGAACACAAACCTTATTAGCAAAATAAGCTGACACATGTGTGATAAGTACTTCATTTACTGATAGATATTGATATTGTATATCTGGAAAAGATTGGGGCATAGATCAGGATGGGGTTTAGGGTAAGATATAAGGTAATAAAAATAATAAAAGACCTAGTGACAGATTTAAAGTTAGGTGATTATCTCYAGTTAACCCAAACTCTTCTGTGATAAATAATGACAAAGGCATGCTCGGACAGCCAACTTAGCTTCAGGACAGCAATATAGTAAAATTGAATTTTGTTGTCTCAGTGATGCCTTTGTTATATAGAATGACAAAATTCAAAATTCAGCCAAAATTCAGTTTTTCAAACACAAAAGATACAGTGCTCTCTTGCACAACTGCAAAAAATGTCGTGCTCTAGCTTCCTTTTTATCTTGAGTGAATAAAATTGCTCAGATTTGCCAGAGAGATACATAAGTCCTGGGAAATGCTGGTAAATACCTACTATTCCTGTTAGCATGGGGGTACCCTAGTCTTTACCTTTTTCTCTTGCACAAAGCTATACAGRCTGCCTATGTTTGCTCAGCTTGAGCAACAGCATGGGAACAATAAGAAAGGGGTGGTGGCTCATGGAGGCAAAAGTTCTGTGCATCTTACCCCATGTAGCAAGAAGCATTCCTTCTTTCTCTTCCACCTAATATCCCAGATGATTGGTCTTTCCTGTTCCCAACTGTGGTGATGGTGTTAAGTATCAAGAGTGCAAACAACCCTTAGAAAGAAATTCAAAGTTCAAAGCAAATACCTGGAAAAYAAGGAATATTCAAATCTTTTACTAWWCCTCTGGCCAGGCAGGAAACCTGACAAGATCCCCCAAGGGTTTATGGCCCACATCTGAGCTGACCAAGACTTGTAATTTCSTARGCCCCTGTTGAGAGGCAAGAAAACTGGTCTTTCTTTTCCCCTTCCCACTTCTGGGCATGACAGGCCTTGTAAAAGATGTGATAAGACTGCTGTTTTTCTCCTTTCTCCTACTAGACAGACCTGTTAGAAATAAGAGGTAAAGCAGACAGTAAGTTCGTAGGTTTATAAAGTGTCTTTTTATGAGCCTGCTGCTCTCAAATGCAGCCTGTCTTGTCCTAATCAGAACTTGATTCCCCATTCTCATAATTTCTTAGGGGATGTGAATTGCATGTAGTATAATTTTCTTGCACTTAGTAAGACYAATCTTGTGCCAGTGTATGACACCTTTCCTTCTGTAGTCCAGGTAAGGTAATATTTTAGTGCTGAAATTATTGTAACTCGCTCACCCACATACACAGAAGACTTGTAGTCTGTTTCTTCCTGTGCTCTGTAGGGACTGCCTGCAAATATCTTCCAACCTAAGATAGTAGATAATCCTAAGAGAAGATTCCAATTCCATTTGCAAAAAAAAAAGTTTAAAAAGTCATGCAGAAGAAAAAAGTCCAATTTCTAAGCTCATATGCTTTTTAATCACWTCAGCAAAGTTAATTTCAATTGCAGTAAAAATCAAGAAAGTTTTTTGCTATTAAACACTAAAGTGTTGTTTAAAAGTAATCCCAGATCAAAACTCTAAATCTCAGAAGTTACAAACTTATCTTTTGGGATAAGTATCTTTATCCCTGTATGTGCTCCCTCTTTCCCTGTAATTGATTAAGTCATCTTCAAAATTAAAGTACTCTTGAATTCTTGGAAAGTTCAGCATCACATACAAACTTTTTCCCTTGGGGGATGGTTGGGGTTTATGTTCTCTCAGTTTGACAATGCACTAAGATATGTAYACATATTTGTAAATATTTCCACATGCAGGAGGTTGTAACAAAAGCTGAAGGACTGCTTACCTTACACCAAGAATACCAAAGAAACCTGAAGGCCTTTGAAGTATGGCTGGAGAAGGAGCAGGAAAAGCTTGACTGTTTATCACATCTTGATGGTGATGCCCAGGAACAGGAGGCAACACTCCGAGATTTACAGGTACACAATGTGTGCCACCTTAAGAAAAAAAAAAAACCAAATTGATCCTGTGATGGTATAGTAACGGAATAACATTTATTGCTAAGCAAAAATAGTCTTGAGAACCACTTGAAATTGCATTTCAAGTATATGAGCACTTTGGGTCTCACCACACTATTGGTGGTGCCAATAAAGGTAGTGGAAATATTGTTGCTCATTTCTGGAAAGAAGCGTCAGACCTTGAATGAAATCCCCAGGCATACTAATCCTTTCTTGAAAGTATTTAATTTCTGTTAGATGTTGGTCTATCTCTTCTTTTCCCTGCATGTTTCATAAAATATGAAAAACATTTTCATTGGTGTTCCATCTTTTATTGCTCACAGTGCAAGTGCACCTACTTCCAGGCAGTTCCAGCCATGCAGGCTGGCTCCCATAGCAAGGTGGGAAGACTAACCCTGACTCACCTCAGGGGAAGTGAAAAGTGAACCCATGGTGCTTCAGTAATTCCCCAGTTAATATCTTAAGCTGACTTAAAATGCTTTAACACCTCTTGTTGAAGGAACACAAAGTCTGTACTTGAGATATGAAATGTTTATTACCTTATTCAGTATGCTGAGAGGGTCTTTGTATGATCAGGGACTCTGCATATATTTCTGCTCATTATAGTTACTCTACAAAACCCTTCTTGAAAATCTAGATATGTATCTCAAGTGAAATCTGAGATGAAACAGCTCTGTTTTGTTAAGGTTATTTCCTTGTTATGTTTTCTAATGAGATTGAATCACTTTGTACTTTCTGATTAAGTGCTAATAAGCACAAAAATGCCATATATGTCCAGAAGMGGGTATCAAAAATTATTCTGGAGCGTTGTCTCAAACATATGTAAAAATAAATAGGTTTGTTTATTTTAGAAGATTGAAGCCTCTGTTTTTAAAGAGATTCAATTTTAGAGTCAGTCTTACAGTCTGCTTGCCACATCTGGAAAGTTTTGAATTTATGCTGTGGTGAATGGATTSCATCCATGCTTGGCTCTGGCAGCCAGTGTTTCTGAATTGATAAACTTGGCAGGAGAGGAAGGAATTTAATGCATGCTTTGTCAATAATTTTCTGCAGTTCAATTGCCAGTAATAGTGATATTTGGTGTGCTTTGTAAGTCAACATGCTATCACTGGTGTTGTTAGAGGAAAGACTCTCTCTAATATGTGTTTAATCATGGATAACTAAAGGGAATTCCCAGCCGTCTTCCGAGGAACCAAGGAGGCTTTTGCCATGTGTGAATGAAAGCTGTCAATGTAGGTTATATAACTAACTCTGCCTTTACAGGAGCTGCAGGTCCACTGTGCAGAGGGACAAGCATTATTGAATGCTGCTGTCCATGCCAGAGAGGAGGTGATTCCCTGGGGTATTCCCCAGATAGAAGACAGAGTCCTGGAATCCTTACGGCAGGATTGGCAAGTTTATCAGCACAGGCTTTCTGAAGCAAGAAGCCAATTAAATGCCACTGTGAGCAAACTGAGGTTAATGGAGAAAAAATTTGAGAAGGTTAATGACTGGTTAACAAACCTGGAGAAGAAAGTTGCTATCAGGACTGGGAGGAGATCTGGTAGAGCAACAAAGGAAATGCAGCTTCAACAAATGAAGGTAAAGAATATAGTTAGGGCATTTCTTAAACAAAATGCTGTGTGAGGTTTCCATGTCAGTTCCTGGTTGCACTGTGAAAATGAGAGCAAGCTTTTCAATTTATTCTGAACTGATCACTAAAATGATGGATCCAAGAGAGCTTTGTGCCTTCTAGATYCAGGTTCTTCCCATTTTACTGGTGGAGGTATGGCTATAGCAATGTTGAAATCCTGCGGGGAGATCTGTAATTCTTATACTGTGTAGTGTGTGAAGATGTAACTGAGTACAGAGATATGCAGTGGAATGGAAAAGAATTAATAWGGTAACAAGAGTAAAATGTGACCAACTGTGTTATGAAGTCTCCACTGTGTTGATATAATAATTCTCCTTCAGTCACYGGAACAAAAAGACATGATTCTGAATAAACACAGGAAGCAGATTTGAAGCCAGGTTACACTTTAGAGTCATCTTCAAAACTTCAGGTGAAATCTRTAAGTCCAGATTGGATTTCTACTTTACGAGGGGGGAAAAAAATTACAAAAAGTATTGAATCTGTTGTAATGAAATGCAGTCCATATGGGATGAAAATCTTCCCAGCATATTTGTTACAATAATTTCCATCAGATTCTGGTTTATTTTTCAGTTGTAAATTGATGTTTACAACCATGTATTTGTTTTCCTTTTCAATGATTTCTTGACTTAGTTACARTTAAATTCCTGATAGTTTAAGTTTGATAATTTCTTTCTCATAGAAGTGGCATGAAGACATTACAATCTACAAAGATGATGTAGAGGAAGTTGGGGTATTGGCTCAGCAAATACTAGAGGAAAATCTCACTGCAAGTAGACTGGGAAGTCAGGCTACACAGCTTACATCTCGCTACCAAACTCTTCTTCTTCATGTCTTGGTAAGTAATGAAAACTAATTCAWTGTACCTTCATAAACTGACAATTAAGAAGCAAATACAAACAGACTTTTGTAATTAGAGTTTATCAGAGTCKATTCATTACTGTAGACTCAATGGCATAGTATTCACATATATATTCATRTACATATACACATAGATCTCATTGGATTAAATGTGTTACAGAAACATGATCAGGGTAATGAAGTAGAATGCTCAGTMATTATCWTTTTTGATAGTTTCAGGAGAGAAAYTCAGARTAAARTATKCTTRAATGCTAATTGACCTCTCRAAAAATGTTTTTAGACTGCCATATTAGTATGGGGAAAATTTGATTTGGTGAAGTGCAGTGTTCAGGTTATCTTAAGTAGTAATTGCCTCATGGTAATGTAATGACAAGTCACAATTCAAAGTTCAAAATGTGAGTACATTGTCAGTGTTTAGTATTAGTTCAGTTTTAACATTGGTGATTGCCATATGTACACCTAACAAATTATTCACTATTTATTAAATAACTCAAAGTCTATATGTTTTATCTTTGTATAGTAGGTTTTATTAATAAATAACAATTTAATGTTATCTGAAACCARTAGCAGTGATAAAYATCTTGGTGGTCCTTGTTTCTATCCCCTACCCTCCATATTTSTTTGAAGGAGCAAGTGAAGTTTCTGGAGGAAGAAATACGCTGTATGGAGGAGTCAGAATTGTCTTTTAGTGCTTACACAAATTGGTATGGAGCTACTAACAAGAACTTCAAAAATGTGATCACCAAATTTGATGTGGTTGATAAAACAGTAATGGAGAAAAAAGTGCAGAAACTAGAGGTACAGCTTTCTTAAATGCAATTTTTTGTTTCTGTTCCCAAACAGGAGGCTGCATTTTAACATGCATCTTAACAGCTGCTCAAAATACTGACTTTACCTTGCCTAAGAGAAGACAATGGGATAACACCACACAGTACAAAACTTTTTGTTATCACATCTCGTTAGATCATAGTTTGGCTATTGAAGTTACAAGTAAATAGCTAAATAATATAGCAAAGAGTCCTAAATAATATAGCCCTAAATAATAGTCCTGTCCTTCCATAAGGCATGCTTGTATCTGTTTTATGCTAGGTTAAAACTTAAAATAAATTCCCATATCCCCAATTCCCCAGAAGTACACTTAATTTTTGCACCGTGTATYTTCTATGCCCTATGGCAAGAAGTGCTTCCTGTTTCTCTTTATTGAAACACTCATGTTTCATCTCAAAAGTTACAGATGAGCTTCTCATATGTCCTGCAGCTTAAGTAGCTTAAACGTAATATGCTAAGGGAAAGCTTGCATCTGTTCCAGAATTTGGAGTACAGATCCTCTCCTGGGAGCCTTCAGTTTCTCTGTTTAAATTCACAAGCCCAGTGCAGGACAGAAGCGTTTGCTTTATCTGCTTCCTTCTAGCTTGACACACCTTAACTCCAGGCAATTTTGCACTGAAAAGTCCACTCATTTTCCCTAGCAATTCTTYGTCTGTCTGTAGCAAAGTTAAACAAAAGGTAACTTTTTATACGTTTTCTGTTAACCAAGGTTTCCTTCACAGGTGCTATTGAGTGATATGGACATAGGCCATAGTTTGCTGAAAWCAGCCCGTGAGAAGGGGGAGCGGGCTATAAAATATATGGAAGAAAATGAAGTTGACCAGTTAAGAAAAGAAATTGGAGATCATGTGGARCAGCTTGAAGAGCTGGCTGGCTCCATCAGAAAAGAGCACATGAATTCAGAGAAGTGTCTTCAGCTAGTAAAGGAGTTCTCAGACAAGTACAAGGCCCAAACTCAGTGGGTCATGGAGTACCAAGCCATTTTACATGCTCCTGTGGAGCCAAAGAGTGAACTCTATGAGAAGAAGGCACAATTGTCCAAATACAAGGTAAAAAGGGGTCATCTCATAGGACTACTGAATTGATTTTAATGTAGTGCTTCTCAATAAATCCTCCGATCAGGTATCCAAGTTCCTTCAGTARGTACATGAGATGTTTCTGATCTGGATGTCCCAATCAGCATCACTGAAAACATGTATAATATCTGCCTCTACAAACCAGACTGAGCCCCTGGATTTGAAATGTGAATGTCCTAAAAAGATTTCCATATCTGAAAATTTCCTGTAATGGAGCAAAATTCTTTTATGAGTACACATACAAGTGATTCCATTGATCCCAAGAGAGKTGATTGCAGTTGAATGAATATAGAAATCAGTTGGTCTTTCTTGGCTTCAGACATTGTCACTGTTTACATTGACTTAATCAGCTTTCTGGTTAAAGCTGGATGTCCCAGCTCAACTGGTATCCTAGACAGTCAGCTGCTGTGACCTCCCAAGTTTTTGTCAGGATTTTAAGGAAGTGTTTGGGGTTATTTTCCAGTCACAAAAATAAGTAGAAAATTTGATAACAAACCCCATTTCCTCTTCTAATGATGTTTTTGTAAAATACTCCAGGATTACAGATGTTTCATGATATGTGTACTGCGCCTGGCTGAGGTGGAGTTAACTCTCCTCTCAGCAGCCCATATACTGCTGTGCTTTACATTTGTGGCTGAAAAATAACCAATGTTTTGGTTATTTCTGAGTAGTACCTACATTACTTCAAGACTTTCTTGCTAAAGCTGCCCTGTACCCCTTGCCAGCTTCCCCACTCCAAGCTGTATGTCACAGCTGTGTGGTTGCTTTCTACATGTTTGGGGAGTTGTACTCTCTAGAGTACAGT
The DNA here is from genome assembly GCA_902810485.1 of Alauda arvensis. Lineage (NCBI taxonomy): Eukaryota > Metazoa > Chordata > Aves > Passeriformes > Alaudidae > Alauda > Alauda arvensis. Next base: position 1,504,522 of record CADDXX010000101.1, read on the forward strand.
GTAGGCACTCATCACACCCCATCTCATTAAGGGGATGGCTTTGGTGATGCTTTCCCACCTATTTTCATAATTTGTTCCTCTGAACAAATTTTATCCCTGGCACTGGCCACTTCATACAGATGAATGCCCTTTGCATCACCAGCTCCAGCTGTCAGCCATGCCACTAGCCCTCTCAAAATGAGCAGTTGATTTTARGTGTGTGCAAAGTTGTCTCAGGGCAGGGCTGAGAAACAGAATCCTGCGTTGGTAAATAAATTTCTGGCTGTTTGGAAAGGATGATGTAATCCATGTTAGAAGGCTGTGCATCAGATCAAAGGCAAGTTAGTGAAATTCATCTCCAGTGATCAGTAGATATATTTTAATTCTTGCTTGCATTGTAGTCCATACAACAGACTGTTCTGTCTCATGAGCCCTCAATAAAGTCAGTGATTGAAAAGGGAGAGGCACTTTGTGATCTGGTGAATGATGTGACTCTAAAGAACAACATTCAAGACCTTCAGAGCAGTTACCAGGAACTCTGCAGCAAAACAAAGGTAAAAAGGGAGAAACCTCAGGGTCCTTCCAAATATGTTTTCACCCCTCTTTAAGAAATTRACTATTAATTTCATGCTGTCATGTCTGTACAAAGAAACAGCTACCTTTAATTCCTTTTGTTTTGTTGTGGGGTTTTTTTGGGTTTTTTTGTTTTTTTTTGTTTTCTTTTGGAGAGGGGACAGAAGTGACAGGCAAATTTTGAATAGGGAAATAACTACTTAAATAAGTCTAACCAGAACAGCTGAAATTAATTTTGAGAGTGGCAGGTGAAGTCTTTGTGTTTTGTAACACTAAGGGGATACGTATCATTGACTAGTCTGTGTTACTGTTACTGCTTTTAAAAGTGTTTAATAGAATTTTAAATGCATTATTTCTTGGAGGAACAGATGCCCTTAGATTATACTCTCTCTTGATCTCCACAAACACTGTTTAGTTTACTTGTTGAATAAAAGGCACCAGAGAAAATAAACTGCAAGGCAGATATCATTAAATTCATCAAGGGCATTATTAATTAACATTGATTCATTAGTCCATATGTATGTAGTATTTTGAAAGGTCTAATGCTTCTAAATACATCCTAAAGTATGATTACTCCTAAAGCTTTTAATAGGTTATACTYCTAACAAGGATAAGCTCTGCAAACCATTAGTACTTATGTTTGACCTAGGCACATTTAATTGCCAATCCATCCACCAATAGGAGATGATTTTATTTTTCAAGGTTGATTTTTAGTTTAAAGGCACGCCTCTGGTCTGTACCAAAAAATTATTTCCATTGCATTAGATAAAATGTTGGTGGCTGAAATTTAGAGAAGCTTCTTGAAAAGAATAAATACTTTTTAACTCAGTGKGTACATTCTTAGTTTGCCTGCCTCAGACACGGGCAGTAGGTGCATGTRAAGGCTGTAAGCAGCAGCCATAGCATTTGGTAGGTCAAGTGCAGTCTCTCAAAGAGTGTGTAATAACTGTTAGTGAACTTAATGCCAAGTTGATAGTATTCATTTTTTCAAGTGTTTCCCTCAGTCTTCAAAGTATGGTGTTTCATCTGGAGTGAAAATACTGCTCAATACCACAGAAGTAATTATTCACAGAAATGGATTCACAGAATAAATGGGTCTTTTGATATCTTCCTTTGCAGTCTATTGATATGAGATTCCCTCACACGAATATAAATTTAGATGATTATTCTTACTATGTTTTCAAGTTCTTGGTGGGTTTTGGATTGTTTGGGGAGTTTTTCTGAACTCTTGTCATAATGTGAAAATTTAATTTTGGTTATTGTGGACCTGCAGGCATATGTTGAAACCTTGGAGGTGAGAGTAAAAGAACAYGAGGATTACAATAGTGATTTGCAAGAAGGGGAGAAATGGTTACTGCATATGTCCACCAGATTGGCCAGCCCTGACCTCATGGAAAGCAACAATCTTGAAATAATCACTCAGCARCTAGCTAACCACAAGGTGGGTTTGCTATTGGTTATCTTCCTTTGCAAAATAGAATTTTTCTTCTCTGCCTCCACTCCAGAGGAGTTTTTCTATTTTATTTTTCTTAACTGCTAACTGTGCAAATAAGCATCAGTGTCATTAWTCCAGTTTACAAATCTGGCTTGTCAGCATAGTTTCTTGGATGAAACTGCATTTACACAAAGAGCTTTGTAGTACTCTGATCTGAATTCTGTGTCAGATTTTCCCTGAGACTTCCCAGGAAATGAACCACAAAAGCTGGATTTTGGTCATTTTACTCCTGAGGTATTTTTTGCTCTAGAAATTTTAAGTTTGAAAAGAAAAATTAAAAATTTTCTTGATATGGATCAGCTAACAAGAACTTTAGAAATGTGATCACCAAATTGGATGTGGTTGATAGAAAAGAAATGGAGAAGAAAGTGCAGAAACTAGTGATACCTCTGTGAGGTTGTTCTAACTCTAGGTTCTTCTATTAGGCTGTAGCATTTTCTCCATTGCTTTTATTCAAGGTGTTGTTATGGTTGCTGTTAGTGAGAATCATTTAATACCTTGATAGCCAATGCTTTCTAGAAGATAAAAGAGAGCAAAATSCAACCTTCCACTACCTGAAACTGAGATTCCAATGACAAATATTGAAGTTTTTTAATTATTTGTGATTGGTGTGTCATTCTTTAAGTAACCTCCTAAGATAAAAAATTGGTTCCACCAAAGCTGATGGAAAGAACTGTCCAATGTGAGAGTGATATGGAATGTGATATGATTCAGCATGAGATTTAATTTGCATTACTAGACACAAGAGAAGCTGGAGAAGCCCTGAAGAGCGGGCAACAAATGAAGATTAAATGTAGTCACGGGGTCTGAGCACTCTGAGCATACACATTATGACAGTGCTACTGCTGTTTCTGTGTAAAGGCTTTTGACAATGAATTTACAATGAACATGCAATCCAATAGCCAATCCAATTGATTTGGATCCAACACATGTTGTCTGAATGTTTTTTTTTTCCAAATCTGAAGATGAAAAGTGTTTAAAGGAGGGAGAAAAATATTCTGCACCACAGCATATTCCTTCAAAAGTATTTTATCTGTTTCTTAGGCTATCATGGAAGAAATTGCAGGATTTGAAGATCGTTTGAACAACCTTAAGAGTAAAGGYGATTACCTGATCAGTCAATGCTCAGAACATCTTCAAGCAAAATTTAAGCAAAATATACAAAGCCATCTTCAGGGGACAAGGGACAGCTATTCTGCCATATGTAGCACAGCCCAAAGAGTAAGTCAAAGATTCTTGGTCCAAAGGTTTTTCTCTTGTAATGCCATTTAAAAAAAAAAGTGCATTAATTATTTCTATGAGTTATTTCTTTAAATGGTAGAAAACTCTTCCTACTCTTCTCATTTCAATTGAGCCTACAGGTTTCTGAGCACTTCAWCMTTCCTGTGCTACAGTTTAATTCCTYGTGATMTAAATGTTGTCTTGCAACCAGCAAAAGTAGTGGCCTATCAGTTCTTACCTTAATCGTGCCACTTGCTCACTACCTTCCTGTTGCACTAGCTTCTGAGCAGCTGCAGCAAAAAAAATTAGACCTTTTCTATTTCAAAAACTAGGGAGTAAATCACAGTCTTAGTGTTGATAGTTTGTGTATATATATATATATATATATATATATATATATATAAACAGGTCTCAAATATGTTCTAGGAAATACTCTCCCTCTCATTAAAACCAGAATATGCCCATAAGAAGGGTCAGCTGGGTCATTCTGTTAAACTAATTTGGAGATCAAGCCAGCAGTCCAAAARCCCCCAAACAAAACCCCAAAAACCATAAAAAAAATAACCCAGAAACAAACTAAAAATCATCTTCTACAAAATCARTGCAAAAATGTTGGATACAAAGAGRRGAGAGCATGCCCTTCATTTGCATCTCTGTTTTTTCTTTYCAGAAGCTATGCATTAAATATTGTCTATCTTCATCAGATGTTGGCAGGGTGCAGTGAGAGTTTCAGAAGCTTTCAGCCCTTGGTACTTTCATGTACAAGGGCTAAAATAATCAAGGTCTTAATAATTCTGTTTTATCGGCAGTTTTCAAGGTAGGAAAAGAGAGACAATGGTGATGTTTGAAAATGTGATAAACTGACAAAATGTTTTGTTCAGGTGTACCAGACTTTGGAACACGAGCTCCAGAAGCATGTTAATCATCAGGATACTCTTCAACAGTGCCAGACTTGGCTTTCTACAGTGCAGTCAGAGCTAAAGCCAACTACTTGGACACCTTTCAGCCTGGCAGATGCAGTTAAACAGGTAAAAGTTTAGCACTTGAAAAAGCTCAGTTATTCTTAATGAAGTAGGTTCAGGTAAGCAATTCAAATTTCTGGAAATTAGATATTTTCTAGCCTTCTCAGAAAGCTGTGTAGCYTCAATGTTCATTCCCAACACCAAAAGGAATACCTYGAATGCARCATARCTGTAGGTGAAAAATCAAAGAGGGSTTTTGCTGGCTCTGCTTAATGCTTAGGAAAATGTTACCTGAAAAATCTTGGCTGGTTAGATAAATCTGCTCAGATCCTCTATAGATGTGTTTAGCAGAGGGGTTGTCTCTTTCTCCTTGTCCAATTGCCTGTCTGTCCACTACGTTCCTTATGAGACCYGTTTTCACACTTCCATGGACACAGAGTCAGTTATCAGCAATTAAAACAATTTTTCAGTCTAAGAGCACAGAACTGCCTGTAGCTGCATTGACCATTAAGATTTTTYTCGTTGCCTGTTATTCCCAGCAGTTGCCTCTTGATTATTCTTAGTGACAGTGTGTTTTACATTGGATTTGTAGCTTGGTTTTAAATTAAACTGGTATGRTGCTAAAAATGCTGGAATTCAGAGMTGTCTCATCCATCACYTCRATTAACAGAGACCTTGAAATACTAGAGATGGCAGAAATACTACAAGGGCAGGGCAAGCAGGGTGTGACACAGTGAGACCAGCACCTAAGTGCCATTAAACTGAATTTCTCATTATCTGTCAGAAACGGAAAAATTTTGTAGCTTTTGGAACAGGACATGTTGGTAATCCCATAAAGCCCTGGTTCCCATTCACATAGGGAAAGTCTCTACCCTTGTTGAGACTGTGTGTTTCTGTCCAAGCATTAAGCTGCCTAATCCATATGTCTCTAACTGCTTCAGTAATTGGATAATAATCGAGTTTTTAAGGCTTTTTAATTATAACATAGCAACCTTACCTAAAAAATAAGGTGTTTCTACCTTTAATTTTATGGAAAAAATAAGAAGGAAAAGTAAAAATACTAAGATGTATGATTGTAATGAAACAAGATATTATTTCCACAGTCTCAGGGTTTATTTTTGAGTTGTCTTCCCTCAGGTTAAACATTTCCGGGCTCTGCAGGAGCAGGCCAATACATACTTGGATCTTCTGTGCTCCATGTGTGATCTATCCGATGCCACAGTGAAGAGTACAGCAGCAGATATTCAACAAACCAAACAAACGGTACAAGATAACCACAACAACCCACTTTTAATCCTATTTAGAGCTTTAACTGCTTTGATCTGTTCCCTTTTGAAAAGGTCATATTGGGTAATGGTTTAAAGAAATGTCATCTTACTTTCATCTTAAGGATTTCTTTAGAGATAGCTAAACAGTTTTCTCTTTCTGCTTCTTTCTTTTTTTTTTTAATTATTACATCCATACATTGTCATCTTGATACTAATAAAAAGACAAGTAAGGTTGCCAAAGGTTCTTAGGCAATGTTACAAGATGTTGGTCTAAAGCCAGAGAAATAACATTCTGTGCGAGAAAACTTGATTCAAGTTATATTTTCAAGAAGCACAATTCAGTCTAATCTTCTCTGTATTTTATTAAGTCTGAGACATATTCTATTGTTATCATTTATTCAGCAATAGACTGATGCTCATATTGGCCTATATTAATAGATAACTGATATAATAACAATCATAACAATAAAAATACGATGATTCAGTTCATGAATCAAAGTGCATCTATTTCAGCATATAAATTTATAGAAGGGTTCCTCAATTTTAAGTTTTCAAGTCACTTGATGCTWAGGTTTAAAATAGAACTATAAATTTAAGTTATTGGAAAAGAAGAATTATGAGCATTCCTCTTGTTGTAAACATGAAATATTTAGTCTCTCTTACACAGACACACAACCAAAATTTTGAAACTACTTCTAACAAGAGTAAAAATCTAATACATACAGTAACAATATTCCATACCAGAGAAGGGAATTGTACAAATCCACATAACCCATAAAAATATGGCAGTCCGAGAACTGAATGGCTGAAAAACACCTCAAACATCAGAATAAGATTCTCTTTTGACATAGAAAGCAGTGAAGTGTTTTTAAGRAATCACAGATGGTACAGTGCTGAGATATACTAAGCTGGTTGAGTGTCTAAATCTTAAAGGCACCCGACTGCTGTATTTAGAGCAAAAGCAGCTGTGTCACTATTGGTGTAAGAGGATTGATGGGCTCAGAGCTGGTAAGCATTCTTTTTATTGGCATTTTAGAAGAGGAAAAAAAGGCAAAATAACTGGGCAAAGCAAATTAAATGGGAGTGTTTAGYTGAAACTTTTAGGTAGGCCATACACTAACTATATTCTTGGCACAYAGTAGACTAAATTATACAATTAATTTAAGCTTTAACAGAAGAAAGAGAGAGAACGTTGAAATACAACACTCATAAACTACTTTCTTGTCTCAAGGGTGAATGATAATTAATTAAATTTGTTGTTTATTGTTGTTTCCACCCACATTTCCTTTGATAGGAACAAATTTTGTGACTTTTGAAGSTTAAGTCTCTTTTTGTGGATGATATTAGGCCATTCAGAATCTGGTGCAGAAATTGATTTAGTTCAGTATTGTGCTCAGAGGAAGAATGGTATTCATCCTTGATTCTGCAAAAACAGATGCATTAAAGCATTACTACTCCTTTTCATTTCTTTTCTTCTAGATTGAGCAACAGATAATGCACTCACAGTATTTGTCTCAAGGTTGGGAAGAGATMAAACAATTGAAGGCTGAGCTCTGGATATACTTCCAGGATGCAGATCAACAGCTACAGAATTTAAAAAGAAGACGGGCAGAGTTGGAGCTAAATATTGCCCAGAATATGGTTCTCCAGGTTAAGGTAAGGGAACTTTGGGTTAAGAACAGAAGGTAAAGAAGTAGTTCATCMTGTGGCTGATACTATTTTATGATTTATATTATATGCACATACTGCATACAGTGGCTAATATGCTCTGAGCAAGAATAGAGAAGATAAGGGGAAAGGGTGTTTCCTTGTTGATGCTGCAGGGTGTTTCAGAGAGCAGAAATACTTCAGTATTTTTCTGGATTTTTTTTTTTTAATAATAGACAGCTTTCAGCCTACTGATATGATTTGCCTTTGCTTTTAGAGTAGACTAAATGCTGATCACAGTGGACCTGAAGATAAGATTTGCAAATAGTGCTTGCTAAATTCTTTGATTTCTATACTTCTAAATAGTTTAGAAGTATTTCAAAATTACTCAACAAAACCATTTKATGTTGCTGATCTCTAAGAAGAGGTATGACAGAAACACAATTTAATTAATGTGACAAATGCCTTCATATCTTCTGTTTTCCATTCCAGAAGAGAGACATTTTATGACCATTCTGTACACATCTTAACCAGTAACTTAGCAACAAGATAATTTATTTAATAAACTGTTAAACATGTGGGTATTACATTTTTGATCTAGACTTTGATTGTATTCTTTTTCTGATGTGCCAAAAGTTAGGTGAAAAGTAAACAGCACTTCCTCTCCATGTCTGTTCTACTCACACTTTGGAACAAAACCTTTGAAGATGCCTCAGCACAATCTGGACTGAAAGCTGTTAAACCTGTTATCATTAGAATCCAGGAAGAGTAWGGAGTCTCTGTTTCTTCACCCTTTCAGTCAGTAACTTTAGGTTATAATGAAAGAGAGACACCCACTGCACTGTTAGATGTGCCACAAAGTGTGTTTTTTTTAATAATTTGCCRTGGTAAAGGAAGATGCCTGACTCCATTTAAAGCCATCATGAAGWGGAATTTGGCAGAGCTGGAGATGGGTGTTCTTGTTTAGTTATAGTTACTGAAACTAGAATTTAGGAAAAGATTATRTTTACCTTATTGTGTAAAGGCTGAAAAATATTTGGTTAGTTTTAGTTGTCCATATATTGTGTGCTCTTCTCCTTGGGATCTCTCTGACTTCTTACTTGGTAGGACATGTRTGCAGATGAACTCCTTTAGTTCCTAGTTATTAGCTCAGATAGCAATCACACCTAGGTAATCCATGGTTTTGTTTCAATAATGACAGTTGCTGTTACAGAAGTAGGAACAATATAGAGTATGGATATGGAGGCTCACTGACTCATGGACTCTGCTTCCTATTTTTAGTCACTAATGAAAAAGGAAAAATATAAGCTAGTAASAGTACTGGTAAAATGAGTTATTCTTGTGAGATTCAAGACTACTTTGCATGTTTTAGTGTATGGTGGGAGCTGTGCTAGTCCAGAAGCCTGGACAATAGGATGTGGCTTGATCATGAATTCTGTTTATCACTGGCACTTGGAAACTCCTCTGCTTTGCTTTAGCATCCATTACCAACTTGTCTTCACGTGAGAAGATGGGGGGGAGGATTTGGAGAGGAGTGAAAACACTTCCTATTTACATCTTCAGAGCATTTGCCTGGGCAGATTAGTCCATATACAATTTATTTATTTCAGAGCTTTTATTTAAATTCCATTTTATAATTTTGAATGCATGTTATTATTTTGGGGTTTACTTGTATCTTTTTCAGGAATACAGTCAGAAGTTGCAATCTAAGCAGTCAGCTCTCACCTCTGTGACTGAGAAGATGAACAAACTAACCCAAGGACAGGAATCACCTGAACACAAGGACATAGGAGAACTGAGCAACCAGTGGCTGGACCTCTGCCTTCAGGCACATAGTTTGCTCATGCAGAGGGAGGAGGATCTGCAGAGGACAAGAGATTACCATGATCGCATGAATGTTGTTGAAGTTTTCCTGGAAAAGCTCACAAAAGAGTGGGACAACCTGGCTAGGTAAAAAAAGAGTCACATCCACAAAGCAAACTGTGCATATATGCTAAAAAAGCTSTTTACACAGTGTCCCTAAGGGGAAGCCACTAAAAATCCTGTTTTTCATACTTAATTAAAAGCACACCTCCCTTATTAATTATCAGGCAATTAATCATTTCTATTGACATAAAGAGAGTTTGAGAGGCCAGATTTTCAGTATTTATCTTTAAGGCAAGTATTGATTGATGCCATCTCAGGGTATAACATTTCCTAATATTTCAAGAATGTTGACTATTTCATTTGAATTCTTTYATTTTGGTGGTTCATGAACTCATGGTTCATTCACTGGCTCATTTTCATTGTGATATTATGTTATACCTATTAGACTATTATATTAAAGCTTAGTAACTACTAAATATTTGCAGCTGCTTTGCATRGGATAAGCACACCAGCTGTGAGTGAAATTGAGTGTATTGCTGTTCCTGTTCACTRTCATGGAGCAAGATTCACTTCAACCTCAATACTTGCCATTGTTAATATGTGCAATATAATCAGTATGGTCTGTATTCATGTAAATGTGTGTGGTCAGCCTGATGATGACAGAGCAGATGAAAGGGAAACTAATAAATTTGTCAAGTTTTTAAATTAGTGTTCAAGGCTGCTACATTCAAGTGAATCTGAAAACTGTAGGTCTTTGCATCGCATTGATTTCAGTATGAAGTGGGCTTATAATTAATCCTGATCTTTCTTAAAAGCCTGTGGTGAAGTAGGATCTAATAACTCATTTTTATCCTGTCCTTTTTGATAACAGAYCTGATGCTGAAAGTACAAATGTGCACCTTGAAGCTTTGCAAAAACTGGCAATGGCACTACAGGAAAGGAGATTTGCTCTGGAAGATTTGAAAGATCAGAAACAGAAGATGATAGAACATTTGAATCTTGATGACAAAGAATTAGTAAAGGAGCAATTCAGTCATTTTGAGCAGCGCTGGACTCAACTGGAGGATCTTGTCAAACGGAAAATTCAAGTTTCTGTTTCAACTTTGGAAGAGCTCAGCTTGGTGCATTCCAAATTTCAGGAACTAATGGAATGGGCAGAGGAACAGCAACCTAGTGTCTCAGAAGCTCTTAAACAGAGCCCTCCTCCAGATATGGCCCAGAGTCTTCTCATGGATCATCTTACCGTTTGCAGTGAGCTTGAAGCCAAACAGCTTGTTCTGAAGATGCTTGTGAAGGATGCTGACAGGGTGATGACCAACCTAGGGCTCAATGAAAGGCAAGAACTGCAGAAAGCAGTGTCTGATGCACAGCACCATGTGGCTTGTCTCAGTGATCTGGTTGGCCAGAGGAGAAAACACCTGAATAAAGCACTGTCTGAAAAGACCCAGTTTCTCATGGCAGTCTTTCAGGCTACCAACCAAATTCACCAGCATGAGAAGAAGGTTATGTTTCCAGAACATATTTGTCTTTTGCCAGAWGATGTGAATAAACAGATCAGAACTTGTAAGAATACCCAGGCTAATCTGAAGGCCTATCAAAATGAGGTCACAGGGTTGTGGGCTCAAGGGAGGGATTTAATGAAAGAAGCAACAAATCAAGAGAAGAGTGAGGTGTTAGGTAAACTGCAAGAACTACAGAATGTATATGACACTGTTTTACAAAAGTGTAACCAGAGATTGTTAGAACTGGAGAAAAATATTGTTTTCAGGAAATATTTCAAAGAAGATTTGGATAAAGCTTGYCATTGGCTAAAACAAGCTGATATTGTCACATTCCCAGAAGTCAATGTAATGAATTCTAGCACTGAGTTATACAGCCARTTGGCAAAATATCAACAGATTCTTGAGCAATCTCCAGAATATGAAAATCTGCTACTTACACTGCAAAGAGATGGCCAAGAAGTCCTACCATCACTTAATGAAGTGGATCATTCTTATCTAGATGAAAAACTTAACAGYCTCCCTCAGCAATTCAATATTGTCACTGCTCTGGCAAAAGAAAAATTATATAAGGTTCAGGAAGCAATTTGTGCCAGAAAAGAATATGCCTCTTTGATTGAGTTGACAAGTAAAGCTCTGACCGAGCTAGAAGACCAGTTTATTAACATGGACAAAGCTCCAGCTGCTGTTTYAGCCAAGGAAGCTGTGTCACTCCAGCAAGCCTACAGAGATCTCTTAGGTGAAGCCATGAGCCTTGCTGCAGCAGTGGATGAACTGAACCAGAAGAAGGAGGCTTTTCGAAGCACTGGCCAGCCCTGGCAGCCAGATGAGATGTTAAAASTTGCCACGCTACATCACAAGCTGAAGAGGCAAATAGAACAGAAAATCAACCTGTTGGAGGACACAATAGAAGCATGCCAGGAGCATGAGAAGATGTGTRAGCAGTTTGAGGCACAGCTAGAGACAGTGAAAAAGGAGCAGGTGAAGGTGAATGAAGAAACTCTCCCAATAGAAGAAAAGTTGAAAATATACAATTCTCTGGTGGGCAGCTTGCAAGACTCGGGAAGTCTTCTGAAGCGAATAACTGAACATCTAGAAGCTCTTTCTCCTCAGGTTGACTCATCTGCATATGAGACAGCAAATCACCAAATCCAGGCTTGGCAAGAGAAGTTGAAGTCTTTGCATTCTGCCATCGTTGACACAGTGATGGAGTGTGAGAACAGACTTGTGCAGAGCATTGACTTCAAGACAGAAATCTGCCGCTCACTYGAGTGGTTGAGGTGGGTGAAAATGGAACTTAATGGAACATTAAGTTTGGACCTCAAACTGCAAAACATCCAAGAAGAAATCCGAAAGGTTCAGATACATCAGGAAGAAGTGCAGTCGAGCCTCAGGATAATGAATGCACTGAGCAATAAAGAGAAAGAGCGCTATATGAARGCAAAGGAGCTGATACCTGCTGACCTGGAAAACACTCTTGCTGAGCTGGCAGAACTGGATGGTGAAGTCCAAGAAGCTATACATGCKAGACAGGTTAGTCCACCCAAACCATCATTAGTTTCTTGGTCACAAAGCTGAAAGAGATGGCTCTGTGGCTTGATCTTTACAATCATCACAAAAAAGACTCACTTTAGTAATCCTACTGTCTGGATTTTTAAAATTACACAGGCTACTGTTGATTTTATGTGACTCTCCCTTTTATTTCAGGCTACCTTGAATAAAGCATACAGCCTCTGCCAAAGGTACTACCAAGTGATGCAGATAGCAAATGACTGGCTGGAAGATGCTCAGGAATTTCTACAGTTAGCAAGAAATGGTCTAGATGTTGASAACTCTGAGGAGAATCTAAGGAACCACGTTGAATTTTTCAGCACAGAAAGTCAGTTTAATGATCATCTGAAAGTGTTACAAGTCCTTGTGTCTGAGATAGAGCCCTTTTTACAAGCAGCAGCAAGTGAACAGCTGGTGCAGAATGTAGCTGCATTGGAGGAAAAGGCCAAAGGGACAGAGCAAGAAGCCAAAACCCAGCAAGAGCAGTTGCAAAGGTATACTTTCTTTCTTTTTTTTTTTGTTTCCCTTCTCTTCCTTCATTTTAAGATCACCTTGTAGGTAATGAATGGAATAATCAGAATATTCATTGAAGTTTTTAAATATTAGTGCTACTTTTGAAAGAAGTGTATATTGGGGATTCAGAGCTCTTGGATTTTTGCTTTCTTTTCTGCCCTTGACTGCCTAGTATATGTGATCTTAAAGAAGCTCTGGTAGAGCTGTATTAACCTTGGAGCAGCATGGAAGAGTAGGGAATAATTGTTCTATATTTCACCTGACACAAGACCTATGCAAATGAAATGAAATTGAAGCAGATGTTTTGAACTAAAAGTAAATACCTTTTAACAAGCATATCTAKGTTTCTTATTATTCATGAATGTTCTGAATTCCATAATTTTAGGTTTAAACMACAACATAGGCAGTCTCTGAGGAAAAGTCAAATAAGGGCTATTAAATGCCCAGCTATGGTTTCTGTAAGGCATTGCTAAAAATCAGGAGCATATGCTTTTATGTATGCTGTTTCCCAATAATCTTTTTCTTGGAAAATACTGTGTAACAGCAAAACTAAGCAGTTGCATTTGAAAACTGTGCAATAATATTTCTGATTTTCTAATGTTTTTCTGTAGCATTAAGTTGCTCTTTATGGAACTGTGTTTGTTTAAGGTGTGCTTCTGAGTGGCAGGAGTACCAGACATCAAGGCAGAAGGTGATTGARGTGATGAATGATGCTGAGAAAAAATTATCTGAATTCTCAGTAGCTAAAGCTGCTTCTTCTCATGAAGCAGAAGAGAAATTGGTAACACATAAGGTAAGGTACTGGTAATTGCATGACATCCTTCTCTTTCAAGTGAAAACRAGTGTATAATATGTAGATCCCTACCTGTGGTAACATGAATTTGAGTTTTTAGATCTTTACCTGTAGCACTTAACTGTGTCATAATGCAACAAAGCATGTTTAGTGCTGTGCAAAACACACATTTTATTTGTGGGGTGACCAAGACAGATATATTTAATCACTTTACAGCTTGTTGTTTGTCTGTGTGCCTATGACTGTAGAGAAGTGCAAAGAGTCAGGAGGTTCCTAAAAGCCATGGGTAAGCTCCAAAATGACATACCATTCAAGAAACCCAGATCAATAGAAACATCCATCCACTTTTGATCATGGAACAGTTTTACAAGGACAGGGAGAGTTGGAGTTTAATATTATCTCTTTTTTGGTCTAAAAGCAAGAAATATCACTTAAAAAACTTACTTGCTCATGTTTAGGGTACCAGCCAGTTGCCTTAATGTAGACAGTCAGTGACACTTCAGACATGCTCCCAGCTGTGTCYCATGAAATCAAGAATCTCCCCTAAGAGTAATGCCATGTCTGCCGAGAGTTATGAGAATGTCCTCAAATCCTTGGTCATTTAAAATGGTGTTAAACGGGACATAAATGTACACTGAAACACCTGAATTGCTTCTTTCATTCTTAAACTGTTAAGAAGTCAGTCTTTGCTACGAGGACCCTGAATGCTTATTTTCATCCCTTCTGAGGGGCTATCAAGGAAAAGATGATTACACAAGATTTCTGCTGCTAATATATTGCCTATGGGAAATAAAGTGAGACCTAGCTACCTCACTTGAAATACAATACCTCCTCCTCATCTGCAGTGGTTCACCTACCTRCATGTTGAATACTAATGAGTTGTCTTGTGGAAAGGGAAAACACTGCTTATATTTTGCTTTTTCAGACTCTCGTGTCCATAGTGAATTCTTTCCAAGAGAAAATCACAGCCCTAGAAGAAAAGGCTTCACAGCTGGAAAAAATCAGCAATGATGCCAGTAAGGCCTCTATAAGTAGATCCATGACAACGGTTTGGCAGCGCTGGACACGGCTTCGGAATGTAGCCCAGGAACAAGAGAAAATTCTGGAAGATGCAGTGCAGGARTGGAAGGGTTTTAATGATAAGGTAAATTTTAGTCTTGGTAAATCCTCCCTTGTACATAGGTTTTTCACTCTTTATGTTGCCTTATTAATCATCTTGCAGTAGAGAAAACTGACAGCAGGAATAACTGATTTTTTTTTCCTCAGGTCAGAAAAACATAGCTCTTAAAAGATCTAAGTTTAGAATCTCTGCCTCCAGAGTTTGGACTGTTCTTCTCTATGCATACATGTATAGTACATACAGAGTTTTGGTTTCTGGTGGTTCTTTGGATTCTTCTCTGTTTCCTTTCCTCAGATGTTCTGTTCTAGATTATGCTAACCATTTTTTTTTTCCTTTCTTCTTCTCTCTTCTCTTTCTTTTTTCTTTTTTTTTTCGTGAAGGATATGAAATTGGTCCTTTTAAGTATAAGCAGTCATGATAGTGCCTGTCTCTGCTCATTGATCATGTCTCTTTTTTCCCCCTTATAGTCTACCTGACTCTTTTTATCTGTCATTGTCCATTATTTATGCCCAGATAGCAAGATTCTCTAGAAATGAGGATAATSATTTTGTTAAATGCATGACTTGTGCCATACGCATGTGCCCCAGGGTAGAGCTCTAGTTCCTATGGCAATAAAACTAATAAATGCTAAACATTTTAAGAAGACACTCATAACTAGACAAAAAAACCCACTTAGGAGGTCCTGTTTCCCTGTGAAAGGGATGTGGCACAGTAGAGCAGAGCCCTGTACTACACCAGTTTATAGAATCTAAATGTACAGCACTGGGTCTAGCACCTTTTGATGTCAGTTGTACTAGCTTCTTTCATTTTTATTATTGACAAGRCYGCATCTCTTTCCATAGATTCAGAAAGCCACCATAGCTATAGATCAGCTACAGGGTCGCTTACCAGAAAGCTCAGTGGAAAAGGCATCCAAGACAGAGCTCCTGGAACTCCTGGATTACCATGGTAGTTTCCTGCTGGAGGTGGACCACCAGCTGTCATCTTTGGGCCTGCTCAAACAGCATGCTGTTAGCATGCTTCAGGATGTGGAAGTAMAGCCTCCATCTCAGAAGGAACTACCAGTTATGCAAGAAATCAAAGCAATGCAAGATCGATGCCACAAGTAAGGAAATACTTTAAAATATTTTTTTAAAAATGGTACCTTTCAATTCATTATTAAGAGCTTATATATCATTTTTATATCATTAACAATTAACATGCCTAAATAAATGCTAGCTATTGTTTTTAAATTAAGCATCACTTTTAATTTAAAATTACTTTTAATTAATTTTGAAATAACTTMTTTGCCATTATCTTTTATTTCTATCAGAAAGGCTTTCAAAATAATATATTTCTTGTCTTGTATATTATTACTTACTTACATAAAAGCTCCATATACTGCATTAAAGTTACAATTTATTTTTAACACTTTCATTGCTTTTCACATTAACCATGATCATTTATCTTTTTGTATCTTCGTTTGATCAGTTTCTCTCTTTGTTTCCTGTGTTTGAAGCACTTAGGTACCAAAAGTAGGTCCTGTATGACATTTACAGGGGAATGTAGAGCATATGCAAACAAAACATAACTTCTCACCTTGAGGCTATGCAAGTGTTATCTAAATCTAAAACATCTCCCTGTCATGTAGAAAACAGGAAGCTTTATGTTAAGTTTTAAGACACATATCTACCTCATAACTACTCTAAGATACTATCAAATGGAACTCCACATTGGGAAAACAAAGAGAAATGAAAAATGACAAAACTGTAAAACCTGCACCAAGCCTGTGCAAAGTTTATTGTGTACATGTATAAATAATTGTAGTAGAGTAGCAATCCCCGTAGAAAATGTGTAGATGTAGGTAATTTTACAATTCCATTTTTCTCTTACTTAGAATTGGTTTCTAAGATATAGGGTCTGTGATGACCTCCTGCTCATGTAAATAACACATGATTCATCTATACAAGATTGTGCAAACATGAATGAAATATGGGAATATCAAAGATCCATGTCAATTGTATAAGAGCTACAAGTAGTCCAATTGAACTTTCACAGAGGTGTCATTTTTTACCGGAGATCCAGGTTCTTGAGGAAAGTGCAGAAATTCTGTCTTAATGCAAGTGTGGAACTAGGCCAGGTTCAGATGCTTTATCTATGACTTATCCCAAGTATTCTGCCAGTGCAAATCCCATCAATAGGAGTGGAATTCATCTCATATTATTTTACATTCTAGATATCAATGTCAGAGCAGGTTAAGTCTCGCTCTCTAATTAGTGTAGAGAAATAAACAAATGTAAGATTCAGTTTCTCTGACCTATTTTAGAAGTTTCTTTTAGAATGACAATGACTAATCCTAATTCATGCCCTGCAATTGCCTGTTTCCTCTACTGACAATGAGGGTAGTCTGTGGTGATAAGCTTAGATGTAGGGATCTTTATTATATACATCTGCATTTTTTTCAAAATAATTGCATGCTTGATGTCCAAACTCATAAAA
>CADDXX010000101.1:1526771-1649914 GCA_902810485.1 Alauda arvensis
CAAAGTTGATCTCCATGTTACTCAAGTAGTTTGGTTTCATAGAAGCTTTTGGCTGAATAGTGTGTCTGCACACGTGATTCTATCACACCAAGCACCTCATTGCAGCTCATACTCTAAAGCTTTCGTTAATCAAACAYGATTTTCAGTTTGGGGTTTTTTTTTCTTTCTCTAGTATGCTAAACTGGAACAGCCTTTGTTTTATGAGTTTTATGCCAAATATTCTCAAACTGATACCTAATGGAAAAGTTTCTTCCAGTACCTTCCTGAACATTTCACATCAGAGTAATTTGCTGTCCCTGTGATGTGCAATTTGTTCTCTGTGTCTGTGTGTGGAATGTGTGTGTGAGATTTGTGGAATGTTTTGATGAGGTTCAAACTTGCCTGCTGTTACATGACTGAGTGTAAGAAATCAAGGCATCATAAGATAATAATGTACCATTAAACAAAACAAAATACACCTAAATTACAGTTTTCATGTAGACATTATTTAATTGTCAGTTGTGTTCTCGTATGTTAGTGYAGTGTAGTATGTCAGACTTTTTATTCTGAATAGGAACTTCGAGGCAATTTATCCTGAGGAAAGCTGGAGACAGAATTTCTGATTTGTTTTTGGTATGGCTTTTTCCCTGCTTCGAAATCTGATGATAAAGGCTTAAACYAATGCCATCCCACACAATACTTTGGCAGTGATTTTTTTAGGCAGCATTAAAGACTCCTGCCCTGCTATAACACTGCACCCAACTGCTTTCTGCTACTTTCTATTAGGTATATTAGGGTTCCAGGACAAATCTGCTCCATAGATTGCATATATTTTTACACAAAAGTGTGTATAGCAAAACACTAAAATTAATGTGTTGGTAAGTACAATTGCTGAAGCTTCATGACTTGATCTTTTGTTTCCCAGTCACTATAACCTGAAGCACTTCAGCGTACCTTAACTAAGCATATTGCCTAAGCCTTAGAGGAAAACACTGGAATTTAATCTCTGGCTCACGACTATGTACAGATTGAAGAGTTTGCAGTGCAATATACTTAAAAATATGTGTCATTGAGTCTCAAACCAATTTTCTTGTATCTCCATCTAGAGCATTCTTGATGAGTCTGCAGAGATTCATGGTGATCTTGAGGCCATGAGTGAGAGGATTGATTACCTGGCAAGTGTATACTGTACTGAAGGAATGTCACAGCAAGTGCTGGAGCTGGGGCGGCGGACGGAGGAATTGCAGCAAGTTATCAAAGTGCAGCTACCAAACCTCCAAGATGCTGCCAAGGTAAATGAAAGTAGTTTTTCTAATGCTAACTGGTATCTAGGCTGATGTGTGCATCCTACTACTGAGATTATTAGCAGAGAAGATAATTTATGGTCTATACAGGGCACGATATTGTTGTGTAAAGTCAGCTATCTTGCACTGTTTGAGAGGCAGCTGTCAGGTGCTGATTCAGAAGGGCACAAGATTTCTGCAGGTTCTCTTATAAGTGTCCTTCCTGGATGGATATATTTGGGATAATGGTGTCCCTCAAATCACTCTGATCACCTATGTTTAGATACTTGAAAAAYGTATTTGTTGATACTTGTCTTCTGCTATTTCCTTAGCAGATATCTAAATGTGGTTATTATTTATTTAGATCAGTACTGGACCAGACCAGATTTCCATAGGGCAAGGCCTACCTCTACAAAGGAGTACAATGAAAAGAATAAACATGCTTTTTTGGTTTTATAAAGTATATGCTGTATTTGAGATTGGAGTACTTAAAATAATAACTCTGTCTTTGCAATCCCTTTTTCTAGACTGTCGTACAACTGGTATTTTTATCTATTATTTTAAACATTTAAATTTAACTGTCAAAACTATGAATTGTTTTTTGCTCTGTATGTAAGGGGGATGTACCTGCAAAATCCAGACWGATATATTTATATTGATTTCTGTTTTTTCTCTTATTCATCCCTGAATCAATGTGTTACAGGATATGAAGAAATTTGAAATTGAACTGAGAGCCCTACAGGCTGCTTTGGAGCAAGCCCAAGCCACACTGACATCTCCAGAACTCGGGCATTTGAGTTTGAAAGAGCAACTKTCTCACAGACAGGTAAAAGACCAGGACCTCAAAGTTAACATTTGAGTAGTGTGACCTTACACAAAGGATAAGGAGTGTTGATGAAACTGATTTTTGTATTTCTTAGGTGGGTMACTGTTTCAGAGTGTAGCCCCAAATTAAAGCCAAGGAAATAAGGGATGGAGCAACAAGAATCATTCCCTCAGAGGGAATGGTTGAAGTATAATTCTTTATGAGCTTGTTCTTAGGTTGATGAAGTTCTGAGAAGTGTGCATCCAATCAATTTAATCCATATTAATAATTGTAATAAAGCGCTTATCTAGTGCTTATGGTCAAGAGGTTCTTAAAGTACTTCCAAATGGAAGTCTAGATTGTTACCATTAACAATCTAGAAATAATCTATCATTATTTTACAGATAGAGACACAATGATATAGTTTGTTGCTAGCTTTTCCAATAGTAATCTGGAGCACTAGGAGACAATTCAGATTTCCTTAAGCCCAGTTACATTTTTGTATGCTTAGTTGAATTATCTCCATAAGATATTGTGGTTGTCTCTATTGCATTTGACCTGCTATGGAGATTAGTCAGTTTGTTAGCTTTGGTCTCAGCCTCTTAACAGGAAAAATAAGGCAAGTTACAGCTTTCTAAATCTCTCAAGATGTGTTTCTTTATGCAAACGAATATGGAGATTTAACTGTCTCAGTCTGCCAGTGAGTCAGCAGGTTCACTGTAGGATTAAAATCTGCAGAAAAACATATGGAAGAAAGGTAAATTTGCACAGCTTTTCCTTTTCACTAAAATACCCAGTCTTTATTCTGGGGACTTGCAAACAGATTTCAGAATGTGGCCTGGAAGAGTGTGAGTGAAACACGTCACCCACCATAAGAATAAAGGAACATGGAGTTTATACTGGGTTTTATGTGTATTCTTTGTCCTGGCTCTAGCAGATCTCACAAAAGACATTGTTTTGTACAGAAAGGGGCTGTAGCCCCTGTCCACTCATTTCACCAGACCAGAGAGGGGAGAGAGAGAGCACACAGCCCCCAGGGTGCCTCTGGGTGCTGAYTGAACAATAAAGACACCCTTTGCCAGCAGTATGGGGTCTGACAGAGGRGAGGCCCCACCTGTGCTGCCTGAGGAATAGGTCATTGTACTGAAGCTGTGGTTGGATTATCCACCATATGTCATGAAACTGCAGAAATGAAAACCAAACAACAATCCTCTCATCAGTATGCACCCAGACCCACTTAGCTAYCACTCTGCATGTGGTATAGGAAAAGGGAGATAACCACATTCTCTGTCCCTGTTTGCCTCATTGTCCAGCTGATTTATATCTATTGAATCTAAAATCTTTTTCTAATGTGCTAAGGCCCTTTTTATCAACTTTGCCTTTTCCTTTCCTTTTTTTTTTATCTTTTTATTTTATGGGGTTTTTTGGTTTGTTTGGTTTTTTTTTCATATCTGTACATGCATTAAACTCCTCAAATGGTGATCAAATCTATTCTCCAACCACTGCACTTATGCACCACCTTTCTCATGCATATGAACAGACAGCTTGAATGGACATCTTGTATGGAATAGGCACTATTAACAAAGGCATACAGCTTGTGAGTATTCAAAGAAAAAGATTTCTGTGTAGCTCTCTCTGTTCCTTTCTGTTTGATGGCCTTTTGAATTTTAAGCAACATTTGCAGCTATGGTTTGTATTTTCAAAGGAAGGTTGTGAATACAATGGGATTCGTGTGCTATTTTGAAAATGTGCTTCTATGTCCAGCAGGGAGTTCCACTCAGATTTTAACACTGAGATATGTGTATATATAAATTACTCTTCTGTTGCTTCGATTTTTGGAGTTTGTAAATCTGTTTTCTCACGTCTGTTAATAGAAACATTTTTTTACTTGGACACTAAGAAATAGATACTACTATGCTTTYTCATTAATTATTTTTATATCTAGTATATGGGCTTTTTGCTTAAATAYTCTTTAAAAGAATTCTCATTTCCCAATGAGCAGCTCCAGAGGAAGTGTTTCTAATTATATTCAATTTAGAAAACAGATAATAAAATCTTGCTATTATTGCTTGAATGTACCGCTATTATTTTTTGGCTGCATGAAATGCTCTGGGAGTTCTAAAAAATCAGTTTATTGTGGCGCCGACTTTGTTTCTAGCATCTGTTGTCTGAAATGGAGTCCCTGAAGCCAAAAGTTCAGGCAGTGCAGGAGTGCCAGAGCGCCCTGAGGATTCCTGAGGAGGTRGTCACCAGCCTGCCCATGTGCCACAGCGCCCTGCGGCTCCAGGAGGAGGCCAGCCGCCTGCAGCACACGGCCATCCAGCAGTGCAACATCATGCAGGCAAGTGCAGCTCCRTGCCATGCATCACTCMAGGGAACTTGAACAGCCACATGCAAATTGYGATGAAAATGCAGCATTTCATRTCTCTGTGCATTCCTCTGTTCTGTAGCACCAGCAGGGATTTCCCCACTAAGTCTCAGTGGTCTAAGACAAGCCACTTATCAACAGTCATAATGCTATTCATTTTAATCTTTCTTGTCTATTCCTGACTAATATTCATGACAGTGTTAATTGTTGATTTACTCACCAAACGCTCACCTCAGTTCTCTCCCTGATATTGCTATGATTTTTGCAATGTTAGGATTACCTAGACAAACAGCTAATACACAATTGTAGGCAGGTTAATTTTATAAGATATATAATCAGTTAATAAAATTAATATAATGTTATAACTGCTACAGAAGATTGCATAAAAACTATCATGCTAATTAACTTAGTGGTATAAAAATCATTATTTTTATTATCTTTATTTGCAGTTTATATATGTTCGTTTTCTGATTTTGGAACCATTCAATGTCTATTAAATTTCTTCTTTCAAGTTTTGCTAAATATGAGTAAACCAGATTTTGTTTGATTGTTTGGATTTATAATTAAACTTGTAAAAGGTATTTCCAAAGAAGAGAATACGCTTTTCTTCTCTGCTCTTTAGTGCTAGGAATATACGTAGCATATTCCAAAGGCTAGGGTGCAACTACAAAGTTTCAAGTTGGATAACAGAAGAGACTTCTCATGATTAAGGATCATTAATGATCCAAGAAAGGTTACAATGTCACACTGAAAATTTAAAAAATGGGTTAGACAACCTGCTCATGCATCTATGATAGAACAAACTGATACTGCATTGGTAGGATAATTATCTGAATCAATCTTCATAATCCTCTCCCAGYTGTATTTTCTGTACTATCTAAGCTTTTCTTACAGTCACATATGAACACCTGAAGTGAAAAAGCAGATGAAAATGCTTTATAATAAAACCATGAGACTAAGCAAGGCTATCGTCTTGTGGGTGTGTTTGGTTCAGGTACTTGTTGGAATCAGAAGTTACAGCACTTGACATCAGAAATCTAAAATATCATGTTATGTGGACTGTGGGTTTGGGAAATATTTAAATAAATTAAACCATTCAAATCATTACAATTCACAATATTTATCAATAGACATTTTCCTGACTGTACTCCTGCATTGCTTATTAAGATATGAGGGCCAGATACTTCAGAAGGGAGATCTGTCATGCTTAGACTAAGTCAAAATTWATTTTCATGTAGACACTCAATCTTTTTTTCCCCTTCTCTAGGAAGCAGTGGTTCAGTATGAGCAATATGAGCAAGAAATGAAACATTTGCAGCAGATGATAGAGAGTGCCCATCGCGAGATCCAAGACAAACCAGTKGCAACCAGCAACATCCAGGAACTCCAGGTCCAGATTTCACGTAATGAGGTATGGGACCCAAAATGCATCAAAACATTGGGCTCAGTGGCAGCTCACTCACCCAGACAACTTTTCAYAAGCAATAGATAGCTGAGTTGCTTTTCAGATTTCTTCAAGGCTASTTGAGCACATAGACTTAATCCCAGAGAGGGAACTCCTRCTGTTGGTAAAATGTGRACAATTCATTTGTTTATTCAGTTAGATATATCCTAACCTTTGGACAACATGATGATAAAGAAAAGCATTGCATAATTAAGGAGCAGTTAACATTAGAACTTGACTGAGGAGTGTCCCAGAAGTCGAAGTTCAGCAGCTGGTCAGTTTATTACAACTAGTTTGGTGTATGTATGTATATCCTACAGAACTTGTACATATATACTTGTATGTCCTGAAGAACTTGCTCATTTTCATCCCAGTCACATTCTGTAAAGAGTACCAAGAGACTTGAATCAGAGGAAACCCACAATAGATTTGGAGGAAAACTGCGCTGTTCTCTCCAAAGGTTTCTTTAAAGTCTTTGTTGGAAAGATTTCTGTGCTCTGCATTTGCAGGTCCTGCCCACAAACTCATGGATTATCAGTCCTTGAATAARTCATATTCTCTGTGCAGCTTTCTTGCTGCGCTGGCTTGAGAGCTCCTCCTGAGCCTCTTTCACCTCCCCCTCTCTGTTGTGTAATTCTAGGATAGAAAATGCACCACCGATCTGTGTGTGTCACTTTTGGCACCAGATGGCACCATTTCTTTATGTTGGAATTACAGCGATCCCTCCTGGTGTGTAATATAACCTAATGTTACATGTGTTGCTCATTTTCTATCCAGCTGTTACAACTGTTATTTAGTATAAATTCACRAGCAGTTTGCATATACAAACACTTTTGGTTTTATTAGTATTGAATTGATAATGCTACTGTTCTCTATTCAAATATTCTGGAACAACAAATGCAGGAGAGTGACCAGCAATTCAGGATAATATTGCTGAAGGAAGGAATAATGCTTCAAGCAGGAAGGATTTATAAATGGGGCAGCTTGAAGTTTCATGTACATTTGAGCCAGTTTAGGAGCTAGGAGTGGTCCTAAACATCTGCAGGAAGACAGCAGCTTTATGATAATGCACATTGGGATCAGCTAGGACAGACAGACTTCATATGCGCAAGCTTTCCACATTTAGGGGTAAGGGAATTTGAAAGACTGAGATAAGCATATTTTTTGGCTCATGTYTTCTCTGCTAAATACCTTTGTGAAAGCATAACATGAAGTGAATATTCTGAACAATATATTATTGGAATACTTCAAAAGTCAAGTCTCTCAAGATGTTTGTTAGTTGTGTTATTAATTCAAGCAAATATCAGTTACCACATCCCCTGTTTAAGGCTGTATGTAAAAGAACTTAAAGGGGCACTTGCAGTAGCTATATTTAAAATAAGAGGAAGGAAGAAAGTAGAAGGAAATTACATTTTGATTTTTGGGAAGTTTGTATTAATATGCATGTATGTAAGTAGATACCATGTCTACTGGCCTGGGTTTCTTTAGAATTTCAGATGAGAATGYGGGCAAGTATCTCCATACTTGAGAATTAATGGAAAATACAATACCTCATGGGACATTGCTTTTATAAGATGCTTTATTATTTTTAATTTTCTTTTGCAATCACATTTTCGCTTACTCTTCCCTGTTTGAACAAGGCATTTTAGATACTTCATTGCATTGGACATTAACACCACAAATGTCATTGCACTTAGTAATGTGATGGAATAGAGTATGCTGAATGACAATGATTTCCCACTGAGGCTCAAATATGTCATTCATTGAGCATTTGTGAATGACTGGAATTTGCCAAAGAGCAGATAACTATTAGAGCTGCTAGACAATAAATTTGTGGCTTCATTTGATTGCAGCTTGGTTTTTGATTATTCTGCTTTATGTTTTATAATCAAGACTTTTGTTAGTCTCCAAGGAAAGCTTTGGAGCAYCAAGAGAGGTCCTTTTGTGGCTGACAGATGGTGACAAKGTAATATTGGAACTCAAGCAGTGAAATGTCATCTTCGGTCTTTGAGCTGTTTCAATTACTAACTTGGTATTTCTTGCAATGAGTGTTCTGCACTGTAATTTTGAGGAATTTCCTTACTGAAAAAAACGTACAGCCAAAAAAATCTTCTAATTTATCAGCCTGAAGAGTCTTMATTACTTTTGAAAAGATATTGTAGTAATATATTATTATGCCTACTAGATCTTGCAACTCCTATTGCTGTTTTTCCTCATAAACTTGTGGGTTTTGAAGAAGTAAAAGCAGATATAAAAATTAAGCAGAAGTATATACTTGAACAAATAATCACCAATTTAGCAGGCAAGCTAATACAAATGTTTTCRCTTCTTAGATCAAAACTCTTAACTTGTTACTGAGCGTCTAGTCAGACAGGAACAATAGCTTCTGTAGAAATATGAAACGCTTCCACCATTTTTCACTTGAAGTATATTAATTGAAAGGTTTGAAACTGGACACTGAATGGGGCAACAGTATAGGGTAGGAGAGAAGACAAGACACTCATGAATAGTCATAAGGCTATTCATTTTAATCTTTCTTGTCTAAAAATCTTAAGCTTATRATGGTGTTTGGCCACAAGAATAGACCATTTCCTAAGCATAAAACCCCCAATAGTTTAAAATATAGTCTGTTTTATGCTAATTTCCCCATCTCTTTTAAAAGAAAGATTAGTCCCGTGCAGCTCAACTTTTTACTCAGTAGACTTACACAAAACCAAAACGAGATTAAAATACAGCTTACCCAAACAGTGAGAAAAAGCAATCCAGTCTGCATTTAATCTTATTATGTGACTGATTGTTTCKATCACATTTGAGCCTGTTAGACCCTGTGAGTTATTGTTTGGACAATTCATTCTTTCTGGTGAGAGCTGAATGGGGCATTTTTTGTAGTTGTGACCACTACATGACCTCATTTCCCTGGCATGCACTATGCGGGGGAGCTTCATCTTCCTCAGATAAATGGAAGTAGATGGGGGGCGGGGGGGAAAATAGGGCAGGAAGAGGGAGAGACGCTCCCCTTCGCTGCAGCGTGCAGCTCGCAGACGTGGGCTCGGGTTTAGGCAGGATGCAAACGTGAGGCGGCCGTCCCTGCCTCCCTCCCTCCCYGCACGGAGCCTTCGGCGGCCGCCGCCGCCCCGGAGCCGCCGCTCTGGAGCGCTTTGGGAGCGCCGGGAGCGCCCGCCCGCTCCCTGCGCCGCGACATCCTGCTCRTCAGCACAGCGGCAGCGCTGCCCTGGCATTGGCTGCGCCAGGAGGGGACAGCTTCTCYTGGCCGCGGAAGCTGCAATGCTGCCGGTCCTGTGGTCTTTCCCGGCTGCATCAGCRTTAGGGCGAAAAAAATGTTTCCTCAGGAGCTGGCTCAGAAGATCAAAGGATACCAGGAGCAAATCGCTTCTTTGAATTCCAAGTGCAAGATGCTGACGATGAAAGCGAAGCATGCCACCATGCTGCTGACAGTGACAGAAGTGGAGGGGCTGTCCGAGGGAATGGAGGAGCTGGATTCAGACCTGCTCCCAGCACACCCCACTCATCCCTCSGTGGTGATGGTAAGCAATGCTTTGGTCACTGTACTCATTATCTGAGCTGCTTCCTTTTGCATCATTACAACACSCCTGTGTAGCAAATTGCCACAGCTCACATCCACRTTTAGCTTTTGAAATGGCTGTAGTGTGGCAAACCGAACAAGTTGCAGCTTCCCTTTACTGTATTTTGYTCTATGTGGGTTCTCAAGACTTGTTGATAAAGGCTGAAGTTATTTAGCAGACACATACGTGAAATTTGTGAGCAATAATATGCAAGTATTATGCTTTTTATTTTGTAGCTGCCAGCATGCAAGAACAAATACTAAGAAATTGATGAGTTGCAGGAATAAAACCAGAATAAATATTATTTCATTAGATGTTGCGGTGTRTAGGCTTTTCACACATTAAAATGTTGATGTGATAATTGACAGTATGCTGCTGTATTCTCAGATGAGTGTACTGGAAATGAAAGCTAAGTACTGCCATAGGCCTGATGTTTGACTTACTTTGCTTTTGTTTGTTTCTAACTGGGTCTCATTACATGCATTCTGCTGATGCRGTTGGAATTTTTGTCTGAGTGTCAGACTTGAGGATTTATCCCTCTATAGCAACATTGGGGAAGGAAGAAGGCTACATTTGAATACTGGGTTGTGTGTATTTTGTATTTCAAGTCTGTTCCTTGTTGTTCTAAYTGGACCTGGATTCTGAGGCAAATAGTCCAATATTCTGTAGCTCTCCACAGTATTCCTGTATGCAGCAGAGATTGTATTAGAATTTAGGCAAACCTGAATTTGTTATTATTGAGTTGCTTGCTCTACATTGTATTTTAAAATCCATTAGGGTACAGGAGAGCATTTTCATTCAGAAGTAAGACAAGTAAATGAGACTATTTATTCAACAGATTTCTAAACTGGTAAATGTAGGAGCATGAAGCATGACTAATTAATGTYGTGGTAATTCTGGCCATGTGTTGTTTTGATCTCAGTCTAAGTCAAGCCTCAGCTGAGGTAACTGATTTTCTTCCTGTGCTCTGGGATTGCTTTTCCTGTGGCAGATGACTGCTGGTCGCTGTCACACRCTGCTCTCCCCTGTCACTGAGGAGTCTGGGGAGGAGGGAACCAACAGTGAGATATCTTCTCCACCTGCCTGTCGCTCTCCCTCACCTGTGGCTAATACAGATGCTTCTGTTAACCAGGTACCTCTCTCTTGGCATTCATTCAGCTTTTATCTCAGGCATACATGGTTCCATTCCACAGGTGGTTTATTTAGTCCTCTGAAATAATGTTTAGCTATAGATCCAAGGAACTGAGGCTTAACCTCTTACCAWATTGAACCTTCTGGTTCTGGTTCAAAATGGATACAGGTGTTGACTTCTGAGTTGAAATTGTATAAATCCAGTATTACAGCTATTCATTATTTTTAAAAAAGGAATTTTAAGTGACAATTGCAATGTCACCAGTGTTTTCTACCTATAATATAATTTTTATTTTCTCAATAGTACTCAATGGAATCTTGCATCCTGAGAAAAAATGCCTTTTTGTACTCCTCATAATGAAACACTGCATTATGTCCATATCCATCTATCTTACTGTACCATTGCCATTGTGGCACTGAAATCACAGCCTGATATCTTCTACTTAATATAATTTCAGTTATTAACGTTCATGTGGGTTTTTTTCATGTACTGTTAATTCTAAGGTTGTTCATTTCCATGGCAGTCTATTTTAAGTGCCAGTGAGGCAGATCAGAGAACTAACAGACATTAGATTTTAAATCAGARCTGAGGGCTCTTGCACTTCTAATAGGAGCAAGTGTATGTCTGTATTGATTGACATGTGAACATTGAGCCAGCACGTTGAGCAGCATGCACATAAAGTCTCACACAAAATATTTCACTTTAGAAGTCTAGAAATGAGCCTTAGGAGCCTTCACCACCTCACTGAATTAATCATGTTCTGGATTTTGTGGCTGATAGGTTGGTTTTGCATTTGTGACTGCTTCCAAAATTGGCCACTGTATATTTGAAGGTTAGAATGGTGTTGTGTTGCACTGCTGAGTAGAATTAGACAAGTTTGAGCAAGATGCTCATTGATTCCTTCTGCTAATTTCAGAAATGCATATGGTGCTATAGAAGTTGCTAAATATAAGATGTAAGAAAGAATACTAATGTAAGATAGTAAGAGTGGTGACAAAGTCATCAATGGCATACTAAAGAAAGTTGTATAATGCATAAGAAGGATTTTTCTAGTTTTCTGTCATTTTAGATAATCAGAAAGTTCCCTGTGAAGTTTACTTACAGTAGAAAGGCATCTCTATATTTCAGCACAAAGTCTTATGACACTATTAATTAATGAAGGAGTTAAAGGACCAAAAGCAGCTTGCTTCCTAATCAACAATGCCATGTCAGTTCATTACTTAGCTCTGAAAATGTAAAACAAGTCAAACAGCTCCAGTCACTCAGACAATAAGGAAAACACAGAACATGCTGTGTCACCATGAGCTGACACCAAAATACAAGTTTTAGAATAAGTGATTTAATAGGGAAAAATTGAACAAAAATATTGTGCCTTTCATTTAACAGAAGACTTCTGAGAGAGATAGAGTTGATGCTGTTGTATCAATCTTAAAAACTTAGAGCTGAAGTTTTCTTCAGTGTGGTTAATGTTGAAATGAACTGCATGTATTAAACAACAAGCGGAAGAACATTCCAAAATGCAGTGGTTTAGTTACAAAATCCTTAGGGTCACACTCACATGAGATTAAGACTAAAGAAGCTATGAAACTGCTAGTCCTGGTCATGATGAATGCCCAGGGAGACTTCAGGAGAGAGGGTTGGTTAAAAAAAATATCCTAGATGTTAGTGAACTAGGAGCTCAAATGAAAGTTATCAACATTTTGTATTTTTAGAGCAAATCAGCAAAATTATTTGGAAATACTTTATTTTAAAAAGTAGCCAGGGTTTAGAACTAATTTCTCACAGGAAGATCACCTGCAAAATGCCAGGAAAAAAAGTGAATATGAACTCTGGAAAGTGATGTTTAGTCTTTGGAAAAAAATGTAAAACTCTTCTGAAGAGACAATTGGGGAAGGAAAGGTTATGTGTTAAGACTGCTTTTTTTTAACTCTCTGWAAGTGTTTCACCAGTTCCTAGCATCTCTTAATGGTGAAACACAGCTGGTCTGAATTCGGACATCTATACACTTATTTACATTTCTAACAAGTAGTGAAAAGATAAAACAAGTGCTAACTGCTTATTAGTGAAATACTGGGGTTATGTATTGAAATACATTAAAACAAGACCAGAAATACAAGAAAGTGACAATTCTAGCACCATCATAAGTTAAAAAATAGGGTTTTTTCCTGAAACTCCTCTAAAAACAAAAAAACAGTGGGGGTTGGGGGGAACTATAAAGGTGTTAATGTTGGAAACACTGAGGAATTTCATAATATATTAAATATTATGTTAACAGTCCTGAAATACAGTTAATTTTGATGTTTAGCAAAACCAGACACTTCATCCATGCTGTAGTACTGAATGAGAATCCTTAGGGGCAAAATCTCTGTATGTACCGAAAGATGTAATTGATCAAAATTTGACACACTTTTTAAAACTTGGTTTGCTGATATACACAATGTGGAGCAGTTGAACTGGAAAAGCTGAAGTGTTGGCATGATACCCTATAGGCCACAGCTGATCCTGTGATTCTGGTCTCATGCACTGGCTCACTGTTAAATGCTTTTCTATCTCCTGGTACACAGCCTACTTAAGGATTCTTTCTCTTGCCCTTGTGGATACTCATCTAGGGTGCACCAGCCCTTGTTACATACCTTACGAAATCTAAACACACCCTTTTACCCCCACATCTAGCAACAAAGCTTGACTAACGTTCACTGGCTGCTTTTCATAAGAACAGCCATAATATCCCATAACCTGGGATATTAGGGCCTTTATAGAGCCACAAAATCTTTTATGTACATGAACATCTGGATTCCTGCTATCATCATGTGAAAGCTCTCCCAAAGAGAAGCTGCCATGCTGTGAACTCCAAAAAGCAGTTGAAAAGATGGGGAAAGGGATTGCTTTTTCCTCTGTGTGAGGAAAACAAGCCCTTTATTCTGAAAACSGTATTAAGAGGTCACAGAAGCACTGATCTTGAGAGGCGACTAGCAAAGGGCTGGAGGGTAGCTGCAGACAAGGAGAAGTTGCCTCCACTGGTGCAATTTTTCATCATTACTTGGAAAGATCACTTGTGGTCAGAGTGAAAAATTCTGAAATTGCAGTCCTGAACGCTGTGCTAAGCTGTTACCTATTCCATGCTGGCTCCTGGACATTGTAACAATTTCATCATTAAATTTTTCAAGTTTCCCAATTATTGTCTTTGAAGAAGTACCTCATCAGGCACTTTTGGACAGTTTTATGGGAGTGATCTAGTTTCTGTGCTCTTCAGAGCTTGTCTGGTTTTGTTCACGTATGGTATTAGAAGGTGTATTTGCATTCTGTTCCAAATTAGGATCCTTCTTATACTTTGAGCTCCAGTACCTCAGAATTAGTCTTGTTTAGTACCTAACTTTTATATATTTATAAAGAATCTCAGACTGATGGAGGTTGAAGGAACCTCCAGAGATCATCTGGCCCAGCAGCCTTTGTCAAGCTGGCCCATGTACTGCAGGTTGTCCAAGAATATATTCAGGTTGATTTTTAGTGTCTCTAAGGATGGAGATCCTGCARCTTCTTTGGGCAGCCTGTCCAAGTGCTAACAGTAAAAAAGCATTTCCAAGTATTCAGAGAGAATCTCCTGTGCTTCAGTTTGTGCCCATTGTCTCTGTTCCTGTCAGTGGGCACCACTGARAAGAGCCTGGTCCTGTCTTCTTTGCACCCTCCCTTGAGGCAGCGTTTTTCACCTCCCAAATAAAGTGGTGCTAACTCTCATACATGGTTTCAGTTTTAAATAATCCTTGTCATCAAGTCTGCTTTCCTGACCTAAGTATAGATACTGTACTTGTTTCTTTAATTCTGCATTTTCTGTAGATGTTTTCAGTTGTCATCTGCAACAGTTGAAGAAACCTTCATACACTAAGTATAGAACTTCTGGTGAGAAATTATTCCGCTCTGAATTTTCATTTGTGGTTTGAACATTTGCCCATTTCTTTAGCACTTTTGGTCCCTTTTCTCAATATCTTTTATAAGTTAGTTGAGGCTCCCTGTCTGTTTGTTTGAAAGCTTACAATAAGCTGATGCTTCATACTCTTTCTTGCCTCATTTACCAGTCCTTCAGCATATTCCTTTTAGGTTCTTCTGCTGCTCTCTCTGTGATAGTGTTCATTAGGATGGTATTTGCCACATACAGCACCATAACCACTGTCTTTTGTGATGGGTTTTCCCCTATGTGTAGTTGTAATGATGCTGGAACAACACTCCCATTTATAGCACTTCCCCTCCCAGTCTTTCTGTGATTGTCCACAATTGTCTTCTTCACCTCCTAGCTAATATGAGCATGAAAAACATGCATCCAAATTCCTCATCATAATGAAGGTCCAAAACATGCTCAGTCTGCTACTATTAAATATTGATTTACTGTGTTATTTAGAGGTTTCCAGGTGGTTTTGGCTTTGTGAACTTTATTTTAATGGGCACATGCAGTGGGGCAGTATGGGGGTGATAGTATGCAGTATCTTTCATTGTGAAAGTGCAATAATGTACTTCGTGCTTGTAGGACATTGCTTATTACCAAGCCTTATCTGCTGAACAGTTGCAGACAGAAGCTGCTAAAATTCAACCCAGCACCTCAGCCACCCAGGAGTTTTATGAACCAGGCTTAGAATCATCTGCTAGTGCCAAATTGGATGATTTGCAGCGTTCTTGGGAAACCCTGAAAAATGTGGTAAGTTTGCATCTGGAGACTTCAGAATAGTAGGCTAGCTTGTAAGGAATAAAATACAAATAACTGGCTCAACCAGTATTCTTCTCTGCAGCTTCTGGTTTTCAGATGGTAACTTGAATTAGTTAGTTTTGATATACTATTTTTGGTATACTATTTTTGTTCTTTGATTAAAAGCCTGTACAAGATGGACGTCCATTAATAAAAATAAGAGTAATTAAAGCTGATAAAAGCATGGCTATTGATGTGTAGAGGMGGAGAAACCCGATCATGCTGGATGAGTAGGCAGAGGGCCCAAGAATCCAGCTTCTCCAGATACTGAATCAACACATTTCTGTATAGTTTTGTAGTATGATCAGTCAGTGATGGATGAAAATGGTCAGAGTCTTGATCACATGTTACAAATTTTATTTCCTTTCAGAGGCACAGTAGCTGCTACGGGGTATTAAGGACTATGTRTCAAGCAAATAGTGCACATCCATGTTTGAGTGCATGAAATCTAAAGTAATGTGTGAGAATGTGCATATGTTTTTCCCTGCTTTATTAATGTCCATTTCTTTTAAGCATCAGAACTTAGAATTTTACTGATGAAATTTAAGTAAATAAATATTTTTGTTATGGGTGTTTTGCTTTGTAATTTATACTCTTGAAAATTTGTTGCAAGTTTTTTTTTGCTTTAGTCTYTTAAACCTAGGGACATATGAAGCAGACTAAATAGCAAATCCTGTATCAGAGGTCAGAATTTATACCTTCCACTCTTCTTCAGATCAGTGAGAAGCAGCGCACACTCTATGAAGCTCTTGAGCGTCAGCAGAAGTATCAGGACACGCTCCAGTCTATATCCACAAAAATGGAAACCACTGAAATCAAAYTAAATGAGAGTTTGGAACCAGCCAAAAGCCCAGAGAGCCAGATGGCTGAACATCAGGTAAAATCTTAWATGTGAGGAGGAGAGTGCACATTGCATGAATATCTTTTGTTCTGTTTTTTATACAGGTAACCTTCTTAGCTGGATACCTCAAACATATGCATTTGTTGCATGAAGCTTCTCTGTTAACTGTATGTCTTGCTTTTCTGGCCTTCCTGCTGTTCTAAAGGTGGTGTGATAGAGATTCTTTTAATAAGCAGCCTTTTTGAAAGAAATAGAACAGATCATAAGAGTTTGTCCAGTTGAAATTTTCAGCAAAAGYTTTTGTCCAAGGTTGTTTCCAATGACAGCTATACATACTGTTCTTCWGCATCATTGCTGAAGAATATTTATAATGTTGCCAGATTTACTAAGATCATAACCAATACTGATGCATTGTATATTGATCAAAATAAATTTTTCTCCTTGTTAAACAAAACAAACCAAAAGCATGCAAAAATTCCCTCAGAAGGG
Source organism: Alauda arvensis (assembly GCA_902810485.1). Taxonomy (NCBI): domain Eukaryota; kingdom Metazoa; phylum Chordata; class Aves; order Passeriformes; family Alaudidae; genus Alauda; species Alauda arvensis. Next base: position 1,543,432 of record CADDXX010000101.1, read on the forward strand.
AAGTATCAAGAAATAATGATCTGAATAATAAGAGAATACTTTATTAAGTAATGCATCTGACATATGTGTAAGTTGCAATCACCTGAGACTTCTGTCTGATAGCTTGAATCTATCTGATGTGTCCAGTAAGTGTGTGTTTGTGAGAGAAAAACAGGGGCATGTTTTAGCTTCCAGCCTAAAACTTTCTAAATGGACTAGGAACATCCAAAAATAGAGGTAAATATTAAGCGATTTATTCCATGGTGCAAAATAAGTTCCTACTCTTATCTTATGAACCAGTTTTCAAGGTACCTATAAAAGGATGTACATGGACATACACTCACTTACTTGTTCATTATCTTTACTGTGAATACTAGAATGCCTGACAGATAATTTATTGGAAGAATACATTTCCAATTTCCAAAATAATTCCTTGTGATATGTTTGAAATTCAAGATACATAATTAAATCCATATTTAAGTAACAGATACATGAACCTAACTCAAGGCTCTAAAAGCAGGACTCAGTCCTTATGGAATACTGTCTCTGCCAGACTGGTAGTGATACTCTGCTCTATTCTGTGTTCCTGGTGCTTCCCTGGGATAGTTGTCTTTAATTCTATATTTAGTCTGTATCTCCTGAAATACTTCCTTCTTGCTGGTAAATGAAGCAAATGCATTCTCTGCTTTCATTTCTAAATAGGCTTTGATGGATGAGATTTTCATGCTGCAAGAAGAAATCAGTGAGCTTCAGACRTCCTTGGCCCAGGAGCTTGTCTCAGAACCCCTGGATGCAGAAGGTGCTGATCAGATGGCATTGCAGTCCACCCTCACTGTCTTGGCAGAACGAATGGCCACGATTCGAATGAAGGCATCAGGAAAACGACAGCTATTAGAGGTACAAGAAAAAACATCACCAGTATTTTTAGTCATCATTAAAAAGAAAGTCATTTTCTGTTCTGTGTGTTTCTCACAATTCCTTTCAGTGATAAATTACCATTCTTTTGTTTAGTGAGCCCCTCAYCTTAATGCTAAGTGAAGCAGCCAGAAGGAACTTGGAACACACACGTATTAGATATGATCCAGGTTTCTTCTGGCTATATACAGCTGTATGGATATACGTATATGCTCTCTATATATTTTTGTGTGTGTGTATGTATAAATGAAGTGCAGATATTAAAAGTCACATTGTCTACAGTAAACTTTTGAGGAAGCACTTTTCCAAGCTGCAAGACAGGAGAAGAGGGAGAGCTTAAAACAAGAAACAGCTCCTCTTCCAAATCTTTGTGTTGTCTACAYTTGTCTTCCCAGTGATTTGCATGCAAACTTTTTTTCATGGAAGATGCACCCCTTTATTTGTTTGCCTTTCAACTTTAGCAAAACCCTTTTAATACTAAGGGGATTTTTACAAGCCCTTTACAAATAGGAATGTTGCTGCTGCTGGTGAGAATCATGCTAAACCTGGTTACAGTTTGCCTACTTTGAGCACTGCAGGGAAGCTTTATTTCTGTACTGTTAAGAACTGCAGTAGTGAATTCACAAACACAGCAATTACTGCCTTCATATTTTCCATCATCAATTGATTCAGAGGAACAGAGTGAGAATTGACTGTGTGGATCTAAGGGTGTGGAACTTAGTTGCCAGCTGGGGTTAAACCAAGACACTGGATTACAGGAGAGTCTCWGGGTGCTTCAGCTGCTTTAGTTCTGTCCAGTCACCTGGCACAATGAACAGGTCATTAGAAAATACCTTTGTTAGTCTTAAAATAATAAACTTACACTAAGCTTTTCATTCCAAGAAGAAAATTAGCTTTTAATTACAAATAAGGGGTTGGAAGTAGAATAGGGGATCAAACTGTTTTTAGCTTGCACCCCATATTGGATCTAACAAACATCTTGGTAGTACTTAGAAAATGCAAACTAATAATTTCAAGATAAMGCATGAGCCTAATCTATTACTGTTAACTGTGTTAGGAATCTTTGACATATAACACAAGTATTCCCTAATAACCCTGGATAGGAAATATATATGGTATGTAGACAACATTCAGTAATTTAACCTTCATAGCTCCGACTTCACTGAAAAAATTTTCCAGAACCCTAGGAAAATAAATGTAGMAATAAAGATAAAACAGGTAATGAAAATATTTTGCTGTTGAGGGTGTGGACTGGTAATATAGTTCTTTCTGTGGACCTAATTTAAGTAACTACTACTTGAGAACTGTTCAGGTCTGGATTATTTAAGACATCTAGCAACTATCATTATTCTTTAAATTATTCAAACAGCAATACTTTTTTATTGAAATTGAGCATGAAGAAAAGCTGCACAAGCACTTTTCTGTGTGAGGAAGTTGCCCTGAACATTTGAGTTTGAATGTCCTTACAAAGTGTTGTAGGTTGACCCTGCCAGCAACCAAACACCCACCCTCACTCCTCTCTCCTGAGATGGTTTAAAAAGAGAAGGCAGACAAAAAGACTCATGGATCAATATAATGGCAGCTTAAACAGGGTAAGGAAAAGCTGTGCATGCAAGCAGGGAATGAGGAACTTACTCACTMCTACCCAATCAGCAGGTAGATGTTTAGCTACTTTCCTGGGAAGCTCAGCCTGTGTTTCTTGGGAAGACAAGCACCATAACCACAAATGCCTCTCCCTCCCTTTCCCTGGGCTTTTATTCATGAGCATGATCTCATCTGSTGTGGAGTATCCCTCTGGTCAGTTCAGAGTTGCTGTCCTGGCTATCTCCTATCCCAACCTTTTGCCCACCCCCAGCCTATTGGCCTTTGTGAGGGGCAGATAGAAAGCTTTATGCTGTACTCAGCAGTAGCCRTAACATTGCTATGTTATCAGCACAGATTTAACCCCAGCTGCAAAGCACTGTACAGACTTCAATGAAGTTAACTCCATCTCAGCCAGATGCAATACAATCTTTCCCCCTTGTTCCATAATATTGCACCATGCTTAGGTTTCACATTATCTGATCCAATTAAGTATCCTCTGACCATCTTATTTGTTTTCTTATTCACAAAATCCCCTCTATTCTCTCCAGAACTCAGTATCTCTCTTGTATTGGGGAGCACAGAACTAGACACAGTACTCCAGGTGTGGACTCACCAGTGTTAAGTAGAGGGGCAGAATCATCTCCCTCATCCTGGTGAGAACACTYCTAAAGCAACCCCAGATGCCACTGGCCTTCTTTTCAAAATTGTTGGATCATGTTCAACCTGGTGTCTACCAGGACCCCCCAGTTCTTTTCTGCCAAGCTGCCTCTCATCTGCTTAGCCTCCAGCCTGTACTGGTGCATGGGATTGCTTTCCTGCAGGTACAGGGCTTCACACTTTCCTGTCTTCCTGTCAGCTCATTTTTATAGCCTTTCAGTGTCCRTCTGGATGGCAGAATAGCCCTCTGCCTATCAGCCACTCCTCCCATTTTGTGTCATCAGCAAACTTGTTGAGGCTCATTACTGGCCACTCACTAGACTTTGTGACACTGATCCCCTGGCTACAGCTGTTCAGCCACTTTTCAAATTCATATGGGACAATTAAAGGATGAGCAAGACTTGCTGATCACTCCCTGTCTTTCCAGTGGATGGATGAGCTGAAGGATGGACCCAGGGTGTTAAAGACATGTAGAGATACTATGAAAGAAAGGTCTTATGAAATATGGTTTAGGCCCTGCTAGTTGAGCTAGCAGTAGCTCTAAGTTCCTGTAAGGAAAAATCATAGGAATGAGGGCAGTTAACACAATAACCTATTCTAGTAGGGAAGATAAATTTGCACTTGCATAAATAATAGATCTGTCCAATGAGAATCCACAAAGAAATATTTAAACTCCGGACTAAAAGAGAGAGTCTTAGCACCTACACACAAATACAGCATTTAACCAATGAATTGAATGGGAAGAAAATTACCAACCAATCAGCGTTGGACACAAGGTCCGTGAAAACTGTATAAAAATGAGTTATGTGAATAAAGAATTGGCTTTTCCTGCATGAAGAAACTGAGTCCCTTCTGCTTTATTGCAACACCGGGGCATCTGTGTTGCTATGATGCTGATGCTGCAGCAGCCATTGCAGCTTAATATCTTTCCACACCCTATGGCTCAGGGATCCTCTGAGAGGCCAGAGAAGGTAGACAGCTCTTCAGGCTTCTCTTTACCCATGTGACTGTACCAAGGGCCCACCCATAGTTTGTTTGGTCCTTGAGGTACTGCTCTTGTGCCTCTCTTGAGAAACAGTAAAGCTGTTTAACAGCCTGCTGCCGGAAAAGGCAAAGTTGCTCTCCTTTCCCTTCAGCCCATTCTCAGATCTGTGCATTCCTTTTCTTCCTGTGCATCTTTCTCCGTAAGCAAACAGTGCTGTATTAATTGAGCAGACTGAATCAGTGTGGGGGCAAACCCACAKGAGAGCAGCAAAAGAGACAGAAAAGACTTCACCTTTAGAAAGCTGTAATAGAAGAGTTCTTGTGGAGAAAGTAGAAATAAAGTGACTGAACTGAAACAGAATTTCAGTCATCAGAAAAACACTCCTCAAAGAAAGAAAGAAATAGTATTTTGTAAAAAAGTCTTAGAAATGCTGCATAGGATTTGTGTAAAATACAGAGGAACAGCTCTTTARAAGTGACTGTTATGGTTTATTTCTCATAAAAAGTAAAATATAATTTGTACCTCAAGGAAAAGCTGAATGAGCAGCTCGAGGAACAGCGGCAAGAGCAGGCTCTTCAGAGGTATCGTTGTGAGGCTGATGAGCTGGACCACTGGCTGCTCAGCACCCGAGCAACTCTGGACACCASTCTGCTTCCTGCCGAAGAACCTATGGACATGGAAGCACAACTGGTAGACTGTCAGGTAAAATATTAAGACAATTATTGAGTTGAARGAGCCAGGATATTTGTGGAGAAGTTTCTGAGCTCTTTAGCATCTTCTGTGTGCTTGGTAAGCTTCCTTAAAGATTTGTGAAACAAAATATTGCCAGTTCTTTCTCATCAGAGATTGCAAACAGCACTTTAGAAAGCCCATGTGAACATAGCAGTAGGAAAACAAAATGTCCTGACTGCAGAAGGATTTGAAGTTCAACATCTCTCAKATTTAGTCTTGTTTAGCTTTAAAGGTGTTATATTTGCTTCACTTACTGTTTTTGCTCCYCTCAAGCTGAAATTGTTGAACACCTCACCTGATAGGTATGAAAACACCTGCAGTGTACTTTCCTACATGTCCTTTTCCAGCTGAAGAACATACTGGCACTAGCAGTGATGATTGGGATAGTGCTGTGTTTTCTTTAGGGATAATCCTTACATACATGCAAAAATAAAGGATAATAATCATTATTTACTGGTTTTATGGCTTGAAGATTAATCAACTCAGAATAACAAAACAACCAAGAAAAGACATGCTGCTGCAATATGAGTTTTTGCAAATACATTTATTAACAAGACTTAGATCGTTCATAACACCCAGGTTCTCAAATTAGTGTGAGTTTTCTATTTAAAAATCAGTTTAGAATTACATGATCATTATAATTAAAATTRCAAAAGAGACAAGAGACAGATGGACAAAAGATACCTTTTCTTACTAAAGAATGAGGATCTCCRTTATTTTAGGATAAGTTAGAGTCTGAAGAATTTTCACTGACAACACTTAATCATTTAAATTTTCAGTCTACTTAGTCTCAAGAGTCTTTCATCACCTGTCCTTGAAAGACCTTTGTTGTATGCAGATAAATCCYATGAGCTTTAACAAAGTAGTATTTTTTAAAATATCGTCTGTAGGAAACTCAAAAAGTTAACTTTGTGGAAGAGTTAATACTGCTATTCTTTTGCTGCTTCTTAAAATCTTAATGCAGTAAATTTTATATATATTTTCCACTTTTTAGAGATTCTGCTGATCTTATTCTGCACATATTCCTTCAAGAGAAATATTTCTAAATTGATTCTTGACAGTTGCTATGGAAGCAAAAGCATTTGATGTCAGGCTAGGTTTTTGAGCAAGACTTGTTTGAGCATTGAATCTRGGAGATCAAAATATGCACAATGTCTCTAATACATGAATGGTTAATGGAATGTCAGAGAAGTAGCTTTTGAGAATAAACATGCCAGAGATTTGTCACTTTAAGTCTCTCTTTAGACTAAAGAGGATTATACAGAAATCCTTAAGTCCGTCATGCACCAATCAGAAAGAGCAAATAGTGAGAAGAGAAGCTTATCAACACAGCCAGAGCAACACATAGCAGGATGTAGGAAGCACTTGACTACACGTAAATGAAAGAGGAGGAAAGAAGTAACTCTGGCTGCGTGCTGCATTTCTTGTCATTAATGGATGTCAGTCTAGCTTCTTAGCTGTCCTTATCTTTAATATGCAAATAAAGAGCACCTCCTCTACAATAAATCATTTGTTTCAAGTAACTTCTTAATTTCCTTTTTTGAAAAAAGATTGTGGAATGAAATGGCGAATACAAATATTTGCAAGCATCTTCTAAAGAACTCTGAATGGGACTGGAAGGCAAAGCAGTGATAATCTGACTTTCTCTTAGTTTGGCAGTGGGTGCAGTAGGCCACAGGTCGTCCTGCCTGGAAACGTGACAACTGCTGGAAAATGTATGAATTTGGGTCTTTGTTTTTGCTGCTGCAGAACATGTTGGTTGAAATAGAGCAGAAGGTGGTAGCCTTGTCAGAGCTGTCTGTGCACAACGAGAACTTGCTTATGGAAGGGAAGGCTCACACCAAGGACGAGGCAGAGCAGCTGGCTGTGAAGCTCAGGACATTGAAGGGCAGCCTTCTGGAGCTGCAGAGAGTGCTCCACGACAAACAGATCAACATTCGGGTGAGTGGCTCCTTCCAGCTGTTTTCATGGTGGGCAGGAATTTGGGGATCTCATGGCAACTTACGCAACTGGGAAAAAGAGTGAAAGTGTTGCACTGATTCATCTGAGTTATTCATCTTCAGTTAGTAAATGGAATTATAACTCCAAAATAAGGAACCGTCTAGAAAGATTTACTTGGTAACTTTCAAACTAACATTGCTTTATGGTAAAAGTATCCTAACCTCAGTATCTTCACTGAAAGGACAATAATAAAATAGATGATTAGCTTGGTCTGGATATAGTCTATTCCTGTTTCCAGTCCATTTAGACTGTGTATGGTCTGGGGCAGGATTACTCTACCCAACCAAAGAATGATCCTAAATATGTGTTTTCTTACAGTGTGCACAACAGAGTGAACAGATAACATAAGGGAACATTTTTTAATTACAGCTAATACTTAGTGGCATCATTATACCAAGTAAAATATTATATAAGCAAAAATTCATTTTTGCTTAWATAATAAATTTCCCTAGGTTTCTATTTCTAGCAGCTTTGGTCTGCTCATTGCCACTAATTAATTGTATTTAACAGTTGCCTTTGGTCATTCTTTAGGTCAAAATAGAATGTGGAGAACCGAATACATACAAGAAACCCAACCATGTAATGTGACTGACTGCTTTTGAATTTGCTTGCCCTGCTGTGACTCCCTCCACACCCCGCCCCCCCCCATGTCTTTTACTTCTTTTCTTGGCTTTGCTGTGCAAATTAAACATGATAAGCTTCAAAGATTTCTGGCTTGTAATGCAGATTAAAGTCTACTGAGAGGTTAGCTTGAAAAGTCACTTGATGTTCTAAGAACTATTTTTAGCCCAAACCAACTGCATACCTTCAAAACTTCGTATAATTTCAGAAAAATAGAGAAATGAAAAAGAAAGGAAACCCCCAGGTATTTGTTCCTGTTGCCTCTAAGATGAAGYAACCTAAATGTTATTCTTGCTCATTAAACCTCATGACTAGGCATATGAAAAGTTGTCAACACCATGTAGGCACATAATACTTTGTTCTCATAGATTACTTGTGAAGTGAAAAGGCATCAGAGAGTTTTTTGCCAAATTTTACAATGTTTTAATGTGCAGTGCTGTGATTTAGTTTACTTAAACTCTTAAAACAGATTTTTGCATGATCTTCTAATATCTAAAAATAACAAAATAAATTTCCAGATGTAGAATATGAATCCTTTAAGATGCTGCATGATTGCAAGACTCAAGTTTGTGAATTTCAAGCCTTTCTTTTACTTCATTTACAGATCATGTAAGAAAATAGACATAGGCATTACAACTTCTTCTAGTCTTCACTGAGCAATTTTTTTCAAATTAGTAGTTCTWTAATGCCATTTTCCAAACACTGTGGACTGAGGCCAAGAACATCAGATGCCCCAAATTCTGTCCTATGCCAGTACTAACCTTGGAAAACATTAGAAGCATAGAAGCACTGTTGTTCATGCATAGGCTTTTACATGTCTCCACATGTTCTGATAACCTTGTGATTTCCCAGAGGCATAGACCAGCCTCCTCCCAAAAGAAGGAACCTCCCAAGTGGCACAGGAAGACTGTTACAAAGACTGAGCTATATTTTCCTTAAAGCATATTTCAGCCTGTCTCTTATTCCTGTGCACAAGGCTTTTTAGGAGTCAGTGTGAGATTTTCTGACTTTCTTGAAATAATTTCAGTTTTCTTCTGATTTTATTCAATTAATGTCACCAGTGATACAGAAAGGGTGACTTGGAGACCAACTTTTTTATTCATAAAATGAAGTAGTGAAACTAATTAGAAACATGCTGGAACAGGAGTGTTCTGGACCATAATGTCCCCAAAGGTAGCAATTTGAAACACACAAAATATTGTGTCTGTTACTGTTTATTCTCTGGTTTAGGAGCAGTGAAACTGAACAGATTCTGCAGTAAAAATACCTCAAGAAAACAGACAGTGTTTCTTTACTTTTTAGCRCAAAGGATGTGTGAGGGAGTAATGATTCCAGTTTCACAAGAGAAAGCAGCTCTGAAATCCTTTGAAAGATCGATTTCATCCCAGTCTTCTTCAGGGATTTTCCATTTATTTCTGTGCTAGACTGTACAGTAGCCAGGAATGACAGGTTCAAGCTTGTGTTTCCCTGGCTGTTAAAAGGAAATGTAATACAGTTCCTTCAGACTTCCAATGAAAATGCAACTGTAAATGCATTTTTAAAAAAAAAGCTTACATTCTGTAATTTGGCAATGATAAAATCTGGTTCACAAGTACTTTTACTCTAGAAAGTACGTACAGTAGCATRTTTGCAAAACCTCATTGCATCAACAAATGCCACAATCCCTTTTACACTCCTTGCTATTGCAGGAACTATGAGACTATTAATTATATGTCTCATTGTTAACTCCAAAATTGTATCTTCTCAGTCCTCTTCCCAGGGAAAAAGAGACCCAAAATGTAACTGARATTAACCARTCTGCTCAAATGCAAAGAATTAGATACTGTTCTCTAAAGAAATTTACAAGTTGAATAGCTATGGTCCCTAGAGTGTGTAAAATTGAGCAGATTTTCCCCCTCCACCAAATTAGAGAAAGATTGTCTGTTTCCAAACTTGTAATAGAAAAGCTGTAATTTCAGACCTTCTTTACTTCTCATGTAATATTTTCTTTGCCCAGTCTGACATTCTGTAATAAYATTGTTCACACTCCAACTATGTCAGCTTTTCTAGAAACTTGTTCCTACAAAGTATTTTGCAGAGTTTACCTGCAAACTGAAACCTTAGTTTCAGTTGAAATAACATTGTTATTTCATAAAGCAAGGGCTAATGGTTCTTCCAGCATCAGGTACTTCTTGCTTGTTTATCTCTTCTTAACAGTTTACATCCTCTAACACTTTTCAGTCCTTTCAACTTCAGGACTCCTCATCCCCCAAAATTAAAATCTTACACCCAACCTTCTACTACTGAGCATAATTCTGCTGTTTCAGTGGCTGTGCCAGAGTCTCTGGTGGCAGAGGTCCATCTCAGTTGTTAGCATAAAGAGCACCAGATGTGTGAGGCCAGTCRGATTTCCACACCCACCTCCTGCCATGCTGGTCCCTGTCTGGTTTGAGAAATGTCATCTTGAAGGCAGAGTGTCTGTGTTCTGGAGAGCTTGTTGTCAAACCTTTTGGCAGTCTTAATCTGTTTAGAATAAAAGCCGAAACATGGGCATAATATGAATCCTACAAAAATKAAATATATAGGTGAAATGGGAGAGGTATTAAGCCCTAGCTTTAGGTCTTGAAGCTTTCAATTAAACCAAAAAGATGCAAGCTCTACAGCTGACATATGACTGCAAGTGATATTAAATAAATCCAGACAGATGTACATCTAAGTAGCCAGACTTACAAGTCTGTCTTTAACGTAAGGCCAAGCATGTTAAAATACCTACCTTTGAATACACTGGCTGCTAAAATTGCTTAAATTTACAGCCAACATGGACTTTGGAAGCCAAGAAGTTGATGAAATTTTTTTTGAGCTATTAAGGCATTTGTTCTTTATGACATTGCTCACACAGAAGGCCTGTCTAATCACTCATGGTGGAAAAACATGATAGAAATGTGAATGAAAGGAGCTGTTAATTTTGCTGTGCTGTTCTAACATTCTATGGTTTGGTCTCACTTTCTCTATCATGTCATCTGCTGTTTACCCAGTGTGTTTCTGCCAAACACAGAGTTATGTACTTACTGATAAATAAATATTGACCAGAATGGCAACTAGAATTTTCTCCTTTCCAATTAGAAAAAGAAAAATGGCTTTAATTAGATAAAAAAACCTGTCTGAAACAAACCATTGAATCCCTGCATTGCCAGATAATGCTGCACCCCCCTTTACAAATCAAGGTTGGTTTTTAGAAACACAGCAGTCCAAGGTCTCTGACATGTGGTATCTGATTCTGCTAAGTGCAGTGATGGAGGTTTAATTTTACATTTTTAGGGCTGCTTTTCTTGCTAGTAACCAAAAACCAGTAAAAGTCAGAAATCTAAAGTCATTGTTTACTTCAGAATTTACATGAGCCAGCAACTTGAGAGATTTTGCATAGATGAGCTGAACCTGCCTGCTCTCTAACAGTGTAAGAGACTTTTAAAAAATCTTGATGTCTCTTTCTTAAAGCAGGGATCTTTACAAGAAAAGGAGGAGAGTGATGTGGACTTCGTTTCCTCACAAAGCCCCAGTGTTCAAGAGTGGCTGGCACAAGCAAGAACTACTCGCTCACAGCAGCAGCAGAGTACCCTGCAGCAACAGAAAGTTGGTGTTTTGCATTTCTTTTATTCCAATCTTTAGATTGCTCTTAATGCTATAGCTGAGCCACTTTTGTTAATATTTCCACTGAAATATTAATATTTACAGTGTTTCTTACTCACTGCTTTTGTAATGATGTATCTTACATCTGTAGCAGTCAGGCAGACCAGACTTCCTGGGTAACCATGGACAATTCACGTTATCACTCTGTACTTCTTTCATCYATCAGTAGAATAAAAATGAATCAACTCTTTAAGTTACTCTAAGGAGAAATTGTAATACTCAAAATTATAAGTTTGTCCTCATACAAGCAGAGATACACATATTACATGATATATTGTGTTGAATGATTTGAAGATTTTGTCATTAGGGAAGATTCCAGAAACTGCATTGTATGTGGTAATTAGTTCAGTAATCCATCTTATATACCCAATTTTTCTGCATCCCTGGCTGGAGGTTTTGGACCASTTTTGCTGTTCAAGCAAGCCATTTCAGAAGTGGCTCAGCTAACTTTGCATGACAGTCAAACAAGGTAGACATATCCTTCCAAGGCAAAACAGGTCTGTGTGAGACTTGTTCTTTGTGACTTGCTGTGCTAGGAGCTGGAACAAGAGCTGGAAGAGCAGAAGAATCTGCTTCGGTCGGTAGCGTGCCGTGGAGGAGAGATCCTAACGCAGCAAGGYTCTACTGAAGGCCCGTCTATAAGGTGTGCTTTCATGTGTTGTTCCAAAAAGTAAATTTCTATGGCTGTGCTTTTTCATCCCTCTGCTTACATCCCTCTTCTGCTCACAGTCCTCTGATTTTTGTTTTATCATTTTTATACAGCAGCTAKGCTAYTGTAGTCCYGGTTTATAAGTCAGGGGTYTGATAATGYARTTACACAAACTGTTTTGTGAAAATAGATCAYCTTCAGCATTTAGAAATGCCCTTTATTCTAATTAACAGGAATCACACTAAAATTAAAGACTAGTGASACTCATTAGACAAGCAGTGGATCAGTTACTGTAACTTTATGGACCATCACTGGTATGTGAATCACATCTACCTCAAACATTGGCATCTGCCATTACTTAATTTTATTTCCCTGCAAATATCAAGCATTTTTCTTTTTGAAGCCTTAATTCGAATGTCAGAAAGTACTTAGCCAGTCTCCTTCTGTTTGAGACTTCCTTCTGACAAATGATGGTGTACTACAGAAATCTAAGAAAATGAAAACAAAGTAAAAAAAACCCAACCAATCAAACAAAAAAACTCTACAACAAACAGAAAATTCTGACTGTGATTAACTATCTACCAAAGCTAAACTCATATGCTTGTCCTGCATTAAAATATGTTTGCTATTTTGAGAAAAGAGGAAGGAGTCAGATAGAATACTTATTTTAATTCATGCTTTGATCTAAAATCTCTTTCTAGGTTTCATTTCAATGTAGTATATATTCAGTCTGGTTTGGTGACTTTTTACTTATTTTGGGTACTTGCAACTCTAAACAGTCTCTTTAGAAAGTGCATTTTATTTCATCAGACGAGAATACCTTGCTGTTCAAACCAGCCTTTGTCTTATTATCGGAAAAACACAGCCAAAACCAACAAGTCAAAGCTTTAAAAAGTAGCACTTTATTTAAATGTAGAATTTCCTATTGGAAAATTATAATTTTAAATGGTTATAACTTTTGCATTTGTTAAACCTTTATGCATCTTCTGATTCAGTGAGAAGACTGATATACTCTCTGAGGAATTAGTCTTAGAAGGTGAGAAGCCATCATCTGAAGAGCAGATGAAGAGRAAATGGGAAAGCCTGAACCAGGAATTCAGTACCAAGCAGAGACTTCTCCAGAAAGCTTTGGAAAAAGAACAGCTGGTAGCTTTTTTAAATTTCTCTTTCCATTTTCTCTTTGAAAATACATGTTACAACAAGAGGTACAATATGTGGATCCATTAAGGTGCTGTAGTTGATGCATAGGATATGGAGCAATTTATTTTTGTTTGACACCTTTAAATATGAGCACTGCTCATGTTCAAAGTGATTTGAATTGCACTACCATCAGTTTAATGAACTAGAAAGGAAGAGAGAGCTCAGGCAAAATGTTTATCTGCTTACATAACTCAGGATAATTTCGTAACAAATCATCCCTCCAGAATTGATCAGTACTCTGGCAACAGCTTAGAGGAAAACTGTTATTTTCAGTTTGAATTAAGTGATTACATTCTATTCTTGATCTTACTGGGTAAGGAATTTCAGGCACAGTATTTCTGCTGAAAGAAATGGTGATGAATCAATTAAACTGGGGACAAACCAAAGTCTGTATTAACATACATCTCCAATTTTATTGTTAATAGACCCAAATACACTGTTCTTTGTATAACATCCCATTGATCAGCTTCCAAAATTCTAAATACCTTGTATTAATTAAACAGTAATTTATTGTATTTTGGTAAAACTAGTTATTTTCAATTCTGTCTTCACACATTTATCCGGCATTTCTAGTGAACCTTCTGTTGAGCAATATTTATGCAAAATATTAATGGCATGGTTCTCCCTTGTGGGAGAAACATGAGCATCAGCAGGTGATAGCCTCAGTCAGTAGAGAATCTGTACAGGTGGATTTTGTTCCCTGCATATGGTAGATACATCCTAATTAGTGCTTCTCTCTCATCAGCTTTATAGCAGACCAAACAGACTGATACCTGGAATGCCTTTGTATAAGGAGGAGACACAGGATGAAGATCAATCCTTAGTGTCACCAGTACTGGTTGAACTGAATCAGGCCTTTGAAGATGTCTCATCTGAGGTAATTTTCAATTGCCTTTACATCTGTCCTACAGCAAAGCCACAGYAACAGTGAAGTTGCTGGACTTCTCTGGTTTCTTTGCCCAGGCTGGACGGGTGGAGGAGACCCTGCATCTTGAACAGAAGCTGTATGATGGTGTCACTGCCACGTCCGTGTGGCTGGATGGCGTGGAAGAGCAAGTCTTTGTTGCTACAGCTCTGTTACCAGAGGAAGAAACAGAAACCTATGTCTGCAAGCAAGAGGTAAGGAATCCATGAGTAGGACTTTCTTTTAATTGCCAAGAAGTGTGCATTTTATGTAGAGTTTAGGATAAAAGTGTTAAATCCTGGATAAGTGACATGTTGCTGACATTATGTGACTGCAGCATTCTGCAGTTGACATGTAGAGTATGTTGCAGAAAGCATAGACTCTTTCTTCTGTTTGACATATTTTCTAGGTATTAGCAAACACCACATTGTCAAAATTAAAACAAAGTGAAAAAGAGGGAGCGATGCTCTGGGGTACAGAAACAGCAAAAGTTCATCAGCATTAATTAAGGGTGAGAGAGGTGGAAAGAATTGAGTGGTTGGGGAGAGAGAGAGAGATGATAGGACAGAGGAATAACTGTTTTCAACTGAAGAGGATAGATACAAACAAGATATAAGGACGAAATTTTTCAAAATGAGAATGTGGAAATGCTGAAGCAGGTTGCCCAGAGAGGTGGTGGATGTCCCATCCCTGGAAGCATTCAAATTCAAGCTTGAGAGGGCTCTGAACATCCTGATGTAGTTGAAGATATCCATATTTACTTCAGGAGGGTTGGACTAGATGACTTTTAATCCAACCCAGATGTTTCTGTGGCTTTACATAATTTTGTTACAGCACTTGTTTTCCTTGGAGCATGGACTCTTTTTACTAATAGAGATTACTGTAAATGCCATCTTTTTCTAGTGTGTGTGTATAGCACACATTATAACAATGTAAAAAATTCCCTACATAATTGCAAAATTGGCAATAATTATGACAATGTTTGCCTGCTTTCCAGAATGTCTCATTGTCACTTCTCTTTTTCTACAAAATCAGTCTCTTGCCAAAGAAATCAAAGACATWACAGAAGAAGTGGATAAGAACAAGAATTTGTTTGCTCAGATATTTCCTGACAGTAGTGATAAGAGGGTTATTATAGAAGATACTTTGGATTGTCTCCTGAGAAGACTGACCTTACTGGAGTCAGTGGTAAATCAGAGATGCCACCAGATGAAAGGTCGGCTCCAACAAATCATCACATTCAAGGTATGAGGTGATGAAATCAACAGAGGTGTATGTCAAATGGGGATATAAAGACTGAATTTTTGGTAGCAAATCAAAATAACAAGGTTGTCACCGTTTTTTTTATTGAAAGATCAAACTTTTCAAGCTATGCAAAATTTGATATCCTAATAACTACTCAAAATCTAGACTCTCTGCAAGAAGGCTTCTACAACTCAYGCAATTACTTTAAACCTTTCTGTGCTGTCTCACCCTGCTGACATTACATAAAAGGAAGTCTGTGTTGTGCAGCTATGAAAAAATGCTGATAAGTGGACAAATGTGCACTGTCAGAAAACTTTTCATAGTTTAGAAATGCTTTCAGATCTTACTTGGTCTCTACCTTATTTGCTATTATTATCATTATTATTATTATTATTATTAATATTTTTATTGTTGTTTTCATTACTATATGAAGCCCTTCAGTATGGTTTATTTTTAATTAAAAACCCCATAAATAAAATTTAAAAAAGTATTCTCTGTGTCTTTAGATTAGGGTCATCTTTTCATAGATTGTTACTACTAGATTTCCTTTCAAACTCCACAATCTTTGCTCTGCAGTCTCCCATTTTTCAATGAAAGACTTCCCTTTACTGATGACAGCAAGATTGATCAGAATTCATTGCATTATTCTTAGAGATTTTCAGTATTTAAAATAATTACTGAATGTAAATACYAAATCATTTATGCACCTCTTATGTAATGATAAAAATCTCAGAAAAATGTGCTGATAATTTTCTGTTGAGATGAGTGCAAGGAAAAGATAATTGATTGTATTTCAGCAAAATTGTTAAATAATATTTATGTGTCTGTTTTGATTAAATATTCTAAAAGTTTTAGCTTGTGGTTAGCCCTGTAATATGTGGAGGCCTTGTTTACTTATGTGTTATATTTGCTCAAGTTTGTAATTAAAACAATTTGCCTTAAAAAGTAAAACCAAGCTTGAAGTGGTTGAATAAACTGCACTAGAATGTTTTTGTTACATGGAAGTAATGACCCTTAGTAATTAATTATTTAATTGGAAGGCAAAAGTAGAAGTTCATTCAATAGATATGTTAAATATGAGTAGTTTTAGCTCTTAGTTTCCATAGTTGGATTTTCAGCAATGTTAAGTTTTTTGCATTGGCTAATTATGGTGCCTTTTGAATAGTTTTTGTGCTGTAGTGCTGCCGTGTAATATCTAATGCTTGAAACTTTTTGCAATGTGGAATATTTTCCAGTTGTTTTGTGCTGTGACTGGCTATAAATTGTTGGTTTTGTCTCCTGCAGAATGATCTGAAGCTCATGTTTACATCAGTGGCCGATAACAAATACTTAGTTCTACAGAAATTAGCAGAGGCAGCTGACAGACCAGAAACAGARCAAATGCAGGTACTACCATGTATCTCTCACCTGGGGAGAGGGGAAGTGGTGAAGTTTTTYATCCAAAGTATAAATGGATTCTAGAGAACACTTGCTTTAAATGGGAGAAGATACATGTTCACATGAAGTATAGGAAAACGAGCATGTCCAAGAGTCTACTACACACATATATATAAATAAATAAAAAAAAGGCACAACAACAAAAAACTCTAGCAAAAGTGTCTCTATCATCTCCCCMGCTGACCTAGTACCTAGTTATGTTTATATTGTGCGGTATTTGAAAAAAAAACAGAAAACTTCAGTAAACAAAAGAAGTCCAGAGTTTTGCTAAATTGTTTGACTATTAAACTTTATTAAGAACCAAAGGCACTTTCTTGCTCACTGGTTTATAGTGATGTCTTTAATGTTACTCATTTTAATTTAAGGCAGTAATTRTTATTTCTTTATCAGGAATGGCCTGATGAATAATTAATTATTTATATGAAAAACTATATCCTGTTTTCTTGTTTCTGTTTTRCCAGTGAGACAAATGAGTGAAGTATGCTAAGGGCTACTTTTTGTAGATATTTCTTTTTAGTGATGTCTGGTGCCAGCAGTGACTGAAAGGAAGAAACGTATTCTTAAACTAAACAGGAGTATGAGATTTTATATACCTGACATTCAAATTTTGACGGAGTTTATGTCTCCTGTATCAAAAAGAGAGGTTGCACTGTGCCTTTCTTTTCTGTCTTTTGTGATGCCAAACAYTGGCAAAATCTTATTTCCAGTATGATTAATTTAACTACAAGCTAGGAAAACAATGTGGTAACAAAAGCAAGTGAAACTGTTTGTTTCAGAAAATYTCCCTTGGCTGATAAAACATTCATATTTAAAAGCATTGCTTCTTGTTCAATATGTGTTTAAGAAAGTAGAAATAAGGCCCTTAATCAGCCTGGTGACTTAAATTACGTTAAGTGGAGGTTTAGTGACTGTATTGTGCAAAGTCCAGGCTGCTGAAAGGCAAGAGTTCTACTTCACATACACAGTTCAAAAATACTTGGATTGGAAGCTTCCAAGAAAGGGCCTCAACAAAGAACTTTTAAGTACAGGAATCTACCTCACGCTTTTAACTTTGTTATAATCTGCATGTATTACCTWGGGGAGCTTGTAGCTTCTACTGGAAAAACTCACCCCCTTCAGACACTTGCAAACACGAATCTTAAGTTCTTAAGTTTTCCAAGTGCAAAAGGGGAGGTACAAGTCCTTTTCCTTGAAAAAATTTTGACTCCCTCCTAGTCTTGAAAGAAAACTGCACACAGCTCTTTACTTTCATACATGGGTTCTGCTGTAATGRTTGTTTGCTTGGTGCTCAGAGATGACAGGAATGACTGTTATTAAAAAAAATTCTTTAAATGACATTGTTACATTAAAATCTTTTTCTTTGGGGCCTCTACTATATAGTTGAAAGCATGGAAATTCATAGCAATGTTTGGTATAAAAAATAGTAAGCATAGTATTTTTATATGATACTAAAAGAGCTTGTTATTAAAAATGAATAGTGATAAGCTTATTTAATGTTAAGAAAAAGACTGGGCTCTCACAACTTTTAATTAATACATTTCCTTCATAACATCCTTTAAAACTTCAGCACATTGAAGGTGTGATTAGTACTGCAAGCAGAAAAGATCATAGGTTAGCTAAACTACTGTCATTGAAACTCAAAACTAAGCAATGTAATTTTCATATACAGGTCATACTGCAGGCAGAAGAAGGTTTAAAGGAGCTAGATGCTGGAATCAATGAATTAAAGAAGCGTGTAGACAAGCTACAAATTGACCAACCTTCTGTACAAGAGTTATCTAAGATCCAGGTACGGCTCATTTAGTKCCATCCTAGACCTGTCCATCCTATCACCCTTTCTCACCTCTGATATCAAAGGAATGCTTCTTTTTATTGTTCATAAGGCAGTTTAGGAAAAGGGATTTAAAGGCATTTCAGTATGTATAAAAGATTGTGTTCTCTCTGGTTCACCTGATTTTACATTTTTACCTCTTCAGATTTTCTAATATCTCTGATATTAGCAGTATTAATTGTGAAAAATCTACAAAACCATGTTTTCTGTCAGCTCTCATCCACTCCCTTTTCACACAGATGATGTTAAGGATGTAAACATAAATTTGTCTGCAGAAGGTTCATCCCTGTTTTCACCAGTCTCATGATCTGTGGTTTAGTACTGTCTCACATCTGTCATTCCAAAAGAAGGAAGGGGTAAAAGGATAGAGGGTGAAGCAAGACCTGAAACTGGAAATGTTCTGCTTTTGCTAGAACATCTCTCATGTCAATGCATGTGAGCGATTGATCCACAACTTCTGTAAACCTGTTGAAAGTCTTTTTTGAGCAGTTTGGCTGATGCAGGGGAATGCTTGAGGAAATATCAAGGAGAAGGTTTATGACTGAATTTTACCATTTACAGTGACATAATAAATTTGAAGCAAATAAARCAGCTGAAACTGGACAAGAAACTTACTAAACCAACAAGACAGTGATATAAATTAAAAATGAATAAGAAAWAAATCACTAAGAAATGTGTCTTTTGCCCAGTTCTTTATCCTTTTGGTCTTAGCACCTCCTCCTGGTTTGCTTGGAGGTTTTGGGTTTTGTTTTTTTTTTTTTTTTTGCTCTCAGTTTATGTGCCCCCTCCCCTTCAATTCAGTTTTTAGAAAAGCCTTCCTTTGGCTTTTTCTGACAGTTTTGCTTCTCACAATTTTCTCTTTAGGGCTAGGGGAGCCAGCTGCAGTCTGAGGGTGGGCACTTTGTTGTAGCACTTGATGATCATAGAGATATTTTGGTTGTTTGAATGTCTTGTATAGATCAAAAGTATGGGCTTGATTTGGTTTTACAGTAAGTTGTATGTATCTTGCTTGCTGCCAGTAAGATTCTGGGGAAGGAGAAGGAAACAAACCTGATTTTGAGATGCCTATGGTCTGTATCCATGATGGCATCCTTGCAGTCCTTGGCATTATGAAAAGTAACATGTAAACAACATGTGCATTGCATGGTAGTCACTGTTTTTTGATGCTTTAAGCCAAATCTTTRCTATTTACATTAAGCATTTGAGATTCTGCTATATTTTTCTCCAAGTGCATGTTGCAGGTCTTGCTTACTTTTTCTGTCTTTAAATGGAGAGTTAATTTATGAATGAAGTCARTATATCTGCAAACTCTTTTGGAGCTGGAAATAAATGTTATTCTGCTAGTATTCACAGAGAGTACAGGGACAGTAAGGTTGCTTCTAGGAAGACATGTARGGTGTGAAATAAGAATCACATTGCTGCCCTCTGCCTGCCAGGACAAGTATGATGAGCTGCTGATGATCATTGGATCCAGGCGGAGTGATCTGAATCAGAATATGGCYCTTAAGAGGCAGTATGAGCGGGCTTTGCAGGACCTGGCTGACCTGGTRGAAACAGGCCAAGAAAAAATGGCTGGTGACCAGAAAATGATTGTTTCTTCCAAGGAAGAGGTTCAGTCRCTGCTGGAAAAACATAAGGTAAGAAACCGGGAGTTATTTCAGGGYTGGTAATGACTGTAARCTTGTTGTAGCCCCAGTGGGAAACTAAGAACCACACAGCTGCTTCTTCCTTATGTGTTTCTTCCTTGGGGAGAAGAAGATTTAGATAGAAAAGGTAAGCCTTGAGGGTTGAGAGATGAATACTAATACTAATAGCRCTAATAATAATGAAAYAGTAAATAGAACAGTAATGGAAAGGAGAGAGGGAAATAAACACAAGAGAAATAAATAAATTATGTACAGTACAGTTGTTCACCACCTCCTGACCAATAGCCAACTTGTCCCCAAGAAGAAATCAGCAGGTTCCAGACAGCTCCCCCCAGTTTGTATACTGGACACGGTGCTCCATAGTATGAAATATCCCTTTGGCCTGTTCAGATCAGCTGTCCTGACTGACTGTGGTCCTCACACACCTCCTCACTGGYAAGGGAAACTGAAAAGTCCTTGACTTGGGGTAAACACTACTTAGCAACAAACAAAACATCAGCATGTCATCAGCATTATTCCTGTAGTAAAGCCAAAACACAGTGCTGTACTGCTACTAAGAAAAAAATGAACTCTATCCCAGAAACCAGGACACTTACAAAGAGCAAAYTGCTAGCCATCTGTTCCTAATGATTCAGGAGCTTTTCAGAGCTGTGGGTCAGACTGTATTTTATATTGGAGCCAATGAATTGTTCTGACAGACTGAGTTTCAAGTGCTTTGTTGAAGGTGAACCCAGATAGATTGCATTTTCTTCATTATTCTAATAACGATTACCTAGCATTGTCCTGTCATGCTGCATAGCAATTTCATCCATTACTCCATTTATTTTCAGCAGATATTTAGGTTGTAGCACTCACAAATAGAACAAGTACTTTCCACATTTTCATTTCAGAAATTTCAGATAGAAATTTTTGGGGTTGTTTCTCTGGTTTAAGCTGGTTTCGTTTATGAAACGAGAGTCAGGATGGAATTTGTGTGGAAAGAATGACTGCCTACTKTCTTTGAATAGACCATTGTCCTCTYTAAATTATGCTGGATTTCATGAAATGTTGTGAAGTGAAAGGTTTACCTAATTCTGTSTAGATACTTGATTGTACTGCTTGTGTCTTAAAACGTTTTTTTAGTGGAAATGAATTGAGTAACAATTGCACTTTCTCTTTTCTRTTCTCCCTCTCCCTCACATCTGAATTTTTCAGGAATATTTTCAAGGGTTGGAGTCTCACATGATCCTGACAGAAACACTGTTTAGAAAGATGAGCAGCCTTGCCCTCTTAAAGGAAACTCAGTCACATTCAGAGATAATGACACGAGCTTCAGCTGTATTAAAGCTGGCTCATAAACGAGGGGTGGAGCTGGAATACATTCTTGAGGTGAGAATTTCTGTGCCTTTTCTATACTTCCATTGTGATCAACCACCAGGGTATTCTGTAATGCTGATTTCCTGGGCCTGGACAGAATTGATGAGCAGCATTCCATTTTGTCATATGCACAAAAGCACTGATAGACTACAAGCAGTTGTTTTTATTTAACTGTTGTGGCCTTCAGGTGGCACAAGTTKTGCTCCTCTAAGTCTAAAGAGCTGCTTAGCTTTAGCTGGTTAAGGAGAGCATGACAGTTTTATCCATGTGTTCTTATCAAAAGTTGAGCTTGGCTCAGGGATGTTGTCTTTTTACAGGTTCACTGGACATTTGTATTGTTATTTCTGTACTTCCACAACCATGTAGCTAGCTGTAGGATTTCAGATTAAAAAACAAATGTAATAAAATTTCTAGATACCCAGATTGACCATACACGGGAATAATTTGTGCTTGTAGACCTGGATGCATCTGGATGAAGATTACCAAGAACTCACCAGACAGCTGGAGTCTGTTGAAGGAAACATGCCCACTGTTGGTTTGGTAGAAGAGACAGAGGACAGGCTTACAGACCGGATTACACTTTTTCAGGTTGGTGCTTTGTAGACATTCTCTGCAGAAAAGAGGGGTTAAAGGGATCTCTGACATTCATCTAGCACAGCCTCCCTCTTGAAGCATTACAGTTGTCATGGGCTGGATCAACAACAGCTTTGGAAACCTCAAAAGCTGGAGATCCCACAGCTGACCAGAGGACCAGTTGCAGTCATGCACCACCATCTACTATAAAAGGTTTTCTGTAATGCCCAGTCAGTAACATCAACTTTCAACTTGTCATCATTGTCCTTTTTATATTGTGTGGCACTACTGAGGAGCATTTACCTCTATCATCTTTTTAATTCTTCTGCAAACAGTTGTAGATCGTTGTTAGGCTGGCCCTTAGCCTCCTGTTTGTCAATCTAAAGCAAGCACATTTCCTGCAGCTTCTTTGTGAAGGGCRTGTGCTCTAGGTCCCTAAATAACTTAATAGTTCTGCACTGAACCCTGGCTGCTTCCTTCTTCCTCAGCTCATTTAGAGATGGGTCAGAGCATAATCAGATGGAGTAGATGTGGCCTCATCAGCAMCATCTAGATGAAGATAATAAAATAACTTCATCTGGTTGTTCACAGTCCTAATATTAGGCCAGTGTTGTGGCTTGCCTTATAAGCTGTCAGGTTAAATATACTACCAATTTCCTTCCTAACCTGTACTGAGAAACGCAACTAGTCAGTCCAAGGTGCAGAAGCTGCATTCCTTCMGCCTTCCAAGGTTTCTGCTGTCTCCAATGTCACATTTAGTAAAGAGTTTTTGGTCCCAACCACTCTCCCTACGTTAGTGTCATCCACAAATTTACTGAGTGACTGCTGTTTGCCATGATCCATGCCATTAAGATGATGAAGATATTTGGGATAATATATCAATAATCTCTGGAGTACTCTGCCCACTGCAGCCTGCCTTTGATCACTAGCACTGAGACCAGTAATGCAGCTCATTTTCAGCCCACCAAACAGTCCATTTATCCAGCCTGAACTCTCTGCAGCTAGAGGAAGGTCCTGTGGGAAATGGTGTCAAAGGCCATGCTGAAGTCAGTCTGATCCACAGAGACAGTAATTCTTTCATAAAAGGCTGGTAGTGAATTTAAGCTGAATATTCCTGATCACCTCTTGGCCCTTTTTGTCATTGGAAATGGAATCCAGGAGTATGTGCTCCATGATCTTTCCAGAGAGGCTGAACAGCCTGTGGTTCCTCAAATTGCCTTCCTCCTCAAATGTAACAAGTAGTTTAAATGCAGGTTTTCTACCACATCCAGTTTCTTTGGTCTAGTGTTTTGTTTTTGTCTCCTAATACTACACATTTCAGTTGGGGGTTTTTCATTCTCTTTTTTGTTTTACAGAAAAATGTCTGTCAAACTTTTCTTGAAAATTGACTTTGTGTTGTTATCTTTTTCGTTGTTTTACCAGAAAGCTTTCTGCTTTTCCARTGGTGTGAGGACAACTTAAGCAATCTARTGTGTGGGTGGRTTGTTTTGGTTTTGTTTGATCCTAGGCATTGTTTGTGTTGGTCCTGACCCTAAATYAGTTTTCTTCTYTTGTTTTTCTTTTCAGTTACATAAACTAGGTTGTTCAAATCCAGATTCTTGTATTCTGTCATGTCACAGATTTTAATAATTTGCCACATTTAGGTTTAAAATCAATGATAATAAGTTTAAGACTATATTAGAATTTTTTTAAGCCACTGTCTAGGATTTTTTTTTTGTATATATGTTATGTGTAAATACATGAAAATACATGAAGAACAAAGACCTGCAGTTATCTAAGCATCCGTTCTGTCATTACAGCATCTGAGATCTAACCTGACTGAATACCAACCTAAATTATACCAAGTACTAGATGATGGGAAGAGGCTCCTTTTTTCTGTTAGCTGCTCAGAACTCGAAGGACAACTGAACCAACTCGGAGAGCGCTGGTTAAATAACACCAGCAAAGTCACCAAGGAGCTTCACAGGCTGGAGACAATACTGAAGCACTGGACAAGGTAATGCTGATGTAATGGTAAATATAAAGTTCTTCACCTGTGCTTTTCAGGTCAAAGCCATTCTGGACCCAGACATATTTGATTCAACATTTAAAATAAAGTACTTTGAGATGTATGTCATAGTTCAACTGCTCTTCTGTTCCATAGAAGTGCTGTTGACCTCTCTCATTTGTAAYAAAAGATGTAGCAGATAAGAGCTGGTGCAAGGAAATTGAAAAATTATTAGGTGAATAATTTAGAAGCCCTCTGTGCATACAGGTTGATAAGAAATGTTGTGCTTTGCTGGGTAATGTGAGTAGCCTCAGCATGTTTTASTGGATGCATTGCAGCTTCTGGATTCTTGTGAGTGTGTGTCATTGCCTATGTGGAAGGGAGCTTTTTCTACCTTACTAATGTTCATATGCTGCTTTTGAAATTAATTGTCTAATTGGTATAAAAGCTTTGTCTGTGAATCCCTGGCTTATGTATGGACACTCATATTCTGTTATCTCTTTAGTTGTTTGGCATGTGAAATGATATAGAGATGGTTTCTAAAAAAAAATGAAATTTCTACTCTGAGATACTTTTTGGTAAAGATTTAGGAAGACTGAGCCTTCTAATGGAAGTGAAAAGTCTGTTTATGTGCATTGGGTGGGTTACAGCTTGTCCAAAGAGGTTTGGGACCTATTTACTATCCTTCATTAAACTCTTTTCTAAAGGCAAAACTAAGGCACTGTTAGAAATTGTGAGCATAGTGGCTAAAATAGGAGCTTCCTGAYACCATGCCTGTCTATAAAATTAAATTATGTTTTCCTGAAATTTGATAAAATTTCAAATCTGGCATTCAGTATCTTCCTCAAACACATGGAGGAAAGAAAGGTTGYTCAGTTGGAGGCAAGAAGTGGCAATGGCTGTTTCAGTCTACTTGAAACATCTTCCCAGGTATCAGAGTGAATCAAATGAATTGACACAGTGGTTGCAATCTGCAAAGGAACGACTTGAGTTTTGGAGCCAGCAGTCTTTGAGTGTTCCTCAGGAACTAGAAACTGTCCGAGACCACCTGAACTCCTTTTTGGTAAGTTGTTCATGAACATGGACACCTGTTTCTCTCCAATTACAATTAAACASTTGATTAATCAAATGGTTATGCTTCTCATCATTGATGACTATGTAGGTAAGCTGTTCTTTAAAATGCTGGTGTATATGCATGTTAAGCCCTTCTTTGCTATATGCAGGGGTTGTAAATCTTGAGGATTCTGAAAATGTTTTCTCAGAAAATGGTTTCATGACTGAACACAATTTTTGTTCTAACTTTTTTTGTTCTAACTTTTTGTTCTAACTTATTCGGAAGTATAGCTGGTGAATASTAGTAGAAAGTATTTTAAAGGGAAAGGAGGATATTCTTAGCTTTCTGAGGTTCTAAAACCTCAAGTAAAATAAAAAAAAAGTACCTAGTTATTTCTACAAAAAATGGTTCTGYTTACAGGAGTTTTCAAAAGAAGTGGATGCTAAATCATCACAGAAATCTTCTGTCCTGAGTACTGGGAACCAACTCCTCAGGCTTAAGAAAGTAGATGTAGCTGCAYTGCGTGCTGGATTGTCCCACATCGAAACCCAGTGGACAGAGCTTCTTGCACAAATCCCAGCAGTACAAGAGAAGTTGCACCAGGTAAGAAAGCCAGCAATGGCCTTTGATATTCCAGAAAACTAAGACTGTACAGTTGGCAGTGACTAATCGATTCCTTTCTCAATTTGTCCATGTGAGGAGAGATAAGAAAAAAGTTATTCCTGTTTTATTGTGGGRAAGCTTACACTTAGTTTTAAACCCTGCCTGTCGAGTACCCATCAGTGTTAGTTTCGGACTTCATAGTTACATTTGTTAAATTTTAACTAAAGAACAGGTGAGGGTTTTTGAACACATTGGTATGCTTTATGGAAAAAAAGGATTTCACATCCTGGTGCCCTGTCATGTTTGKGTAGTGGTTTTGTTCAAGTCCGTGAAAGACAAAATAGATGTAAAAACATTCTTGATTTTTGCTAGTATGTGTAGGCACAGTAGCTTATGGTYGTGTAGTTTTGAGGTTTTAATGCTATAATACTGAGCTTGGAGAATTATACTGGTTGAAAAGTTGCCTTAATACATAGTTGCTGGGGGTAATCAGTGTAAGCTGTTGCTTTAGTTTATAACTTAGAATGCTCTCAGAGTTAGTAATAACTTTGTGATATACAGGAAGAGCAGAAGGGTCACAAATCTTGACTGAGTCTGTGATAGTAAACAAAACAATGTCATTCTGTAGTTCTCTGAACTGTCTTGTAATGCAAAATATATGTGTCCTCCTAAAAATCATAGAACATATTCTTGAGTAGTAACATGCAGGCAAGCAGTATGAACTYAAATACTGAAACAGTGTTAATGCAAAGAAAGGAGTTCTTATCCATTTTCTTCACAACATGAGTTCTAAGTCTGTTATCTCAACAGCTGCAGATGGACAAAATTCCTTCTCGCCACGCCATCACTGAAGTTATGAGCTGGATTTCGCTGATGGAAAATGTAATTCAACAGGATGAAGAAAATATAAAAAACGTAGTAGGACAGAAAGCAATTCAGGGTTATGTCCAGAAGTACAAGGTATCGAGTGGCAATTATTAATTTTCCTTTTGAATTATCCCCATTATTACCACAATTAAATATGTAGAAACATGTTAAATATAAGTGATTCAGGGGGACAAAATCCACAACTTTGTGGAGTAGTTGGAATTGTACGCAACTTAGAACTGTGAAATATTTGATACTGTGGAAAAGAAGCCAAAATTACTTTTACTCTGCTGTTTACTTATGGCAGGAATATAATTTTTAATATGCTTACCTTAATTTCTAGGAAAATCCAAAGCAATATGCACATTGTTAAACCTTATTAGATCTTTTTTATTGCCAGAGTGAATGCAGTACTCCAGGCAGGGTCTTGCAAGAGCAGAGCAAAGGGGCAGAATACCTCCCTTAAACTGCTGGCTGCTCCTGTTTTGAAGCAGCCCACAATGAAGTTGGGCTTCTGGGTTGCAAGCACAGCTTTTCATCCATGAGAACTCTCTAATCCTTCACTKCAGGGCTGCTCTYARTGAGTTCATCTCCCCAGCCCAGGTGCAGCWCCTTGCACTTGTTGCACTTCACRAGGTTCTCATGGGCCTAGTTCTCAAGTTTGTCCAGGTCTCCTGGGTGGCATCCCATTCTTTAGTTGTCTTAACTGCGCTGCTCAGCTTCCTGTCCTCTGCAGATTTGCTGAGGGTACATTTGATCTCACTGTGTCATTGATAACGGTATCAAAAGAGCGCTTGTCCCAGAGTAGAGCCTTGAGGGACACCACTCATCACTGGTCTCCATGAGGACACAGAACCATTGATCAAAGCCCTCTGGCTGCATCTATCCAGACAAATCCCTATCCACAGAACAGTCCCCCTTCAAAYCCATGTCTCTCTAACTTGGAGATAAGGATGTAATTTAGGACTTAAAATGTCAAAAAAGCCTTACAGAATTCTAGGTAGATGGCATCAGTCAGTCTTCCTTTGTTGACCGGTGTAGTCGTTCCATAGAAGGCCTGGACTGGTCAGGCACAACCTGCCCTT
The DNA here is from genome assembly GCA_902810485.1 of Alauda arvensis. NCBI lineage: Eukaryota > Metazoa > Chordata > Aves > Passeriformes > Alaudidae > Alauda > Alauda arvensis. The sequence continues at coordinate 1,571,009 of CADDXX010000101.1, forward strand.
AGTAAAGCTGTTCGGACTGCCTTGGATCACATCCTTGGCTTGTATGTGCCTTAACTTTGCTTCCATGAGGATCTGTTCAATGATCTTGCCAGACACAGAAGGGAGTCTAGCCAGTCTGTAGTTCCCCAGATCTCCCTTTTTTCCCTTTGTAATAACAGAAGAAATGTTTCCCCTTTTCCTCTCATTGGGTATATTTGCCTGACCACCATGACTTTACAAATATGATGGAAAGTGTCTTGGCAACAACATCAGTCAGCTCCCTCAGGATCCTGGGATGCATCTCATCAGGTCCCATGAACTTGTGCCTATTGAGCKTCATCAAAGCTGAACCTGCTCTTTGCTTACAGTGGGAGGCACTTGTTTCCTAATTCCTGGTCAATTGCTAAAACACCTTTCTAGCTGAATCGTGATAAAGATGTAGCTGTTGAACATTTTTCCTGTGTTTTGCAGGAAGGTGAGAAATTATGGTACTTACATGCTGCTTTGTTTATTCCRTTTTGTTTTTCTTTTTTCCTAGGGTTTCAAGATAGATTTAAATTGCAAACAGCTGACTGTCGACTTTGTGAACCAATCAGTGCTACAAATCAGCAGCCAGGATGTTGAAAGTAAACGCAGTGACAAAACTGATTTTGCAGAACAGCTCGGAGCAATGAACAGACGTTGGCAGATCCTGCAAGGCCTGATAACAGAAAAGGTAAAGATAAAAACCTAACYGCTCTGGAGCGAGCTTTCAAAATGCATAGAAAAATAAGATTATTATGGTTGGAAGCCTCTGCAGGTCATCTAGGTCAATCTCCTGCTCAAGCAGAGCTAACTTTACAGTTAGATGAGAGGAGACTTGATTATCTGAATCTCAAAAATTTCCAAGGAGAGATTCCACGATCTCTTCTGGGTAGCTGATTTGTGCTTAACCACTTTGGTGAGAGACAAGTTTCTGTCTTGTTCCCAGTCAGGATTTCCCATGTTGCTACTTGTGACTGATGTATCTTCTCCTTTTATTGAGTATCTCCCACAATAGTCTGTCTCCACTTTCCCCATGCCTCCCTATAGGGAGAAGACAGCATAGTTAGATGATTCTTTTGCCCTCTTTTCCCCAAGCTAAATGAAGAAGCCAGGGTTATTACTAATTCTGTTAAAATACTAGATATATTTAAATTTGAATGTACATACTGTTTTTAAATTCTGAAAGCACTGAMTTCCAAGAAGGCACTACTTTACATTGATCTTCAGTTATTTATATAATTGACCCAACAATAAAGATAATTGTATGAGATAGTATATACTAATTTTTCTTTGCAGATCCAACTCTTGGAAAGTCTGCAGGAATCCTGGACAGAATATGAAAATAATGTGCAGTGCCTAAAAACTTGGTTTGCAACCCAAGAGAAGAAGCTGAAACAGCAACAAAAAATTGGAGACCAGGCTTCAGTACAGAATGCTTTGAAAGACTGTCAGGTAATGTCTACTTATAAATAGTAGTATTCTCTTTCCAGGAGTTTGAAACAATACTTGATAAATCCATGTGAAATCTTCATATTGGTAAAGTCAGTGACTCAACTCTTCTTGACTTGAGTAAAGGAGAGATTTCATTCCTAAGGTGCAAGCAATAAAAAGAGGAGGAAGGAGCCTAATGCCTCAAAGTTGCTTAAGACCAACTAAAGTCATCATTATTTCTACACTGGACATTTCAAAGCATGCCAGGCATACTGAACTAGAAGACTGTCAAAGGAATATGTTGTCATATCTGTTTAGCCAGACTTACGGCTTTTTTCTGCCTTTTCATTATCTTTCTTCCACACCCCACTTTTTTTCCATTCTTTTTCCATCTCGTATGTTCCACCTGACTATTCAGGAAAAAATGCCAGAATCCAAGGAAGCTTTATGCTTTCATTCAGAAAATTAGGAATTGCTTTTTGTTGGTTTTTTTGGTATTTTTTAAAATTATTTAACTATCCAGTAAAGGAAACAGTCAATTATAATGAGCAAAGATGAGATGAGGCAAARTACAGGTATACATAATGCACGTAAGTTTAGACCACCACAGTTTTTCACATGGAATTCATACAAGGATGACACAGCAGTGAACTGGGTATCACAGTGGTCTCTGAACATSTTACTCAGAGTAGCACATATTTAAATAGTAAAAAGCTTACCTCTGGAGCTGTCAGGCCAGAGTTAAGGCTTATAGGTGTATAAGCAGAACAGGTACTTCTGAATTTATAGACAAGGCCTCCATGCAGTACCAGACATCACGTAATTTTGTCCTGCCAGATACCAAATAATACATTTCAGCCCAGATCAAATTAAAACTCTTTCAAGCCTCCTGAATGCACAAAATCTTGGTGTTCRYAKCCCCAAAAAAGAGAGTGAGGTAGTRTGTTTATGTGTCTCTCCTGCATGAATTTAATTAATGGRACTAATATTATCTAGCATTCATCTCCTCACAAAGAGACCAGCTGTAAATTCAAATGAAATGGGTAAAATAATTTGGTCTATATTCACTAGTATATTAAACCCATCTTTGTTTCTGTAAAGGCAAATAGGGCGGTTAGGCCAAATATGTTAGAGGTCAAATTTTTTCTGTAATTTTTGACCTTAGTTTTCAATCTGTCTGAAGTGCTTCGTTTTAATTCAGGTATCTTTATGGTTTCAGCACAATAAACCCATACAACTGAAGCAAGAGTAATTTAACATTGCCTGACATAATCAGCAGTCTGTGCTTGGCTAGAGTTCAAAGCTGAATCTAATTTATCACCTTTTTGCTTCCTTTYGGTCTGGGAAGTTAGCAAATACACTTGGGGAGTTAGTTATGAATGTCAAGACTTTGATCAGCAGAGAAACAAATTGTTTAAGAAATAATTGTATYGGACACTCCCAAATATCCGGTTCAACTAGTACAAAAGCTGGAGTTTATTTATTAACCAATGTTAGTTGCTGCTTAGTGTGTACTTAGTATAAGTGAAGTCAACCATTTTTTCCTGTCATAGGTTAGAAAAAATAATGCATCTTTAATWCAGTTACGAGTTTTAAATGATGAATTAAAAAGCCCCTTTCAAAGAGAACCAGAAATAYTTACTGGTCTTGGTGTTTGAAACTTTTGCTGTCTTACATTCTGAATTTTGAAGCAACCTTGTATGAAGTTAAATTACTTTTTTTAGTGCAAAAACCCACTTTTTGGAACGTCAAATTTATTATGTTCAACTTAGAAGTGTTTGTTTTGTCAGCTGGTTAAAAAAAGGATGTATTACTCTGGCTATCCTCTGGAACAAGGTCATGGCTAGCTGTTTGAAGAAATGTGAAATAATACCCAAAAAAAGGGAATAAAGAGAATAAATAGTGCCAACAAAATGCTCAGTAATATGTATATAGACAAAAGTGCACCATATTTGTGCAGGGATAAATTCTGTTAATAACAAGTGTTTGCAAGACTGGGGAGAATTTTGCTCCAAAAACTTTCCCAATTATCTACAGTGTAACATCTCTTGTGGCAATGGTTTGCTTGTTGTGTTTTGGGATTCATAGCGAGTGAAATCTATTGAATGACATGGGGTTTCAGGTTGACCAGAGTTCTGTTGTATTCTTTTCTTTCTCTGTTTATCTGCTTCTCTCAGTAAGGAGAGGCTTGCAGAAAATTACAAAATAACCTGAGATCACTTGGGGTACTAGTCAGTGTAGGGGTGACACAAGTTTGCTGACACCTCACAGTCTGCTTTCTATATCATACTGACAGGTGAGCACAAACCTGTGCTGGTCTGAGGGCTGCAAGCCTTACTGCCCCACTCTGCTCAGACTCAGTGTTTGTGCTGCCTGGAGCCCCAGAGCTTCCCTATGAGTCAGAGCACTGCAGGACTTCCTTGGATCTCCCTGCACCATGCCATAAAGTTATATAGGTAGTTTCCTGGTTAGGAATGGCTATTTTTAATGAGTTTTTAACTCTTAAAAGAGAGCAGAAATTTATACAGGAGTTCTGTGTAAAGGACGTGCTTCTATTTAAATTAACAACAAATGCTAGACTTTAAAGGGAACATAAAATATTCAATGAAATTGCTGATGAGTTGTGAATGCATTGAGAATAAAAAGTCAAAATATGGCAACATGTCTCCTATTTTTTAAACTAAGGAGTTTATGGGCATCTTTTCTATATCAAGGTATTATTTAGCCAATTAAACAAGCAAAAATACTCAGGTATCTTCTCTTTTCTTTTTTTTTTTTTATCTTTTTTTTTTGTAGGAATTAGAAGAATCAATAAGAACAAAGGAAAAAGAAGTAGAAAATGTGGAGCAGAGTGGTCTTTCTTTGGTACAGAACAAGAAAGAAGAAGTCTCTTCCGCTGTTATGAATACACTGAAAGAAATTAATCATTCCTGGGCCAATTTGGATCACATGGTAAAAGAATTCATAAGGGGAAACCTCTAGGAATAAGGAATGGAKGAGAGGGAGAATCAACAGTATCAACGGGTGGATTTCTTCTGTATCGTAGGGGAAGAGATTCTGAATCATGTCCCTCTTTCCATCTCTCTAGCCATCAATCCCTAAGTTTGTGTGTGCACTCCACATAAAATGGGTATAATGTTCCTTGTTTCAACAATGCCTTTAGTCATTGTAAYTGAAGCTTTTTAGGTGCTTCCTGATATTTAGTGTAAAAGTACCAAATAATCTGTCAAGAATTAACTTTTCAAGCCCATAGGTCTCACAGAATAAGGAAGAGTTCAGCATTAACTTTCAGCATTCAGAGTTTGATTGACATCTGTCTGCCTTCTCAGTGTGCTAGTGCTAGCCTCTCTGCTGATTTCCATAGGCTGATTTCCCTGCCTGAGGGATATGTGTAGTCTCAAGAAATTTCTCTTGATCCTGCTTTGGAYCAAAGTAAAATGAATTTTGACATCTTTACAGTCCCTTCCATCCAGCCTTTATAAAACAAAGTAGAACTTTAGGCTGTTCCCAATGTAAGCCCAGCTGATAGTTGTACAAAATCTTCATTATCCAATAGGTTTAAGATTAGGCATGCAGGACAAGAAGCATGTGAGATCCAAAGGAAGAAAACAATTTAAACAAATCCCAAATAGCTGGAATGCTTTTAATTTACTTTTGTGTTTATTCCACCCTTCTCCCAGGTTAGCCAGCTGAAGATATTGTTGCAATCYGTTCTTGATCAGTGGAGCATTTACAAAGTGGCTTATGAAGAACTGAACAGTTACCTGACAGAAGCCAGATAYTCTTTGTCACGTTTTTATCTTCTTACTGGTTCTCTGGAAGCTGTGAAAGTCCAAGTTGATAAACTTCAGGTGAAAAGAGTTAATTTTCTCTGTAATTGCATGGATGCAGATAAGTTTAGATTTTGGCTTATAACAAGTGGAAGACACACTGGCACATGAAAATCACATGACATTAAGAGAACACATTACAAACCAGGAAACTGCATGTTTCCTTTTGCAGAAAAGTGAGTTTGGGATAGTTTTTTCCTTTTTAGATTTTTGATGCTATTCTTTGTAATTTTGAGCTATACTATCAAATCGTTACAAGTTTTTAAATCATGTAAATAGCCTTAAAACTAAAGTTTCTTATTCTACTTCATTAGGCTTTGGAGCTACAGGTGCATGTTGAGATCACATTTTTAGCCCCCCACCAACCTTGCAGTAGATTGATGATCAGAAAAATTAATGTTCCAGGAACTGAGACACTCATATATTCAAAGTAATTTACCACTGTATAGAAAAAAGCATAAAATGCAAGGAGATTCCTTTTAAGAAATTATAAAATAATAACAATGGAAATAAATTAATTTATTAAATAAAATATTCAAATTATTGTTCCATTACATAAAAACCCTTTTATTTCAATAAAAGTTTTCATCTTAGAAATCAAACATAATTTTACTAACATTTCCAGATACCTAAAGCAGAAGAACTTCTGTTGTTCATATTCTGTTCTTCTGTTAGTATTTACCAGCATATTTAAATTAACATTATATTTTAAATATTTGTGTGATTTGAATTCCAGACATATATAAAGCGAAATTATGTAAGCGTGGATAACACTTTCAGAACCAGGATTAAAGAAAATCCAAGCATGATCTTTACAGCCATTCTTCTAGATTTTGCACATTAGAGAGAAGCAGTTGTAAAATAATAGATGCGGAAGATAAATTTTTTTGCTGATTAAGATTTTGAATGTAAATCAGGGTGAGGTTTGCTGGGCTTTCAAATCTAATAATATGCATAAAAATATTTAAGTTTAAAAAAAGAAAAAAGATCATTTCCACAGAATCACTGAGTGGGTAAGCTTGGAAGGACCACAGTGGATCATCTGGTCCAACATCCCTGCTCAAGCAGTTGTCCTACAGCACATGGCACAGGATTGGATCCTGATAATTCTTGAGTATCTCCAGGGAGGGAGACTCCACACCCTCTCTGGACAATCTCTTCCAGTGGTCACCCGCACAGTAAAGAAGTTCTCCCTCATGTTCAGCTGGAACTTCCTGTGCATCAGTTTCTGCCTGTTGTCTCTTGTCCTATTGCTGGGCACCACCAAGAAAAGCCTGGAAGCATCCTCTTGGTGCTTCTCCGTTAGACATTTATGTACAATAATGAGGTCCCCTCTGAGCTGTCTCTTCCTGAGGCTGAACAAGCCCAGCTCCCTCAGCCTTTCCTCGTAAGAGAGATGCTCCAGTCCCCACATCAGCCTCATTTCCCTCTGCTGGATGAAACACACTTCCCTGACAGACATGCATCATGGTGATAACTGAAAGAGCATGACCCTTATTTTCAGAATATGGCTTTCCTTATGTTGTTACTTTTTTCATCTTGTTCTAAACAGGAAAATGTTATTTAGTTTTCATCCATCTGTTAAGGTTTCAAATCTGAATCAGTCCATGTGCTTACACATTCTGTACAAAAGTACTTGTTTAGAATTATTTCTTTTACAAGATTTTTACATTTTRCAAAAATACAAGATTAAAATTTACTTTTTGCTATGTTTGATATAAAATCAAATTAATCCAAGAAAATCTTTATATTAAAYAACCTATTTATGTGAAACACATGAAATCAAGTTTTCATTCATAATCTAATGCAGTTGATGCATACTATTTTGAAATGTTTCTACTTCATGGGATTTTATTAATTCACAGCTTTGTTTTCTTTTGTTATTATTCTACTTCAGAGCCTACAAGATGAATTGGAAAAACAAGAGAATAGYTTACAGAAATTTGGTTCTGTAACCAATGAATTGTTGAAAGAATGTCACCCACCAGTGACTGAAACACTTACCAACACTTTGAAAGAAGTGAATATGAGGTAGAAAATGTCTTTGTGTTAAACTTTTATTTCAGTAGCAAATTTGTATTTATCCATAATCCAGTTTTCCATTATCCCTATTTTTCTTACATTTTATTATTTAAAGTTCCTGGGGTCATAAGGGGTTTGTTAGAACAATCAGAATTATTACTTTAGCCGAGGACTGGAGTAAAACTCCCATTTACTACTCACAATAAATGAAATACCTTCTTCCAGTGAGCATTTGGGCATTAATGTCAGTAGTTCTGCTCTGTGCTTGACTGCCAGCCAAGATTCATAAATACCATGCTGGAAAACAATACTGCACTTGAAATKCAGGAACTGTGTCTGAAGATTTTGTTTGCAGTGTTTCAATGGTTTGCATCAGMATCCCCAAATTTTAGGCTGCTATTTCTAGTTGTAGGAAGGACATCATAGACAGGAAGATCTAAGSCCCTCACCAGTACCTTGGCAAACAGCTTCCCCAGCTTTGAATTGAGGGTAAAAGGGTATACTCAGATACAGGAGARGAGGATCCAGAAGAAAAAAGATAGTTTGGTGGAAAGCTGGGAATTTTTCTGAAAACAGAATCCTGCCAAATTTGTTTTAATCTGTGTTCAGTCTTATCCTAGAAACTGGAAGTGGGAGGAGGAATTATTTAACCCCATTTAACAGTTTCAGTGATGGCTGGCAGAATATTTGATCSAAAGCCTTCACTTYTTATCCTATAATAATTAAGAAATATTGTGATTTTTTTTGGTAAGGAAACAATTAGGCAGTTCAGTAACTACCAARCATATTTGAGAAAGCAAGTGTTCTTYGTTGTTATTAGAGCATAAAATTCAATGGGGAATTATTACAGGGAATAATTCAAAGGGAGATTAGATATTTAATTGGATAATAAAAATATGAAGATTTTTAATATATCTGGGAGTACTTTACAAGCAAGTTACACAGATCTTTATGGCTTTAAATACTATGTCAGAGTTTGGGAGGAAATGGCAGGAGAAGAAATGGTGTCTTTTTTACAGCTGTTCTGTAAAAAAGGGCCTCTTAGGCCCTCACGGGGATCTGCTGTTGGCAGTGTATGGTTGGTCATAGATGCTTTGTGATGCTGAGGGTAAATAGCAGGAGGTTCACTGCAAAAAGTGTGAGGCAGCTCTGACCACCAGCATTAATAAACAGCATCCAAGATGTAGCACAGATCACACACATTGTGACAGCTCAGAACAGCCTGCTTTGGTATTGAAACAAAAATTTCTTTGTTTGGTATTATTTTCACCAAACGTCTGGATCTTGATTATTACCAATTTTTTTAAAGTCAAGAGACCGTGGGAAACAGCAGAGAGAAAGGGGGACACAGGTAGTTGTTGTGGACTCCCAGGCTTCGATCGCTCATGCYGTCTCTTCCCCAGGTGGAACAACCTCCTGCAGGAGATTGCGGAGCGGCTGCGCGCCAGCAGGGCCCTGCTCCAGCTGTGGCAGAGGTACAAGGACTGCTACCAGCAGTGCTCCTCCACGGTCCAGCAGCGAGAAGACCAGACCAATGAACTCCTGAAGGCTGCAACCGGCAAAGACATTGCTGATGATGAAGTTACCACTTGGATTCAGGACTGCAATGTAYGTTCAGTTAAGCTTTGCAGCTTTTCTCAGCTCTGTGCGCTAAAAAATAYCTCAAGAGGCTCTCCATTGCTCAAYTCTGTAGTTGGTGTTTTGGAATCTTGTATACTAAACCTATTTCAYGTTACTGAGGCAGCCTAGGCATAGGGGAGACAGCTTTATGTCTGCTACCCAAATCTCCTGAGTGTCTCTAAATTTTGATCCATCCATTAGTTGTTGTGGTGTTGTTTCAGAAGCTTGTAGCTAAAGYTTTCTGTCTGGAGAAGGTGGGAAAATTACATAATTTAATTCAGTCTTAAGTTCCTGCTTAAAGAAGGTATTTGTGCTTGGGAAAATATCTCTACCAAGTCTTTTGAGTTCCTTATWATGGAAAGAAACTCAAAATCCTTCRACTATATTCCCACCAATCAAGACTGTTCACATTTTCAGGATGATGGCGAAGTCTTTATCTTTCCTTATGGAAGGACACCATTCACTCTGAAACCTTGAGATTCCTCCTTTTTCAACATTGTATCTTAATGCWGCAGAATAGTTTATCTTTTCTCTGTGCTTATATTTTGGTTCTTTTGAGCTTCAGTTAATGTTAAGTGCCATTAACCAAAAAAATAAAACATGAATTGTCTCAATGTAAGCAAAACAATTGTAGTGAGAAAAAAAAAAACCAACATGTTAGTGTTTAAAAAATAAACATGTTCATGATCTTTTGGAGCATTTGCTGTGATGGTCAGTTGCCATGGACTGGCAATTCAAATTGTTTGGTTCAAATAATTTATTTCCCAATGTCCCATTCTTTAACAATTATGTTAGGCCATTTACAAAAGTTATTTTTTCAGCCCTCCTGGTAAATCATAGCAGGAAGAAAAAGGAGGCCTGCACCTGAATCAATTGACAGTGAGGGCTGCCACTGCTTAGGACCATCATGTCAGTAAATTCTTTCAATAATTACTGCCTCATCAACAAATTAGGATTGCTCAAAGGTAGCTGAGCACTGTCTTTTTTCTGTTCTTTTCAGTACAGGTTCTTTGACATATCTTTTTTATTCTTCAAGTCATACAGAATGTAAATGGAAAGTTTGATATTGAAGTTTGAAATGCAGTAGTAAATAAAAGTTTTCCTTACAGTGTGTGAGTTCAGTAATTTAATTCTTCCTTTAAATCAGCGGATGACKACACCACCAGAGTGTCAGGTTAACTKTTCATGTCCTTATTCAATGTGTTGCCACAGGATGTACTCACAGATTTGAAAACAGCACAGGAGTCTCTGATTGTTCTTCAAGAACTGGGGGAGGAGCTAAAAAGCCAGGTGGAGGCTTCAGCAGCRGCAGCCATACAGTCAGACCATCTGTCTCTGAACCAGAATCTGTCAGCCCTCGAGCAGGCTCTCCGCAAGCAACAGGCTGCGCTTCAGGTACACAGACAGTGTTTGCAGTCCCCAAATGTGGTCCCTGAAAACACATAAATTAACTAAATCTGCCTGTAAAAATAGGGTAGTGTTACCTGTTAATCAGCTTTTACTAGACTTCCCTGGAAGCCAAAGCTRAGAGTAGAAAATATGCTCAAGTCCAGCAAAGAGATCTTGTAAGAAGGTTCAAATTCTGGGAAAAAGATCGCAAACCTCATGCAGGAAAACATGTGTCTGGAATGCCAAGGTGGCCATGTTTTCAGCTCACAACGATAGTGCTAACAGTTGGATCCACAGCTACTGCTCCCCTGAACCACTCTTCCCACCTATTTCTTCAACAGTAAAAGAAATGAGAGATTCTGAATATTGTGTAGAATTGATTTTTTGCCATTCCTATTAATGTCATTGACCAGACTGACACCTACCATTTGTATCAAAGCCTGTTTAGTAGATGTTCCCAAATTGTTTGTGTCACCAGGGGACTGAAGAACAAAAAAGGAGTGGAAGAATGTATTCCATAGGAAGCTATTTGGATGAAAAAGCTACAGAGGTAGCAGCTTCTGTTTGAGAGAAAAGAGAATTTACATAGGAAATCCAGCAGTGTCTGAGATATGCTTATAATATCACTGTACTGTGAGGAGACAAARCACAAGAAAAGTTTTTAAATTAAAATTGCAGTAAGAGTTACTAGTTCTCTCTGCTGACAGTTAATTGAACAGAAGAGTTTCTTTCATAAAAGAAAGTTAGAAAAGTTTATATGTTTCAAGGTAAGGACATAYTTTTTTTCTTTGCTGCAATGTCACCTTTGCTATGATCAAAAATCCTCTTCTAACCTCAAAAAAATCCAACTAATTCCACAGCAATGCAGTGGTTACAATTGCTCCTAGCCAATTCAGCTGTTCACAAATCTATAATGAGAATAAACAGGAGTGTCAGTAAGGAGGCTGTTATTAAACTGTGGATCCTTTTGTATTCAAGGCTGGAGTCCTGGACTATCAAACCTTTGCCAAGAGCCTGGAAGTCCTTGAGACCTGGATAACAGAAGCAGAAGAAACACTGAAAGAACAGGATCCCAGTCACTCSTCTGATGTCTCGGCAATACAGAGTAGAATGGAGCAACTCAAGGTGACTAATAAATGAAGTGCTGGGGTTGTTCTTCTGATGGCCTGGTTATTTGTAGTGCAGRGTATAAACATATCTCATACATGCATTCTGTAGGTGGTAAAGGACTGCCACTCATGAGAACTGTAAGACTGAGAACTTGAAGTTTGATGGCAGTCAAGGAATTATGGTCACCTTGTCCCTGAGTAAAGATGAAAAGGGCAGTCAAACTGTTCAGAATAAAATTAATTATTTTATAAATAATTATTTTAAAATTATTATAATAATTTTAATCAAGATGGGCATGGAAACTGTAGCACTTCTTGGAGATTTCCTTGATCTTGTTTTCTCCCAACTTTTTTTCAAATTTATTAAATTCCTGTCTCAGGAATGTCATTTAGGTATGAAGCAATTTATACATTTGAGTAACCTGATATACTGAAGAAACATTCATAGTGTGTACTGTGTGATCTCCATTTGAGGTGATGTCTTGCACTCTTTTCTTTTTGTGGATTTTCTTTTTTCCCTCTCCTTTTTTCAGAGGCCATGACAGGAAGTTGCTGAACTTTGCCCTCTGGGTGGTTTTTGTCATTGTAATCTTCCATTATTTTTCTATCAAGATTAACTGTAGACATTCCACTTACGGAGTGAATTGAGTATTTCTGTACTTCAAAACAAAAACCTAAAATTAAAATTGAATCGTTTCAGTGGGAATTTACTAGACTACAATTGGGGCTAAGAAACAAGGAAAAAGGCTCACTTATTTTGACAGTATAACCAAATGGCTTCGAACACCAACCTTCTTCGTCAGCTCTGAGCTGTAGATCACCAATTCAGCAAAAACTTTCAGTGCAATTTGAATATACTTTTCTGCACACTTTTGAACATGAACTGAAGTCTTCTCCTGCTCTGGGACCAGAAGATGAAAACTGGAAATGCAATTTTTTCCATGGCATAGAGATAGCTTACCACTTGGTGGCAACCAAGGCCATCCTAAATTTAACTAAGCGCTTGTTCATAATTTTCAAGTCAATAACAATGTAATTCCTGAACTTCCYAGTTATCACTTTTATTGTTTGTTGCAGAGTCAAATGCTGAAGTTCAGCAGCATGACCCCTGATTTGGACCGTCTTAATGAACTGGGTTACAGGCTTCCTCTGAATGACAAGGAAATCAAAAGGGTGCAGAACCTGAACAGACATTGGTCTCTGATCTCATCTCAGACTACAGAGAGATTCAGGTGGGTATAARGATTGTTCTACAGTTTTCTACAAGTTAGAAAGTATACCTTCTGCAGAATATAGAAACGTTTCAGATATTATATTGACCAAAGTTCCTTTTCTTTGATGTACTTAAAAGTAATAAGCGAAGCCACTGAGCTGAGATGCTCATTTTGCCACAAATAAGCAGGATTTGAAATGAGCAGGACTGCTACTTTTCTAAGTATTAACTTAATAAATTCAATGAGGCAGCTAAGTGGGAGAAGTGTTACAATCTGATTTGGAATTACCTGAATCAATTTCTCTTTCTTTCTTTCAGTAARTTGCAGTCTTTCTTGCTGCAGCAGCAGACCTTCTTGGAGAAATGTGGGACTTGGATGGATTTATTAGTTCAGACTGAGCAGAAGTTGGCAGTAGAGGTTTCAGGAAACTACCAAAGGCTTTTAGAGCAACAGAGAGAGCACGAGGCAAGTAATCATGTATATTTATACATCACTAAAACAGATAGTAATTATACATAGAAGGGATGCACATTCCTTTTTTGAATGATACAGTAGCATGCCTTGAATTATATTTGTGTGCACCATATGAGGAAAACTTAAAAACAGAAGCATGCAAATATATCAATAATAACCAGTGTGGAGGAGGACTTGAGTGTCTGAGTGTAACACATCACTRTGCCTATGAGCGTGTGTCCTCTACATTTTAGCCTGCTTCAGATTAGTTTGTATAAAGGAAACCAAAGGAATAATTTTTAAATTTTTAATAATTTTAAAGGAATACCTTTAAAAACCTAATTCTCATGCTTTTTGGCTCTTTGCCTTCACTCACAACTGGAGAAAAATCTCTATTCTGATTTTTTTTATTTTTTACTAAATTATCAATGCATATAGCATTTGAAAACCATGTTAAGGGARGAGTTTTCTGTCAAGTACTGAGTTACATAATTCACCATGGGGCCTCCATTTGATAATACTTCCTTGGTGAACAAACTGATTTGGCCTTTGCTGCATGCTAGAGTCATTTGTTTGTAACAAATCAGGAACAGAGCTGTGCTAGCTTCTGCTGCAGGGAAAAACTGATTCAGAGTTTTTACTAGTACTAGATTCAGGATTTATGATCCTTCTGTGAAGTCAAGTGGTGCACATTTTTTTTCTCCACCCATATTGTTACTGCCAAGAATCCTGGTAAAGATCAAGTAAAAGAAGTCAATTTTCATACCAGAGCTCCCATGTGGCCCCAATAGTTTCAGTTCCCACAATTTTTCAGCTGACCTTCCCCTAAACTCAGGCCAGATTACTGGAAGAGTTATGTCCTTCCCACTCTCCTGTCTTATATCTCACAGCATAGTGTTTGAATGAGTGTCTGATAGCAAAAAGGAGTTCACAACCATTTTTAGCATACATTTGCCTTAGCATCTAACTGCCTTTGCTTTCACAAATATCATCCATTTCATTTCCTTTCATTTCTGCCAGCATTAACTGGACAGTCTCTGTAAGTTTAAACATCTCAGGTCTTTGAGATTTGAATGTCCAGAAATCATTACTAAGTGGGTAATCTCCTGTTGTTGTTGTTGTGTCTAGTCATAGCTATAATTATTTGAAGGGAGTTAGGGCAATCTTCTTGCATTCGTTTGTCTTGAGGTCTCAACTTAATTCTTTCCTGAAACTTTTATCTGTGTAGATGAATTACTTGGGCACTCTATTTAAGCCCTKTTTTGCAATTTTCCCTTTTGGAGGAATTAGTTTTGCTGGTTTTTTGTTATGTTTTGTTTTCATATTTTTGGGGGTGTGAAGGGGCGGGGGGTGGGAAAGGCTGGGGTTTTTGAGCAGCAGACTTGTTTAACCAGTTGCAGCCAGTTGTGTTTAGTCTCAATCTGTCAGCAATGCTGGTAGATGCTGTTGCCTCCTGTGTCCCCTAACTTGACAAAAATAGATGTGACAGAAAGTAAAATTTTTGCCTTTTTGTTCAGCTTTCTGAAATTCCCAGTGCCACACAATTATGGCTTCATTCATGAGATAATAATAGTGTTCAGTTTCCCTCTGATTCAGGCTCAGTCAATGATAAGTGCCAAGGTATTCAAAAAGCAGTATCAAATATTTCTGTAAAGAAAGCAGACAACACTATTTCTTTCTATGAGAAAATGTGTGACCTCAGTAGTGCTTCAGAGTTAACTCAGTCATTCAGAGAGGCAAAATCCCATTTTGAAAAATTACTGCATCATCTAGACAGACTTAAACTACACGCAATGTGCTTGAGGGATTTAAACGTGGAGGTGTCAGTGGGTGTCCTGCTGGCAGGTGCAGATGCAGGGATTGGTTCAATCACAATTTGAGCTGCTGGGACGCCACATAACAGGAGTGGAGAATACTGGCTCTTAGTTCAGGCAAGGGTGAACTTCTGTCAACTGCAAATACCATCACTAACGAAAAAAAACCAAAAAACTCAAGCTTCATACCAGTATACTTTTTCTTTGAATCTCTCTGTAAACCTTTTGAACATAGAGTGGGTCCAGTGTGAGTGTACCTTCATTAACATTTAAAAATATTCCTGAAGTACCTTACATAGAGATATTGTCCATTACTAAAAGAAAAGATGTTTTTAAAAATAATTTAACTAGTATAYACACTTGGGTTATGTTTGCTTAAGTAGTAATTAGGTAGTTTTTTGTCTTAAGTAACATTTAAGYAATAAGAGGGTTTTAAAAGTATTGTGGAAGTTTATTACGCCATTATTTGGGGGGGAATTTGGAAAATAAATGTGAAAACTTGGAAGAAGTAGATAATTGTTTTCTAGCTTCTATACACAGCTGTCTATTTCTTTCAAAGCTGTATTGGTGATGTAAAAGTGTACTGAAAGTTTATATAATGCTATCACACATGGTCTGTGTAACAAAGCAGAAGACTATAAAATTCTTAAATATGTCAAAAAATAAAAGGTACCTTTTCTTTCCAAGCAAAAAATATCCTGTCTGGATTTTATTGTAAATTATAATGTCAATCAACTGTACTCCAAAACATAAAACCAGCTCCTGTTGATATAATTTACCTATATAATATTGGTGTTGAGGAACTAACAATAATTACTAGAAGCAGCAAGTACCTCTAAAATGAGAGYTTACAATATGTTTCTATTAAGGTCATGACAAAACTCCCATTGAATTAATCTGAAATGAGATTAAATGCATGAAAATTAATTTTTATCAATGCACACAGCCAGAATTGAAATGTGAGATCTTTTTTTAACATTCTTATCTCCTGTACAACAGCTATTCCAGGCAGAGATGTTCAGCCGCCAGCAGATTTTGCATTCAATTATCTCTGATGGGCAGCACCTTCTGGAACAAGGGCAGGTGGATGACAGGTAGACATTGTGGTTTTGTTGCTGCTGCTGGTTATATGAAGTTATACTTAGACTAGTGCTAGACTTCCAAACAGAGAAGGTAGCAAATGGCAGTGTTCAGATCATGCTCTTCYCAACTGGAAGTTACTATTGCTGTGTAACTGTGGTTAAGCTGTTAACTAGCCAGATCTTAAGACACTGTTTGGAATGCTACRGARCATGTGARTGCATTTGGGAATACAACAACCCTCTGAAGCTGCTTCTCTGACAAAGATTTGTCTTGGAATATCAAACGTGTTACATACATACCTATTTTGATGTATTTTCAAAATGTCACTTTCACCAARGGAGACTGCAGTGACACATTTAGTGTCACTACATTTGATTTATGCCACCTGGGGATTTGCCTCTATCTGGGGGGATTCCCTACTGCCATTTAAGAACACCTACCTTACTGTGATGGAACAGGAAGTCATTGTTGCCTGGGATTTTATTTTAAATGTTTATGATGAAATAAATGAAAATCAGTGGAACACCAGTGCACCATGTACACTGACTTAGCTAAGGCTATCATGGTACTAAGATGACCTGTTTATTGGAATTTAAGAATTTTATTAATGCTATGTGTATCTTATGCCTGCTTTGAACTCAGTAGTAAATCTGGGGTTGAATTCTGAAGTCTTCATGATTTGCTATGAATTTGACTAATCCAAACTGGCAAAAAACCTGTGGGTTTTTATTTGTGTATTTCTTGGAAGAAGGTAGAAGAGTYTTGTGCTTAAACGGTTTGAGGTTTTTAAAATCTCAATAATTGGATCCCTTTAACTCTCCCAGTATGTGAAGTTCTTATCCTCAGTCAGCCTTCATGAGACTTCAGTGCTTTTCTTGTAGTATGTTGTAATTGACTGACAGACACCTTCCTTTTCACTTCAATGTATTTCATTAAGCAAATATATCAAATTGTGAAGGTTACTATGTATTATCATTATTTCTCTGTTTGTAATAGGGATGAATTTAATCTGAATCTGACTCTCCTGAGCAATCAGTGGCAAGGAGTAATTCGGCGAGCACAGCAGATGAGGGGGATCATYGACAGCCGGATTCACCAGTGGCAGCGCTACAGGGAGCTGGCGGAGAAGCTGCGCAAGTGGCTGCTGGAGATGTCCTGTCAGCCAGTGACTGAGCTGGGCAATGTTCCCATCCCATTGCAGCAAGCAAGAGTGCTGCTGGATGAAGTGCAGGTGTGTGCAGTGTGTTTGAAGAAAAAGGAAAAAAAACGTGCTTTTTTCATGGTCCTTACCATTTAAAACATTCTTTAAAATGTCTTAGATTCAGCCTGTCTGCTCTGCCAGTYCTTTTTTGGAACTGGCATAACATTAGCAGTGTGATGGAAGCAAAGGTGGAGTTCAAAAAGAGCATGAAAGAGAGAACTTACTAGGCCCTCACTCTCAAGCTGTGTTTGCTTCTGGTTTTGCTTTCAGCCAGTGTCACACTGAAACATATGTAAAGATAGTGATGACCTCCTTGAGGAATGTATACTAGATAACAAGGATTCCTTGAGTATCCATCTTCATGAGAGGTTAACAGTATCTAATAAGCACCTTGGTGTCTTGAAGCTTTTTAGCTGGAAGATGGATATAATAATAATAACCCTTATAAGCCTAACAGGCTCTAAAGGAACTCTCTCTTTAAGAGCAATTGAGATGCTGACATTAATGGGCAGAAAGAAGTCTTTCATGTCTTCATCTCCTTTGTAAATGTCTGCTGCAGTAAATGATGGTGAAAATGTTAAAGTATTTGGGCTGTAGCTCATGCATAAGACAGGATATGCAACCAATTAAACTATGGGCTTGAGAGTGAATTAATGAACTGTAATTAAGTGCTAATTATAATTAAAAGGGCAAAGCTGACAGAAAATTATTAATATTTTCAGCTTAAAGAAAAAGTTCTCTTAAGGCAGCAAGGGAGTTACATCCTCACTGTAGAGGCTGGGAAGCAACTGCTGCTCTCTGCTGACAGTGGAGCTGAGGCAGTCCTGCAGGCAGAGCTTACTGAAATCCAGGAGCGCTGGAAGATAGTCAGCACTCAACTGGAGCAACAAAAGAAACAGCTTGCTTTGCTGCTAAAAGTRAGTGTGCAATTTCTTCTGTATGTCTTCAGTAATTCTGTGGTTTCTCACTGTGAGCCCTGATGGAAGCTTTCTCAATGGACAAACACACATACAGGAACTGCATTTGCAGTACATGAACTAACAATTTCCCTTCACCTCTGAAACTGGGAGCGGTAATACTTCATAACAGGCTTGCATGTCAGTTGATATATTATAATTGGTATTTCCAGAATACTGCCAATAAAGTATATCCATACCACACCTATTTTCAAAATAGAGCAAAACTTTATCTTATTTTGCACAAAATTTGTTCAATTTTTACACATATTTTTATTGAGCTTGAGTGGCAAAGTTTTTCTAGGTGGAAGCTGCAGGTATGACTTCTGCCAGAAGCTTCCCCTGTGTCTTATGGAGCCAGTGCCAGCTGGGTCTGTGATGGACCCACTTCTGGCTAAGGCTGAGCCCAACAGTGGTGGTGGTAGTGCCTCTGGGTTAATACAGTTAAGAAGATGAAAAAGAAAACATTACTGTGCAGGAGCAATTGCATCTAGAGAGAGAGGAGTGAAACAGTGTGACAGCAGCAACTTTGCAGACACCAAGGTCAGTGAAGTAGGGAGAGCAGGGGCTCCAGGAGCCAGAGCAGATATTATCCTGCAACTCATGGTWGAGACATGGATCTCTATGGTGGAGAAATCCACCTGCAGCCTGTGGAGRTCCATAGGGAAGCAGAGATCCACCTGCATGGAGGACCCACACCAGAGCAGCTGGATGCCCAAAGGAATCTGTGACCCCATGGAAAGCCCGCACTAGGGCTGTTTTGCTGGCAGATCTTCTGACCCTGTACCAGACACTCGTTGGAGTCTGTTCCGGAGGGTCTGGAATGAATCCATGGAAGGGAAGTAGTTTGTGAAGAGCTGCAGCCCATAGGAAGAGCTCATGGAAAAGTTCATGGAGGATTCTCTCCCACGGGAGGGACCCCATGCTGGAGCAGGGGAAGAGCATTTACATCACAGGCTATTGTCACGCAAGGTCTTATTATTTGATATGGCTTATTCTTCATCAAGATGATCATGAAATACTCACATAGACTGGGAAAAAAGGAAGGAGAGAAATACAAAGGCAGTGGTAGAAAGAGAGGATCTTGAAACAAGAGACTTCGTTTCAATACAATCCAAGTTTCAATACAGGTTCTGTGTTTTCTGGTATGACACAACTGGCATTCTTTGGGGGCTGACTGGCTTATCAGAGATCTTTTTGTCTTAATATAAGGCTTTGACAAGCAGGTGAAGCAGGTAAAACCATGCTGTTACTTGATAGGGTTTGTTTGCATTGAACACATTAAAAATTTTTAAAAGTGTACAAACACTAAGGCAGGATGTAGCTGTTAGAGTRCTGATTTAAAGAAGATACTACTGATACTTCAATCTGCTCCGAATTTTCAGTTTCCCCAACCACTTTTTTCTTTTTTTACAGAGGTTAATGCACCTGAATTAAGCTATTGTCAAATAATAGCGGTGTGTTTAATACAGGCATTCAAGAAAGGGAGTGGAAAATTAATTTTGTCAGGGAAAGACTTTGCTGAAAGGATGGAGTTAGATCTAGACAKAATTTTAATAACAGAAGACTGTGTATTTCTACAACAGAGACCTACACACAAAAAATTCTACACATTTCTACACATGACTCAAGCTCTGAGACTTTCAGTACTATTTAGAGGARGTTTTCAGGGCATTATTATTTTTAGGCAAATCAACTGACATAAGTATAACACAGATCAGAACTGAAGTCTAATAAACATTCTGCTTTCAGGACTGGGAAAAATGTGAAAAGGGCATAGGAGACTCCCTGGAGAAGCTAAGATCATTCAAAAAAAAGCTTTCTCAGCCATTGCCAGATCACCACGATGAGTTGCATGCGGAGCAGATTCGTTGCAAGGTAAAGCATTTCTCTGTTGATTTTTGTCTCACCTTTGCCTGCCTTTGTGCAGTAACCTCTTCTGTTGTTAACTGGATTTATATTACTGACCWTGGAAACCAGTCAGCCATCCCCATGACAAGAGACTATCCATGTAACAAATGGACACCATAATACCAGAGTGATCTCACTGTAAATGCAACTCCTTCAGAGTAATAAAGATCTGATCAAAGTAATATCAGAATAGGGTCTGAAAAATACTGTAGAAGGGCTTTATATTGATGTGTTTTTATTATAGAAATTCTAAACTCACATTTAAACTCATGGTATCTATTAGTGCTTTTTGTTTGAGGTGAAGTGACTGTGGGGGATTTTAGACAACACTTTTAGGCTATATTATTTGCATTTTGGAAGTGGATTACAAACTTGAAWATATTTTCAATACAGAGGAATCCAAACTGGTAGTTGAACTTCCCTGATACCTTTGAACTTCAGAGAGTTAAGTGGAATCTTAGTTTACAACTTTTTGCTACAAGGCTGATGTTTCATTCTCAACTGCGGAGTTAATACCATCATAACTCTGAAAATATTGATACATTTGGAGTTGATATTTTCTTTTTCTTTGAGCTGGGACTGAAACAGTCTGCTTGGCGTGGTGGGTCTTCTCAGATGTGACTTAAAGTGGGTAACACTGCTTGTCTGTTTCATTAACATACTCAAATTTTTATTTGTYAGCAATCTGGTCTTTTTTCTTTGTGTTCTTCTTGTAAGGAGTTGGAGAATGCAGTTGAAGGCTGGACGGATGACCTTGCACACCTCTCCCTGCTGAAGGAGACCCTGTCTGTGTTTATCAGCGCAGACGATATCTCAATCCTGAGCGAGCGAATAGAGCTCCTGCACAGGCAGTGGGAGGAGCTGTGCCACCAGGCAAGTACAGCACTCAGCACTGATGGCACCACTATGCAGGCTACAAAAGTGTTGGGAGAAAAATTGAATGAAGTGCAGCTTTTAGAAAAGATTAATGTAGACACACATATATTCAAAAGTAAATTATTTCTGAATCAGGGGAAATGTTCATTGACATATTCCTTTAGTTACTGCTAGTGCTTCTAGATCTCTTAAATTTGTAATGTCTGTGAGGCCATATTTAAACAGCTTTGAAAAATCAACTGAGGAGTTGCACTGTGAGCTGTGGGACTTGGCATGGCTGGCTGGGAGATAACGCAGAAATAATACAGTTGCACTTTGCTTTGGTAGCTGTGCTCAGAAAGGATATTCCCTCCCCGCTCAACATTGCCCTACTGTACCTTCAGTTCTGCTGATAGCTTCTCCTTTTTCAGACCTCAATGTCTGCATTTCTTTTAGTCTGAGGATGACTTGCTTGCCTGCAAAATGAGCTGAGGAGTATTGTTTAATTTTTTCAGGTACATCATGCTATTAGCGTRCTTCAGGCCTCTGATTTGCACTCCAGGTAGTGGAGTCTTCCTTACCCAGTTTTTCAGATTATCCTGTTGTCGTTTCTGTGGTTCAGTAGAGATTGCAGTCCAGATATGCTGGGGCTAACTTGAAATAATTACCTCATGTGGAGTACTTGTGAAGGCTTCAAAAACACCCCCAAAGTAGGAAAAATGCTTCACAGTTAGCAGTACAGAACTTGTTATGAGTTAGTTGCATTTGAATGAGCAGTAGATACATCTAAATTATGATTCAGTCACTGCTTGTATGTTTTTGGTAAAAGAAGGAGCCAAGTAAAGAAGTTTTATCTTCCTTTTGAGCATGCTAAGTGTTTCAGGATGTAACCTAGTGCAACCCTTCGTTCATCTGCTGCTTAATTCCGGAAAGCTGTCATCAAGTTTAGAACCACAAAAAGGAAATGAAAGATCAYGTGTATGCCCCTGTTCAAGCTAACACAGTAGTTAAAAAGCACATCACTTTAATTTGTGAAAGAGCTTCATCTTTTCAGCTGAAATTATGATACAAAGTCAGAAATAACCCAGATCACAGTGGAGGAAGTAAGTAGCTGTACCAATGTCTGAAACTGGAGAGATGACTTTGCTGCTTAGCGTGTGCTGCTGTTTTGATTTCACTGTCCATCTTRGTCTGCCACTGCAGTCTGACATGGTACCACAGATACAGCTATTTCTTAAACCCAGCAATGTTTTCCTTCCTTCTGTGTTAACTGCAGCGTTTGGTTGTTTGATGTGTCATGCCTAATCTTTTCTGTCTGGGCACACCTTAGGGCTTTGGAATCTTTCAAGGTGTCATGCACAGGAAATAGTCATCTATGAAATTAGTGTATTGAGACTTAAGTAAAAAATAACTTTTGCAAAATACAGTGTATCTTGGATTTAGCTTTGTATTCATGTGCTTGTGCACGGATGGCACAGACTTTTGGACTTCGGCCTGTACTATGTTTGGATTTTCTTTTTTATACGTTGGCGAAGCATTTTTCTTTTTAATTTAATGTCTTAGACTAAAACTAATCTAATATCTTTTATAAGATTTTATAAGTGAGCACGAATTGAAAGAAAATATTATTTTTATCTTAAAATTCAAACTTTGGGTTAGAGATATTATGAAATAAGATACTGACAGACTACTGAGCTTAACGCTTGGGTGCCTGTGTCTGTGCATAGGATGTAGCTAACAGTAAATCTGAGATCAGCACCTACCCCTGAACTTACAGGCAGTCACACAAATTCTTTGCTGTACAACTCCAGTTTGTTTCAATGGTAAGGAACTGGTGCAATGCTTTTTCAAGGCTAGAGGAATTCACATTGAGGCCCCAAGTGTTTTAAGCATCTATTAAATGCATTTGCTATTTTAGTTTCATTTACTCTTTGCAAATGGTCTAAGGTCTCCTTGCGTCAACAACAAGTTAGTGAGAGACTGAATGAGTGGGCTGTCTTCAGTGAGAAGAACAAGGAACTCTGTGAATGGCTGACTCAAATGGAAAGTAAGGTGTCTCAAAATGGTGACATCCTCATAGAAGAAATGATTGAGAAACTTAAAAAGGTATAGTGTATGCTTACATACTCTTCTTTAACTGTCTGCTTGTGAATTAGCTGTTAGTTCGCTTGTGAATTAGGTGAAAACTAAGGTTTTACCTTACCCTGATGTGTTCTGGTGTTTGTGCTCTCTCGCTATGCAGCATTTTCCTGTCTCTCTTGAAACAGGACCTCCAAGAATACCAGAAAATTAAGTGAATGCAGTCAAAAGTGGCTGAATGCTTTAATAAGTGTCCAGCCAGAGTTGCCTGTAATGAGTTAAATTAGAGCATATTTAYAGAAGTCATTGTAGTTTAGGTTGTTTTCATTCTTCTGGTCGTTGTTTTTGTTTATGCATGAAATGTGTAAGAGGTTGTCACTCCACTGTACCAATCAACTAAAAATACAACATTCACTTGTATTTTTGCACCATTCCTTTAGTAGTGTAGAGTATATTTAGAATAAGTACTCTGTCTTCTCATTGCTCTTTGCTGTCTAGGATTATCAAGAGGAAATTGCTGTCGCCCAGAAGAGCAAAATCCAGCTTCAGCAACTGGGAGAGAGACTTGCTAAAGCCAGCCATGAGAGTAAGGCATCAGAGATTGAGTACAAACTTGGCAAGATCAGTGACAGGTGGCAGCATCTTCTAGATCTAATTGCAGCCAGGTAAGACAGTTGTTTTGTTTCTAAGTCTTAAGTGGGACAGATTAATACGCTGGATGCCATGCATTTAAAATCCTTTATTGTCTGCCTTTTCATCATAAGTTTATTCTTAACCATCAGCACATTTCTGTGAAATTCACTTTCCTGTTTCACTTTATGGTACAGGACAACATTTCTTCAAGAGGAGTCATTTAAAAGCTTCATTATAATAATATGGTGATGGTGGTAGGTTAACAATTGGACTTAACAGTTCTATGTTTCTACAATATAGGATCAGTTGCAATTAGATTTAGTGACATGCTCTAGTAACATGCTTTACATGGCACTTAAAACTGGATGCAAATGTAGTTTTTCCAAAAACKTCTTGACAGAGGAACCAAAATAGTGCCTTTGAAGATTTGGATTTCAGGAAGAGGAGGTCCAAAACTAAGTTTTATGTTTTTTGGCAGATCATTTTTTTCACAGGTGGAGAAGAGTAACTGCAAGTAGATGTATACACACTAGACTTAAAGACTCTTTTTATTCAAGGTCAAAAGTATGACAGCAATTTTCAGAACTTAAAAAAAATACAGGATTGTTGTTTGATATGTAAAGAAAACGATACATTTTTTCACCACTTTCTGTTTAGCTGTGCCACAGCCTTCCTTCCATTACCAAAAATAATTTTCTCACAATTTTGCACTTCATGAATTATATTAATAGCTCATGTATTTTATAATTTAGGATTATGTATCATTCTTGGGTGGGGAGACGTAAGATGCAATATTATACATTTAAACCTTCTTATTCTGTTATCATGAAGTGTCAAGTCCTAGTTCTAAACTAAGGTATGTAAAATATTAATCTTTATTTCCAGATAATTTCAACCTACCCTTCTCAACTGGCATGCTCAACATTATTGTTTGCAATTGAACATATAACTCTTTTAAGTCCCAGTGCTCAATAAAGTGAAAAAAAACTCTGCAACTTTGCTGAAGTTTGGAAATAAATTGTGGAAAGGTTTGATGCTGGGCTATGAAAATTTTGGTAGTTCAGCTGTATCTTACCCTGGAAATCATTAAAACCCAATGTTTGACTAATGTGTGCACAAAATGCTTGCACTGATGTCTAATTACCAGTGAAAGGGTTGGCCTCATCCAAGATAATCTTTTAGAAGGCTCCAGAGGCCCTTTAGAATATGTTCTTACAAATTGGCATGTGTTTGTGTTACGATACTTTGGAATTCAGAGTGTATCATATAACATAATTTTTGCTTCATTCAGCTAGTAAAGGCAGATTATTTATCCTAATGTTGAAAACAAAACACATCTTTTCACATTCTGGATGCTGCCTGACAGTATTAATAAATTATTAGAGCCTGCAGACTTTTCTGGAATCCTACAGTAATCCCCTGCCTGGAGCATTTTTCTTAGTGGTTTGTTTCCTATAGCTGTGAACTGATAGAAAGTGCTGGGTGAAAATAAGTAAGCTTTAGTAATATATTATGGTAATACATATCCAGTCTGAATCTTCACCTGTAAATTTTGTACTGTGTGGTGAAACTTCTCCAGTCACCTGTAAAATCATCTTTCTTTGTCACATTCTGTTCCCTTACCCGTTACTCTTAATTGCCCCTCCATTCAGAGGAGGTCTGTAACTGCAGAAGTGACAGCTGCAGAATTGTCTCTGCATCAGAGACTTCCATTTTTTCCCTTCTAGAACCTTGTAATCCTTTCAGATTAATTTTTCTGTCATGTCAGCCTCGTGAAAAAAGTTGCCATTGTTTACAGCCAGGAAACAGTGCTGCAACTGCTCAGGCTTTGCAAAGGAGGTTTTGTATGTGTTTTCATCCTTTCCCCTGCCACTCCCAGTCCACATTCCTGGAGATCAAATCTGGCACATGTTGATGAATGCAAGTTTTATTTAGAAACATGACCACTTGTCACCAGCCAGTGTCATGTTATCAAGCAGCGGCTGGTAACATTTGTTTGGCGTGAAACATTTTCTGTACAGTACTGCCCAGCAAAGTGTGCCCCCTTTCCTCCCCCCGCCAAAACAACAGTGTTTGCAGGCTTTGGGAGTGGAAGTTCTTCTTTTTAATGCTGGAAAATTTCATGGTTGTGGTGGAAGACTTGCGTGCTGTGAGGATGGCGGAGGACAGCAGTGTGGATTCAGACCTCCCAGACTGTAACTGTGATATCACAAGGCAGGCAGCTATTTTTGTTTGCTTTTGATTGATACTRTTCTTTCTGAAGTCTTGGCTTACTGGGAAACTAACTGAAATATTGATATGTAGAAATCAGTACTATAGCTAGAAATTACTGTTTTCTGGTCAATTGAAAAAACAGTTAACAGTCATAACAGCATATTTTGTTTTACAGCTAGTACTTTTTCCAGAGTGATGGAAACTTAGAAMTAGTAAAATCTCTTAGCTGTCTGAGAGAAACTGTGGACTGAATTTACTGCTGTTTTCAAATGCAAGAGCATGTTCACACATGAGAATAAACAGACTTTRTCTGTCTGTTTGTGTCATCAAAGGGGCACAACTACAAGCAAAAAGCAGGGGAGGAAAGAAGCTGTAAAGTATTTCAGACTTAACTTATCAAAGCCYGTCTGTCTTGTTCATATTAACAACTGTTTCATAACTGCATGTAATACTTGAACTCAGCTTACATCATCTTGATTTTTGATTCAGCTTCTCTTTTTCCCTTTTCTCATTATCTTCTAGAAATTTAGGTGTTGTTCAGAATTCTAGAAATGCAGTCTTTGAAAGAGCAAACTGATTGGAGTAGTAAATATAACTGGCTTTACTGATGTCCTACTACACAGYAGTACTGTACTTTGGAAAATAAAAWCTTTTTTAGTCATAAAAAGATTATTTTTAAACTGATATTTTCAAAGCTGATTTTAGTAGTTCAACATTTTTCACTATTTCAGAGTGTTTTCTTAAACTTTGTCTACTCTTCCAAGTAGATTTTTTAAAAAAAACACCGTTTGTGCTTTCTGGTGTCTACTGTCCAGACTTAGCCAACATGCTCTTACTGAGTTTTTTTATGTTGCTTTTAAAGTTTAATATTAGTAAGCAGCTGTCTAAATGACTAATGCAGTAGTGATGACTTCTATATGATGCATTTTTCTGTACTTACAGGGTTGTTCCTGTTTAGATATAAGTGGAATCTAACTAAGACTTTCTTCTTTAGGACTAGTTGAATTGCATATTTCTGTGCTTAGTTTTAGCTCCAAGTTGTTTTCCCAATGTCTTTGCACAATGTAGAAYAATAGACATTATAAATAGACAATCTAAAGTTATTGCTTTCTTGGGAAAATTGAGGCACRTTAATTGGAACATGAAAACATAAGTATCATAAACCCATTCAAATTGTTAGATGATTTTTCATYAGTAAACTATGAAAGCAATTGAATTCTRCTGTGTTTTCCTTTCTGAAAGTTTAAGTATTTGTACGTGTAACAAGACKGGGGTGTGTGTTTTATGAAAAACAACCTTCAAACCAACTGTGTCATGGTTCCTACCCTTTGATTCCAGTGCAGAATTTTTACTATCAAGGAGAAAAGTTATCTCAAGTCTTTCACCCTAACATGGGCAGTTACTGTGCTGCCTAGTGATGCAACAAAAGCATGAAATTATTATTTGAATAATTAACATTTTAATCACAATCTTGCAAGTGAAATCTCAAAACATCAAAATTACACTTGGCTAGGGATCCCACATACCTGACTTAGAATTTGACCTTTTTCYCTCAAGCAGAGCTTTTAGAACATAGGCAACTTTGCTTTCTGAAATCAGAAGGAAAACTCTCAGACATGTTGGATGGCATCTGTTATTTGATCATGGATATGTTTTCAGTGTAGCTGGAGGCACAACACTGCTGCAGTTCAGTAAAAAAAAAATAATCTTAGCAAACCCTAATAAGCACTTGTTTCTTTGTTTCTATTTGTACCATGGGCAAGGAACCTGTTATGTTAAACTCAGTTAAAAAAAAAAAGAACAGCTAGATCTAGTGGGGGGACATGAAGAAAGCTGTAGGGTTTGGGTTTGGTTGGAGTGTTCTTCTAGGATGTCATGCTCCAGTATGTTTTTCGTTCTCTCTCTGAAATAACTTAGATCAAGTGACTGAAAATAGTGGTTAGTTGGCCCAGACTATTTTTTATGCTCTGGCARGGATGGACTCCTGTGCAGTTTGCCTGAGGCAGAAGGCACTTTCTAAATGATGRCCCCTTTATAGTTGTTGCAGGCAAAATGTACATGAAATCCAGCACAGAGATTAGAGTACCACACAACTGCAAACAAAAAAATCCTGATCCACAGCTTGATCTTGCAGATGATCCAGTGACATTGCTTCTGCACAGGGCTGACATGACTCACTGTTCCCTCTCCCACTCCAGCAGGCCTGTAAAAGATCAGTAGCATCAAGCCTTGAAAATATAAGCAGAAAATGGGCAGGATTTCACTCCTTTTAAATAATGTCAGAGATTGAAAAGCTGTATGTGACTTCCAGAAGGGTGATAACCAACCTTCTTGGTYACCCTATGAGCAAGTGTCAGTTGGTTCAAACCCACAAACCCACAAACCACAACCAGAGGTGACAAGGAGATGAAGTGCCCTCAGTGGGTGCTCTCCTCCCATCTCCCCAAGCCTAAATACATACCTGTGTTATGAGATAGCCTCATGATGAGGGCTGAGGCAGACTTTCAGTATAACTTATTGACTTCAATCCCATCATAGACAGATTTTCAGATTGCCCAGATTTTTTTCCAGTTAGCCGGTGGGGTTTTTTTACACATCAACACTGTTCAGCTTTGAAGAGAGAGAGACTCTGGCAAGGAGRCTGTATTTGAACTGCTCTTAAGGGGTTTTAGCAATCAAGAACCACGGTTTAACCATCTGTGAACTAAAGAGATGGCTATAAAGAGAAGAAAAAAWTTTTTTAAGATGACATTAATATCTTTTTGATTCTCTTAATGGKCAGCTGCAACTACTACTTTCAAAATGGAAACACTTGATAAATTTGCTGGTTAGTATTGTGAGAAAAAAATGTGAATTGCTTAATTTGAATTACAAGGTAGTCAGGTGGCATTTTGTTTCTTTAACAAATCTGGCAGTCTTGTATTTTTCAGCCCAACTTCATCCGTCTGTTCCCAGCTGCACTCATCTTTTAAACCTTTCTGGTATTGAAACACTTAAGTAGAAGAGCAGTAGGAGCATAAAAGGGAACACTACACAAGATTGCTTTTGGTACCAAACAAACAGGGAAAAAGAGAGAGCTTAGAAAAAAAAGCAGAATCCCCTAATAAAGTATGTTATGAAACATGGGGGTAGGAGGGAGAGAATTACTGAAGGACARTTTTGCAGTTCAAACAGATTGAAGGAAAAATTACTGAGATAGRATGAAAGTTTACTTGAATTTATTCACTCTCTAAAYGTAATGCTCTCTTGATTAATAAAAGAAAAAGTCAAACAGAAATCTGTTTTATTTTTTCCTGGTCATTGGTCTTCCAAGGTCAGGAGTCCAAGAAAAATACTAGTTAGAAGTCATTATGAWGTTCCATTCAAATTTCATCTGTTCAAACCTGAAATAGTCCAATAACACCAGCTCAAAGCAGCCCTTGGGGTTCAAGAATTCTCCCCAAGTTCTAAACTGGACTTCTTGCTCTGAAACTTATTTATTCAAGGACAAGTCTTCACCCTGGAACAGGTTGCCCAGAGAGGTTCCCCAGATGGTGCCCCATTCCTAGGAATGTTCAAGGTCAGTCTGTACAGAACCTGATCTAGTTAGAGATGTTCCTGCTCATTGCAGAACAGGTAGACTAGATGACTTKTAAAGATCCCTTCCAACTCAACTCTTTTGTGTTACTTAGTTCAGTGTTTTCATGGGTGTGAAAARGGCCTGTTCACTCAGTGCACTCTCCCACCATGGTTAAGTTATTTGTACTCTAAGAACAGTTGTCATTTATTAGTCAAATACACAACTAAATTAYTTAGTTTGTTTTGGGGGTTTGATGAGTGTGAGTTCATTAAAAAAAAAAAAACTAAACAAAACCAAAAAATCCAGAAAACTTTTCCTAACAAATATTGAAGTCAACTGATAAAGTTACAGAAGCTTTGAAACTGTTGTGTGTCATTAGTAAGAACTCAATTTTTCTTAACCCACAGGACTTTGTGCACATATAATATACTTCTGTTACATAATAAAGGAAGACTTTACAACAGAACTTGCCATCTCAGTGAAGTTTCTCTGAAAACTTCCTGAAACGCATGCTGTGAAAATTYTTCTTTAGGGTGTACTTACTACTGCCATTTCTTTTTCTTTACAGGGTAAAGAAGTTGAAGGAAACCCTTGTTGCAGTGCAGCAGCTGGATAAAAACATGAGTAGTCTGAGATCYTGGCTTGCCCACATTGAGTCAGAGCTGTCCAAACCTATTGTCTACGAAACTTGTGACTCTGAGGAGATACAAAGGAAGCTAAATGAACAGCAGGTAAAATACAACACACTTACCAGGTGAACAGTGACATGGGGAGAGCCAAAGTAGARTGGCCTTGGGCTGCCCATACCCAGTTCAGTTGAGAGGGCATGAGGCAAAATGCTTAAATATCAAGGCAAGTGGTACTTACTGTGTCACTTATAGAGCCTTCTGCTGGCCTTGACATGGAGTCCACCAGGAGCTGATTGGCATTTCCAAGAAAGGTAAGGCACCAAGAGATGTAACCTGAACGAGTTACTGCAGTTGTTTTCCTTTGGGGCTTGTGTTTTTTGTTTGTTTGAATTGTCTGTTCCCAGAGGCAGAACTGACACCTATTAGACTTTGCAAATTTTGCAAATGCTTGGAAATTACTGTTTTTAGCAACCTTTCTAACTCAGTTTTATTTTGCAGCTTGTTTGAGAGTCACTTTGCACGTAAAGATGCATGAGCTATACATGTAAAGTTAAAGTTGGTTGATGTATACTACACAAAGCCTTTATGCAGTGCTAGATTAAAATATATAGAAACATGTGAAGTCAGCCAGTTTTTGGCATTGAAAATAATGTTACTTCTAAGATGGTTTACTATACTTTTTCCTTCCTGTTCCATTTCACTGCCTAGTACAGTTTTACCTCGAAGCACATTACTGGGGAGAACTGTTGTCCTTTGTGTTCCTCTTAGTTATTTATTGGCAAAGATACCTTTCTGTTGCCCACTGGAGATTAGTTAGATGTTCTCCTGGACATCTCCAGAGGAGAAAGAAATGCATGGGAAGAGGAAAGACAGGATATTTTCTGGATAATTTTTAAAGAGAACAAATGGGCATTTTGCTTCTTTAAGCTGAGTGTAGAACTGRGAGTTAAGAACTCCCTCAGAGATTTTGCCAGCTCCTCAACTGATTTGCTACTTCTCTGTTCAGAATTGCTTATCAATATTTTATCTGGAATTTGCATATGGATAATAATTTATAACACAGAAGTGTCACTAATGAATGGTATTTATGAGACAATAAAGTGCTGGGAAGAGCTAAACATTGCTATCAACAAAGTAGACAGTTGATATTATTTACTAGAGTCCCTACGCAGCCATCCCATAGTTTGTTACAACCACTTCTTAGGGGATTTATTTTGGGCACAGAGACTGGTCCATCTCTGCCTTTCACTGTTTCCTTGTGGTGATAGCATGCAGAGATATTCTGTAGAAGTGAGAGTGGTTTAATTTGAACTTTACAGGGGTTTAGAAATAGAGGTTAATTTACCATGGGAGGATGCTGTATTTGGAAATATGGTGATGATTTGATATGATAACAATACAAGACATGTTTTTTATGATAACAATAATATTTWAAAACCACCTACTTTCAGTGCATGGCAACCAGTATTTTTATTAGTTGGAGGCTATATCACTCACTATCCACCACACCTTAGAAAACTACCTTCTCAAAGACTTGGTTCCCTGTCTCTTCTGTTAGTGCCCTTGTGTTCTTTTCCATGTTTGATCTTCCACAGAGGCCATGTTATCTTCCCAGTTGTTCCTATGTAAAATTAGGTTAAAAATATTATGTGGTGAAAGAGGAGGAACAAATTCCATTTATGAAACTCCATTATCTACTTCTCAGCATCTGCTTCAGCCAAGCATCATCTTTGCAGATTGCTGGTCTACCGAAATTAAAAATGCAGTTGAATCTGGGTATCCTGAGGTAAAGTAGGATAACTTCAATGCACTATTTTCCTGGGGTAATGAACTTCATTTAAAGGATTACTTGTTCACTTTTTCTCAGTCTCCTACCTCTTGAAATGTGAAAAAATGATGTTTGCTTCTGGGCAAAGTAAAAAAAAAAGGTTGTATGTGAGTCATAGCAGTGCATAAAAGTGACACTCATTTGTGAACTAACCCAAAGGCTTAATGTTCTCTAATAAAAATGATAAATATTTAAATCTGGAAAATAAATACTAGACTATGGAGGAGAAAGAGTCTAGACATTGCTTGTGGAAATGTTCTGTACGTGAATAAAAAAAGTGTCATTCGTAGGAGTGCTCAGGCCCCACAGTTCTCACTACTGCTTTGCTCCAAAACATTAGAAAGGAGATCGTGTTACCTGAACTTACTTAACCTCAAGTCTCATAACTATCTGGTGTGTGTTTCATAAAGTATGACATCTGATTATAATACTCCTTCTATAATACTTCAGGGCGGATAGAAAAAAAAATAAGYACTTTGACATCACAATGGAAATATTTTTCAGACAAGTGAAGTGAGAGGGCCGTTGCTGAGGAGGAAAAGATTGTGATTTACCACTCTACGTTCTCAAGTACATATTTACAAAATAACTTACTAGTTGAGAAGATGAACTAGATTACTTCATTAAGTTAAACACCAGTTATTACAAATGACCAAAAAAAAAAAGGTTGATGTAGGTTCAGCTTGCTCTGTTTCCAGTTTCCTGAGTTTTTTAATTCAATGTTTAGGTCTCATTTCCTGCTGGAAGATATTTTCATGTCATCTTGCTAGCTGTAAGAAAAGTTCCTCTAGTTAGACTTTAAATATGTTTAAGCACAGTGTGTTGACACTGTACTTCCTTTWGCATGCCACAGTTTATTTCAATAGCAAAATTATAGAGCAGTTGGTCTCTGCTCATCCTCAAGCTGCCACCTCAAGCTACATAAACCTCCTCATCTCTAAGTGATTCTTCATCTGAATCTAGAACCTAGAAATGAACCTAGTATTCTAGGTGCAATATAGCCCTTTTTTGATTTAGTTACATTATTTCTTTGTCACAGTTAGAATTAGGTTGTCTTGGCTTTGTTATTGTCCATACTGATTTTTCCATCTAATATTCYGACGATTTATTACAAATGTAGACAAAAGTCAAGCAGAGTTTTTTTTCATTGCACTGATCCAACTGCAACAGTMAATTACTTTTGTGGTTTGCCTTAACTTGAATCTGGAGATCAAAACTAAGGTGAAATATTAATTCTAGAAGAAACATTATCATCAGTGTARAACAAACCATTGAAACCAAGAAACCGTCAGGAAAAATAACACTGATCCCATACAGTAAGTGCTAAGACAGTGTGAGTGCATTTTCTTTAGGTGTCTGGAATTTTCATTTTCCATTTCCAAGTAAAATACTATAGAACTGGAAACTTGAAGGAAGAATAATCTCCTTCCTCCTCGTGTCCTGTTCAACATGTGCTGCTGCCAATCTCCATGTCAAATGTGCCACTTTGRAGCTATCTCACCTGGGAGCAGCATGTTCATGAACCATCCCTCTGCCAAACCCTTGCAGTACATAAGAATGTATTTCCTTGTCACGTTTCTCTTACTAACTTGTGCTTTACATTCTCTGTGATAATGGGAAAGGGCTGAGAATAATTCTACCGTTTATTGGTGATGTTGGTTAAATGTGTGTGAAGGATGCTCAGCTGAGCATGCCAAGCTCTGGCAGTTTGTCCCAGTTAGTGGTCTGGTGTTYGTAGTCCCTGGGAGAGCTGTGCATGCTGCCAGGTTCTCCTGGCCTTGTTGATAACATTGCATCACCACTTGCCTAGATACACTCTCTTAATTGGTATTACTGGATGTTTTTCTTCTGTTTGCAAGCTTTTATTCTTGTTTTAAATAAGTGGAAGATAAATACATTTGCATGGATGCATGTTTTGCAATTTCTCTTAAGAACTAATCTCTTTGCCTGCAGGACCTCCAGAGGGACATAGAGAAACACAGCACTGGTGTGGCATCTGTTCTCAATCTGTGTGAAGTACTTCTTCATGACTGTGATGCTTGTGCCACAGAAGCAGAGTGTGACTCTATCCAGCAGGCTACACGCAATCTGGACAGAAGGTGGAGAAATATTTGTGCAATGTCAATGGAGAGGAGACTTAAGTAAGTCTAAAATACCTGCAGATTGATATTTCCTTCCGCAGGCAGAAATACAGGACGGGATTATATTATGTGGTTGTAGTACTAAACAAAAGAGTTTAAGTTTCAGAAAAATATACCCAGTAAAAGCCAATAGCTGCTATGCCTCTATGAAAAAAATGAAAATTTGGGTTGCATGTGCCTTTATACAAAGTACAGATAACAAYCATCGAATTTCACTCACAAGTCCTTCAATAGAATGATTTCTTATTTCCCATGCTTCGTAGATATGATGAGAGAGAAGCTAGTGAAAGTTTAGATGACRGCAATGACTCCAAGAGATTTAGAAAACATGACCCAAAAGGGAGATTTTAACACTTAAATTTACACAAGAACTACTGAGATTGATGGGAAATTAGTTGTTGAATGGGTGGAATATTATTCCAGGTATTAGTGTTTATATGTAGCCAGTGTTCCTCAGCAGTTTCTCTTATGTCTAATTTTGTTCATTTGGAAGAATTTTAGGACTTACATGGAATTTCATGAGYGCTTACATGGAATTTCTTCACCTGTCCACCTTAGCTGTGCTGAGCAAATGAGGGCCACAGCACCCAGGATTCTTGGGTGTAGTCKGGGTAACTGCACATGCTTAGACCATCATATCCAGAAGATCCATTGTTTTCTACTCCCACACAGGATAGTTTGGTGATTTCAACAGCAGTGATGATGTAGTTAATGATGTGGGGCAATGCTATGTATTATGTGCTGACTTAGTAATGATACATGTTTACAAATTTAAGATATCTTCTTAAACTTTCTAAGTTATGAAGCTTATTTCTGTCATGTTTAAACATTAATATAAAACACTCTAGGAAGAATTTTATGTTTCAAAATGCTGAATTAACTTTYTATGATCTTTCATTTTGTGGGATATTCTTAATGTATTTAGTAAAGTTTTTTGTTTATTTTATGCAAAACATTTTTTGCTGTTAGGTTTGAATCTATATCCATGTATTTAAGTGATTTTATACTATTGCCRTGGAAATTCTTGAATTGTATATATATATAAGTTCTATGCTATGAGTTCTACTTAAAACATTTATAAGTTCTATCTTCAACATTGTCTTAAACATACATGGGCTTTCATAACTTTGTGTCCAACAYATCAATTCAGAACTATTTTAAGTTAATGTGGAACTATGCATGGAGCTCTATTTTACTTCCTTAGAATGTACACATTATGCTTTAGTGGATTTGTACTGGTAAGTTAACTGAGTTRTCAGTATWTAGGATCTTTATTGTACTAGAAACAGTTATTTGTATTAAAGAGYAGCTTTACTGATGTCACTGGCACTGCATTTCAAAAGTTATTTAGTGTGTGCTCAGCTTTTTAAAGCTCCTATTACAAACTTAAAACTTTTTTTTTTTTTAATATTGATTCCAAAATTAGATGAATTAAAAAAAATGCCTTGATCTTATTCTAGTCTGGAATGAGCCAGCCTTCCCTGTGGTCTGTTTATCAGTCTGGCTGGCTGAGTTAGATTRTTAATCAGTTATTGTCTGTTGCAGTGCTAGTTTGCTGTTGCAGAAGACAGGTTAAAGTTYTGTAAAGTTCAGCTGGCCATCAGTCCAAGCATTCTCTAATTTTCCGTTATCTGTTGCAGAATTGAAGAGACCTGGCGGCTATGGCAAAAATTTTTGGATGACTACTCTAGATTTGAAGAATGGCTAAAAGCCTCTGAGAGGACAGCTGCTTTCCCAAGCTCCTCTGGTGTGCTTTACACTGTTGCTAAGGAAGAAYTGAAGAAATTTGAGGTGATTTATAGTGGTTGAAATTCAATACCAACTGATCACATTGCAGCAGCCAGTTGATGTTCTTCCTTCCCATAACCAAGTTACAGCAGAGTAACTATTAATAAAGTGGAGTTGATGATTTTGTAGCTGTCTTCAGTGGCAGGTTCCTAGGATAAAAAGACAGTGGAAGGTGGCAATTGGAAGTGCCTCCACTGTTTTTTCACCACAGCTTGATTCCTCACWTTTTTTATTTCTGCAGCTTTTTAATACATCCTGTCAGTCGGTGTTCCAGTCTTCCTAATTCTCCCTTTGTCAAGTGCCTCTTCAAATTCATGCTGCATTTTCTAGCTTTTGGTTTGATTTTATCCTTCCTTTCCATAACTCCCTGAAGCCAGCTCTCTGAAGTCTCCTGTATGATGCAGAATATCCCCCCTTTGGATCCTTTTACATGAAATYCATGCACATGCAAATATTGTTATATGTCCACACGGTGTCCCCTGTGACTTAAAAAAGTTTAGCATGCTTCAAAACTGACAGGCTGTCCCTTTGGCAAGTGCTTAGGAGCTTGTTACATGACTCTGCTGTGTACACTGCCATGTGAGGGCTTGTCTCATAGTTACATGGGATTGTAAACTTGTGTGTAAAGCACTCATGCACATTGCCTGGTGAGCCACAGAGGAAGATGTTTTGCTTGGATTCTTATTTGCAAGGAGTATTTCAAGATAGGAGAGAAGAAAGTGAAGAAATTATTTAGGCAATTCTGTAAACAGTCAGACACTGTATAGTATTTTCTGTGAAGAAATACAAATTTTAAGTCATGTCTAAGCTCATTTGATAGGTTTTGGTCTACCAGTTAAATCAAAAACCTAAACTGTGAATTGTTGTGTTCTATGATTGACATTCAAATTTATGAATGTACTGGCCAGGTTTTTRTTTTAGACAGATTTCATTATGCCAGGCTTCATTGTGGCCAGGTAGATTGCCATAGTATAGAAACCATGCTTCCTGGACACACTCTGCCTCAGACTCTTTCCCATTGTCCCTTTATGTGGTGATCAGGATTTAAATCTCTTATTTAGTAAGTGTCTGTATGAGAAACCTTTACCACAAGTATATTGACTCTGATTTTTACAGCTGAATTGACTTTGCCCAAAGTCTGTTTCATTGAACCCCAGCTGTTACGGTGACCTTTCCTCTGCAGCAGACTTGTGGATTTTTTACTGTCTGTAGAGTGGCAGCAGTGATGCCTTGGGAGAACAGGATGCAAAGAGAATAGTGTAACCTCTCCAAAACCGTCCTTTCCCTGTAGTTTGGTTCTTTCTCTTTTTTCCTTCTTTTTTCTCTYTTCTTTTTTTCTCCTGAACACCTGATTTCTATGACTATCAAATAACAGTGTGGTATTGAAATCCAGTGGCATTCAGCAGCTTTACTGTGAATTCTGTATGAAGTCAGCCACTTAAAAATACTWACAGAAGCAGGTTTCTGCTTTAACTAGGCATTTTTTCTAATTTTACTTTCTTCTCCACATCTGCACTTTAATTTAAAAAAACAACAACATATAACAAAAAGAGCTCAACAAAAAGACCATATAGGAACCTTTCAGTTCTTGAGCACAGAGGTCAGAGATGGCTCTCACTCACTTCACTGTACAAAACCAAACTCCTTCCTCACCAGTAGCTTATGAAGAAATGAAAAGAGGTTACAGGAAGGAATGCAACAGATGAATTCTTGTGCAGCTGAGAGGAAAAAATGGAAGGCAAATAAACAGCTGTTCTTTTACTGGAGAAGGTTTGGTAACAGGTGAAACAACAACTGCTCACTTTCAGATTTCATGATCCTAGTAAACACAGTCAGAATTGTGCCTCCAGYATGAAATACTTGTGCAATTTTAAGTTAATTCAGTTCTACTCATTGTTTTACCTTGGCTGCAAGCACATTTACTCCTTTTTTAGCTGTCCCCTACCCAATTTGATGGCCATTCAATAAAGAGAATAATTCTGAGAGGACTCTACAGAATTTGATCTTTTTTCCAAACATTTCCTTTCTTCTCTGGTATGATAGCAGAAATGTACTTATCTCATTTTTAGCTTTGAATGGTACAGTATGAAGTGTGTATATTTTTACGAAGAAAACTCACATRTTTAATTAAAATTTCTCTACAGAAGTATATTACCTATCCCAGTTCTAGAGCTCTTAAGGGAGGTGTCTAGTTTTGGAAGAGATTAAATGTTTTACTGCATTGTGAGGAATATCAGACAGCAAGTTTGTAGAACTACACCAGGATCCAAAACCTACTTGTATTCAAAAGAGAGCTGGTGTAATCTAGGTTTTTAGGTCTTTATTTGATTGCTTTTCTATTTTGGTGRTGTGACAAGATAAAAACAAGTAGATTTTTGAAAAAATATTCTGTTGTTGTTGGTAGTAATAGTAGTATTAATTCAGTCATTTGTGTTCAAGGTGCTTCCTCCAAGCTTCATGGTTACTAACCATAACATAAAMGCCATGGGCTAAGTTACCTGTGCACCTCAGGTGCATCTTTGTGGCTCTTGTAACAGCAGAGCAAGCACCAAAAGTACATTGTGCAAACATTTGCCCAGACATAAGTTGGCATGGATATTCATGACATCTKCTTTTCTGTGAATATTTTAAGACAAAACTTATTTGCAGACCAGTATACTAAATATAAATAGATGTCTCGTTTAGTATTGTCTTTCAGAATAAACAATTGCTGAAATCTCCTCAATGTTTGCATTTCAGCAAATTCAATATGTGAAAAGAAATCCAGTGAAGCCACAGGAATCTTGGATTTCTGTTCTTTTTTTTTTTTTTAAAAAGAATTTCATGTTCATTGTTTGTACTTCTGTTCTCAAATACAAAAGCATATAATTTCTCAGAATGAAGAGCCTTTTTTTTTGTACTGATTTTGCTTCGTGTATATTCATGTTGCAATTTCTCATTCAGTGAACCGTGTCAGTTTCATAAACTTTTTTGGGTTTTTTGGAGGGATTTTTTGGTTTTGCTTTTTTTAATCAGAAGGCAGCRTCTCTATGGGGTAGCCCTCAGGAGATGTCTCCAACTAGTGGAATTTTTTTGGCTTACATCAGTCGGAGCACAGAGGAAGGGTCAAAATAAGGCAGGAGATCTATAGATGTATCCTGATTTCAGTAATTAAAATTCTGAAGGTGTCTTCTGTTCATACTGCTTTAGGCTTTCCAGAGACAAGTGCATGAAAGCCTGACGCAGCTGGAGCTGATCAATAAGCAGTATCGGCGCCTGGCACGGGAGAACCGCACGGACTCYGAGGGCAGCCTCAAGCAGATGGTTCACGAGGGGAACCAGAGATGGGACAATTTACAGAAGAGAGTTACCTCCATCCTGCGCAGGCTAAAAGTATCTTTCCATTTTTAAGACTTCAATTTCACTACTCTAGTTATGAATCAAGGGTACTTCAGCAGCTTTCAGTGTAATGCATTTGCACAGTGTTTTTGAGGGGATTTCTACCTTTGGAAGAGGAAGGAAGCTCATCAGTTCAATTAGTCCAAAGTAACCAAAGACTTGGTGATATCAAGTACCACCTTCCTCACAGAAGATAACTTTCATAGGTCAGCTAATTGCAGCTCTAGATGATGTTACTTAAAAAGGAGCCTTAGAAAGCATGTAGGAAATGAAAGAAGGTGTGCTGAGTTTAAATTGAGTTTGTTGGGAATTAAAGTAATTTCCCTACTATTGCTGGGGGTTTTCATGTTTCTGGTCATTTCATGCCACTCAATTTTCCACTCTCCAGCATTTTATTGGCCAGCGGGAGGAGTTTGAAACAGCACGTGACAGCATCCTGGTATGGCTAACAGAGATGGACCTGCAGCTGACCAACATCGAGCATTTCTCAGAGTGTGATGTCCAAGCAAAGATAAAGCAACTTAAGGTAAAGAATGATTGGGTAGTTACAGAAGGAGAGAGAAAAGAGGGCGGGGGGTAAACATGCGTGGTGGRAAAATAATTTTAAGAAACATTATGCAAAAATACATCAGATATGGTTCCTTTACTGACAGGCCAAAATTTCAGCCTCAAAAGTTATGAGTCATGTCAGATTCCAATATGTATTTTTCTGCCAAAATAGAAGATCTTTGATCTGTGGAAAATGTAAAAAGAAAAACCAGGGGTGGTAGTGTACTTTCCCTCATCAAAATAGGAAATCTTAATAAAAAATATTTATGTAAGGTCTCCATTATTGCTAATATCTAATAATTACTACATTTCTCAACCATTTCTRCATCACAAAACTCCTTGTCTGGAGGGAACAATACCAAATGTCACATTATCCAAAATTCCACTCTGCTAGGTTTAGCATCTRTGTTCATCCTAGACATTTGATCATTGGCATGGCTTGTTTAGAGAAGAGCTTTCTTTCCAAATTCAACAAGTAAGGAATGAGATGGTMAACCATGAAATATCACTGGTTTTGGCTTGAAAGACTGTGGAATGCTAAATTTAATTTAATTGCTCATTGTTGCTCATGACAAGAGTAYTTGGCACAATCCCTGTTTGTTACCCACACCATTCTTTCTGTAAAACTCTTTAATACTTGCATCTTTAATTACCCAGATTGTTGTCGTGTTGATTTTGTTGAAAAGAAGCATGGGTTTTTCTTTGACACAGGCTTTCCAGCAAGAAATTTCCCTGAACAACAGCAAAATTGAGCAGATAATTGTGCAAGGTGAGCAACTCATTGAGAAAAGTGAGCCCCTGGATGCAGCTGTGATTGAAGAAGAGCTGGATGAGCTGCGCCGTTACTGCCAAGAGGTCTTCGGGCGTGTGGAGCGCTATCACAAGAAACTTATCCGCCTTCCTGTGTGTACATTTGCATATGTTTTTACTTGCTTGGTTCGYTGCCATTTTGCAAATGTGAGAATGAGGAAAGATGTTGAAATGAGACTTTCCAAGTAACTTTCCAAAAGTCCTGTGGTTAAATTTTGTTGCAGCCCTGACCATCTGCCTTCCTTCCATTACGCGCTATTTGTGTCCTGTGCAGAGAGCAAACTGATGAGATCTGGAATTTCTGTAAATCATGAAATTCCATGCAAATTGGAGATTTATAAARCTTTATTCATGGGAGTARCGCTGTGGTACTGGTCATAAGAACRTCTTGCACTGTCAGAGAGTTTGACTGGCAACTTAGTGAGTTGTTTTTTTAAAAAACACAATGATAAAATTATTTTTCTCATTAGAAGAGACAGAAATTTATCTCCAGAATTGACCACAAGCTCGAAAGTGGAAAAGAAAAACAGAAGGAGAAAGTGAAAGGAAAACAATTTTTGGTAGCTTCTGTCCTGCTGAACGAAAGGAACAAAATCCAGGGGTTTCAAAACACGAAGTGATATAGTGAGAGCTATACTCATGATAAAGATCACTTATGCTTTCTACTAATTGATTCCAGAKGTTATTCTAACTTGATATTTGCATTGAAGTAACATCAGCAAAAGTCTGGAGATATTTGCCTTATGTGAGACTTTATGTGCCTTGAGTAATTAAAATGAGCTGGCACTTTGATCTTCTTTATTGTTTTGGCTTTTTAGCGCACCTTAAAAAYAATGAAGGGAAAGTGCGAAAGAAAATGTGCAAAATGAAAACGCCACCAGTGTGCCTGTCACCTAATGCTGCTTTATTTCACTGACCCAGGCTGACCATGCAGTGCCTCTGCACGTTTCATTGATCGCTTCTGTTTGCATTATGCTTCTAGCTGACAGATGACGAGCACGACCTCTCTGACAGAGAGGTGGATCTGGATGAATCAGCAGATCTCTCTGACATACGCTGGCATGACAAATCTGCGGACAGCGTTCTCTCCCCGCACCCCTCTTCCAACCTTTCGCTGCCTCTTTCCCAGCCGCTGAGGAGCGAGCGATCGGGGCGGGATACCCCTGCCAGCRTGGACTCCATTCCCCTGGAGTGGGATCACGACTACGACCTTAGCAGGGACCTGGAGACAGCTGTTTCACGGGCGCTGCACTCAGAAGAAGACGGAGGACAAGAAAAAGACTTCTACCTGAGAGGAGCAGCTGGCATAGCAGGTATGGTGGCAGACTGACTGAGTGCTCTGTTTTCCCTGAGTGAAAAAAAGGCAAATGTTGTATGTGTGGTTGTGTGGCCAAGATTCTCATGGAAAAGTACTTTAAATAGCCCCTGATGACTTTAAATAGTGTTTCCTTAGTGAGCTCAGTGGCCCTCTGGCCTTAGAGACTGTGATGGAGATTCCTGGATGACGACAGCCTTGGAAAATGGCAGAGGCGKACATGATATGGCAGGGAATTGGCTGTGTATCTGTGCGTGAGRCCTGCCAGATGGGATATGTCATCTGTAACAGCCCTGTGTCCTAAGTTATTCTGACTAGAAGGAACTATGCTGGATATGGCAAAAGGTGCAGAACAAACTAACAAAGAAATGCTGTGGGAGACACCCACAGAGAAAATCATCAAGTGTTTAAGTAAATCCTAACTCTGCCGTGATGCAGGCAAGACTCCAGAAAATGAGTGTTTAGTCTGAGGGGGGATCTTGGGTCTTATTCTCCAGTGAAGTTGGAAATCCTTTCTAAGTGTTTATGCTCTGTGTAATAAGTCTKAACAAGTGAGAGTGCCCAAATTGAGCCAGTTGTGGGATAAGACATACCAGTGTATTTTACTGTGATCTTGCATCTGTCTTTTGCTTTCCAGGTCATTGCTCTGGAAAGAGTCAGATTTGCCTGGATCTTAAGAGACTTTGTAGCAGCYTCCCTGTGTTTCAGTCTTAATCTTYTTYCTTCTCCAGAGAGAATGTTTGCTATTGGGACAATTTATTTAATCCATCCCATGAAAAATTCTCCTGCTGTAAGGAGATAGCCATGGCTGAGCCATCAATTCAGATTCTGCTTTTATTTTTTCAGATGTAGAGATCCCTGAAACTCTTGAGGCCTATGTAACACTCACAGAAAACGCCCTCAAAAATATCTCTGGTAGGCATCGTGAAAGACTAAGCATAGCCAGATGCAAATACCATGGTGCACAAGCAAAACTTCTTTCTCTTCTCCTAGTATCTGCTTTCTTTTCACAACTTACAAGATAAATATTTCTTACATGGCAGCATTGGCATATTCACTTAGAARCATCCTCCTGCTTTACTACTGCGCTTCAAGGTACCACTGAGGGCTTGGATAAAACAATGATGTCTGAAGTATCAGCCCTCCCACCTTGGCTAACTAAACTAAACTGATCTGATTGGTCTTTTTTGATTGGTGTCTATCAACAGACTTAATACATTGTTAATCTTAAGGYAGAAGGGAAAGGTGCAGAACAATACCTAATTTTTCAGGTTTGCAATTTTTTTTAACACAGCCACACCTTGGATTATCACACAAATGTAAAATTCTAGGTTAGTTGTTGTTTCAGGTCATCAAAATGTCAAGTTGAGGTACTGTCTCATGTTGAAAAATTATTTTCTCATTGCACAAGATCAAACCTTCTGTCTCATTTGTTCAACGACTCTCTTGGAGGAAATAGATTCATTTACAAATACCTTTTCTCATGATTTCACTGTTTCCTCGTTTTTAATAATT
This sequence comes from Alauda arvensis, assembly GCA_902810485.1. NCBI lineage: Eukaryota > Metazoa > Chordata > Aves > Passeriformes > Alaudidae > Alauda > Alauda arvensis. The sequence continues at coordinate 1,614,338 of CADDXX010000101.1, forward strand.
ACTTCATTGCAAAAAGCAAACAATTGTGTCTGTGACACAAGCCTCAGGTTCTCCATCCATTTTTATTTACTCCCCAAATTAGTAAGATAATGTTATTGATTAAGGGTATAAGTAATAGCAGTACTTTTGGAAGAAACTGTGCTTAGTTTTCTGACACGTGAAAATTTTTTAAAGTAATGAGGAAAAACAATRTTGAGCACTTTGTCCTGTCCATTTTTGATGAAGTGGTGTTTTATATGAAAAAAGATTAATCATCCAAGAGGCTCCATTTTCTGTAATGAGGTGGACAGAAGGCTCTCTTTCTCTATTCATGTTTTTAATTGTGTCTTTATGAATAAATTCAAACTGTCTTTGTAAACAGATGGAAATCAGGCATAGTGATAGAATATGCATAAGAAGGATCTCATGTGGTCCTCTAGGCTGCAGCCTGCTTCAAATTAGAATTGTCTGTAGCTAATCACAGAATTCAGTTGACTCCTATAAGGAAACCACAAGTTAGTCCTGCTTCAAAAATATTGATATTGGCTCCCAGCAGCTTGAATGAATAATACCATCTCGCAGATATGTTAAGCATGATCTTTGTCAAGTACATAATTGGGAAAATACTATAAATTTTGCTGCTTAGTGTGGTTGCCCAAAGCAGTCATGGACTACTTGCTGCAGGCCTCCAAGATGTCCAGTCATATATGGAGTTTGACAATAAGATTATARCAGTATCACTTAGCATTTTTATGCCACTTTTAGTCTCTAAAATTGGGTGCAAATAGGATCCTTTCATGGTGATGCAAATTCTACTGCTTTGTAGTGGGGAGAAATAATACAAAAAAGAAATGAAGCTACCAAATTTTCACATGGATTTAGATCATACAAATTGAGATTTGAGTTACAAGTTTTTATTTTATTATGTTGTTTGTGAAAGGGAGCAAGGTGTGTCCCAAAATCAGTGAGGTTAGAGTATACTAGGAGAGTATGCTGRGAACTGTCTCTTTAGAAAAAGACAAGGTGTTCAATTTGGGGGAAAAGTCACTTCAGAATAATGTGCAAGCCTTCTTTAAACTGTGACTCTTTTATAGTATTCTAATGGCAAGCTTGTTCATTGGTATCCTYTTTTGAAGGTTGCTAACACTCTAATGTAACTAGTTATCACTTAACTTCGACATTGTACCACTTACACTGCTGCCGCCACCTTTCTCCTTCACTGTCTAATCTAAATAGTATTCCTAATAGCTACTCTGCCTGGGCAAGGAAAAAGAAAAAACTCTGGAGAAGTTGGAGTGACAGTCCCTCTGTGTGGTTTTGACACAGGTGAACCAGGTGCCCTGGAAGCACATATCCGACAGCTGGACAAGGCCTTGGACACCAGTCGCTTCCAGATACAGCAGACAGAAAACATCATCCGTAGCAAGACACCTACAGGACCAGAACTGGATGCCACTTACAAAGGATATGTGCGTGTGGTTTGGAGCCCCAGTCAAATATGCACTCCAAGCTTAGCTTAGCTTAGCCTTTGAAGGAAATGCAGCTGCTTCAGCAGAGCAATTAGCTGTAACTGCTTCTCAGACTCACTTGTGTGGTTACTACCCTTGACCACATGGTATTGTTGTTTATGTTCTTAGCATATTTACAATTGCATAAGATAAGAGGAACATGACTCTAAGGAATTTATTTTCCTATTACATTTTTGCAGATGTTTAGAAGTACTTTCTCGCACATGCTTTTATCCGTATAATGATGATATCCTTGCTTGAAATGCTCTGCTTTTAAAAGCAGGTTTTATAGCCTCAAGCATGGTATTCATCTTGCTAATGAATTATAAGCATGGATCATATAAGTAAGGTTGCATATATRGAATCCCTGATTAAAAAGCTTTCTCAGAGAGGTTTTCTGAAAGATAAATGTCTCTCTAAGCCATTCAAATAATTTTATTAAGGAYAGAATTTAAAAAATTAGCTGGTTGGATGCATAGTATTATTTCCACATTTAAGTTAATTTTCTTTATCAGTCTTCTAGTGTCTTCGCCATAGTGTCTTAAAATTTAGAAAAGATGGCACCTAACACATCTAGAATGATTTGGCATAATGGTGCTAAATTATTTCTGTATAACTTATGATTTAGGCCTTTGTCATCTGCCTATACTTTTTTTGAGGTATCAGCACAGATCGTTAAATAATGAATTTTTTCTTCACACTTATACTTACTTTTGGAAGTTTCTGGAAGTTGCATTGTAATTCTCACTGTCCATACAATTGGTCCTGTACAGTRCATATTGAAAAAGGAATATTTTGTTTGTTAACACAGATGAAATTGCTAGGTGAATGCAGTGGAAGCATAGACTCAGTAAGAAGACTTGGATATAAATTGAAGGAGGAAGAAGAAAAATTTTCAGGACTCATTAACATGAACAGTACTGAAACACAAACAGCTGGTAAGTAACACATAGTTCATTTGATGAATAGCAATTATGGAAAGCAGCAAACGTGCAAAGCTTGGATTGTGGAAACCTTTCCAGAGACTATAAAGGCATCATCTCCATTCTTAGCTTGACAAGACATGCTGCCCAGATAGTAATTTTTATTTTGTTGTGCATTTTTATTTGTAAATTGTAAGTTGATGGAATGATATAACTTGTCCTTCTGCCGTAGAATTTCAAGGTAACTAGCAAGAAGAAATAGCCYCTGATTTATTTCTTTTTAGTGCAGGTGTTTATCCAATCCATCAGTGGTAGCTAAGGCAAATGTAGCGAGGTGTGACCATTTAACTATGATAGGCACGACTACCAATGAAAATAATAAATMTGTGGTTAGTTAGATATATAAATATTTCTTGTCTCATTTGGACTTGTCTGGTAATTTAAGGTGTCTTTTTTTTGCCAGCATAACCTATTTTAGAGACCCGCACATGTCAGCTTAATTCTGCTCCTAGAAGTCTGACATTAGAAAGCAATAAAATGGCTTGTTGACTGGAATCATTCAGATTCTTCATTCTGTTTCCCCAACATCACTTTCTTCAATCTAACTTAGTGTTTAGAGTGGTTAGTATTTGTGGCTTAGGCTTTCTATGAAGCATCTTTTTGTCCTGAGCAGTATTCAATTGATGCAATTCTGTGTGTTTGTGTAGCTAGTGAGTTTTTTGCCTTTTGTTGAATTTGGTGTTGGTAATTCCAGGTGTAATTGAAAGATGGGAATTAATCCAGGCTCAAGCTCTAAGCAAGGAGCTGAGGATGAAGCAGAACCTTCAGCAATGGCAGCAGTTCAACTCYGACCTTAACAGTATCTGGGCTTGGTTGGGAGAAACTGAAGAGGATCTAGAGAAGCTCCACCGCCTTGATCTCAGCACTGACATACAAACTATTGAGCTCAGAATTAAAAAACTGAAAGTGAGTTYTGTTTCTCATTACCATGAGTTACCTTCTAAAACTGAGTGCAACAGGTATGTTGCAGGGGTTGCCAGTAATTGCAGCTGGTTTTCTCCACGTAGCAGGCTGCTGCTGATAAAGTAACTGGGAAAATTATTTTTCTTAATCATCTTGTGGAAGGAAAATGTACCACTGGCTATCCAAATGAATTTTTGGAATAGTAATTCTGTGGCAGTTATGTAATACAGATAACTCCTGATGTCACCCAAATTGATATAATTATTTAAAATTGCCAAATTAGATCAATTCTCTTCTACACAAATTGGTAACAAAATAGCTGCTTCAAAAGACAAAATACCTCATTGAGACATTACTACTTTGTGTAGAGGAATGAGAAGTCATCCAAAGGGGTTGGACTACCCAGTGTCACCAGTACAACATAGGAAAATTTTGATGCCCCTTTGCAACATTCCTTTTCTTCTTCTGTCATCTCAGGTGCATCAAGATCTGAATGTTACTTTTTCATCTCTCTTGAAAATTTCACAGCTATGTAAAGATCTACGAATGTGGTGGCCCACAACCTCACATTCAGTTACTAGTATCTTACAAGTGTGGGCACGAAAATATGGGATCCAATGTCAAAATGCACTGTGCTTCATGCCAGGGATGAGGTGAAAGATAGTAAAGGCTGTGATCCATGTGAAGCATGTCAATGCTCATCTYCACTGTAACCCAAATATAGCTGCCATAAGTACTGCAAAGGTTACTGTGACATTGTGCTTTTAAGTAAATGCTGTAAAGTAGGTGGAAAACGGGGCATTTCGTAAGAATTCTGTTCTTATCTCGCCCTCTCTTTGAAAGCCCATTAGTACCCTCCAAACCAAAAGAGGTGGGGTTTCTTTTGTGGCTTACAATGTAAACAAATCAGGGTTTTTATACAAGTTGTGCTTCTATAAATTGAAGTGCTTTATACTCTTTGTATGTTTTTGTTTCTCTCAGTAAAAGCTTTTATTTTAAAATACTGATGACAGCAGTTTCCACTTGAAAATATGTTGGTTTTCATGTTTATCAGCAAAACTGAGAAGTGAGGGCAAAAGTTTTATTGTGAGCTAAAATAAAGTTGTCCTACATCTTTAAATTTTTTTGGACCTATTCTGTCTTTAAAATATCTGAAACRTGAGCCAGATCTTTAAAATTCAACTCTGACTTCAGGCTTTTAAGACTTTACAAGTTTAATTGGCTTGCTCTTGTTTATGCTCACAGTAAAATTTTAGTAGATGTTAAAGAGTGAACATTTGCAGAGACACRGAGTGAGCCCAGAAATGTCATATCCAGAATACAGGGACTGTTACTGTATGGTACCTTTCTGCAGCTGCTGATGGCAAATCATTGCAGTCTTGTGGTGCCTTCTCTACTTCTTTTTTTTCCTGAAAGTCACATTTTACCAATTTCCATTCTTTCTTCCCTTTTGTCTTATTGCCAAGGAGCTGCAGAAGGCAATTGATAACCGCAAAGCAATCATCTTATCCATCAATCTGTGCAGCTCAGAGTTCACTCAGTCTGACAGCGAGGAGAGCAAGAAGCTTCAGGAGCGCCTGACTCAGATGAACGTGCGCTGGGAGCACGTGTGCAGCATGATTGAAGACTGGCGCAGCTCGTTGCAGGATGCATTAATACAGTGCCAGGTCTGTGCTGTGCCTATTTCAAATTGTCAGCAGCTCACATAAGGAAAATATAAACCATTTAGTTGCTTGGCGTGCTCGCGATCCATCTGAAACTTGCCTGTGGGAAGCCAGAATGCAGCTTTGGCATATGTTCTTCTCAAAGATACACCTGTGCTACCTAAAACACATATTTACAGCCCAATATTTACAAAATTTGTCATCTCTGGAATAGTATGCTAATATTCTATTGTATACTCTTGGGAGTTATTTTATTTAGCTTGTAGAAYGCATCAGAGAGTAAATCAAAAACCTGAATTTGACTGGAATATTTTGCTACCCTGTTAAAACCATGATTCATAATCTGCAGGATTTCCATGAACTGTGCCATGGTTTGCTGCTTTGGTTGGAGAATATTGACAGAAGAAAAAATGAGATTGTGCCCATCARTCCAAATCTAGACTCAGAAATACTTCAGGATCATCACAGACTTCTGATGGTAGGACRATAATCACCCTTTTCTCTCCCAAAACACATCACCAGAAAAACATCTAATCAGATTTCTCTTTCTCATGAGGGTTAGCACTTTATTTTGTGTACTAACATGTTCAGAGCTGTGGGACCAGCATCAGTGACTGCCTGTACCTTGGTAGGGAGCACCACTCACTTTCCTTAGTAGCACAATGTGATTTTAAATCTCAGCCAACTACTAGGCTGCTGTATATCTTCCTGTCAGATTAGAAATACGTATTGCTTCTCTTTTTTCTTCCATTTCTTTAATTTCAAATGTTGAGTTTTGTGGGCTCTGCTTTTTTGCCTTTTTTTTTTTTTTTTGTGACTGCTACTAAAAAAATTTTGATGCTTGCCTTGGCAACAGCAAATCAGACGTGAACTGCTGGAGTCTCAGTTGAAGGTGGCATCACTGCAAGATATGTCTTGCCAATTGCTAGTCAATGCTGAAGGCAAGGATTGTCTTGAAGCCAAAGAAAAGGTACATGTCATTGGAAACAGACTGAAGCTCCTCTTGAAAGAGGTTACACGTCATATTAAAGACCTAGAGAAAATTCTAGACATTTCAAGTAGTCAACTGGTAAGTGACATCTTTTGATTCCTTTCTGTTCACTGAGCGCGTTTCCTGCTGTGTCGACTGCCTTTCTCTGATCATTGCTATTGGCTGCTCTCTTTCTGTGSTTTGCAGTGCTTATCAAGATGGAAAATGTAATCTTGAATATCATAAAGTAATCTTAAACTTCATAATGTAAATATCTCTTCTGATATGGAGAGGGTTTTAAATTCAGTATTTTTTCCTTTTGGTGTACCAATAATTACTGAACTTCTTGGTTTGTTTACCCTGCTATTACTGAATCAGTCARCTGGCAAAGTATATGAGATAATTATTCCAGTAGCAGTACTGAAAATTATAGTATGTCAGTTGTCACTGGAAAGGAAGTTAATGCACATTCTGTCAAAGAGAGAAAAAAAAGCATAAAGTAAATTCTGTAATAGGATAAGGAGTCCCTTATATGTGCCTCTTAGGCTTTGAGCTATAGTCCAAATCTTTTCAAGTTGTGTATCTCAGGCGTTTCAGAGGGAGTTACACATATGTCTTTGGCCAGAAATGACGGAGTAAAGATTTCAAGGTTCTCCTTTATTTCACTTTTTKTAAAGGACTTGGATTAGCAGAGTGYTTAAAGTGCAAGAACTCAGTTCTTCTCTCCTAGTGTATTTCTACCTGTTTCATTAAAATCTTGGTAGTACTAAACTGTTCTTGGAATTCACAGCCAGTAAAGAACAACCGGTTTTTCCCCTGTATTGACTTTGCTGGAAATTGTGTCACCTAAACAAATGAAGTTTTAACTACTGTTTGCTTTTCTTTTCCTTTAGGGCTGACAGAGAAAACAAGTAATGCCTTAGTCTTTTAAAATTTCATAACAAAATTTAACTGCTTTATTTTATTTGCCTTGGAAGTAACTCTGCTGGAATTTCACTTAGGGTAATTTTTGTAGTTTGCTTGCCTGTACAGCTAGTTGCTGTATTTCTGAGCTCCATTCCTTCTGAACTTTAGGAATTGTCCTCATGGTCTTCTGATGAATTAGACACATCAGGCTCAGTGAGTCCTGTATCTGGAAGAAGCACTCCCAGCAGACAGAGAACGGTAATTTCATGTCATTTGTTTTCTTCCGCCTCTTGGGTGGTAGCTATAGATATCTACAGCAGTTCTAGCCAGCTGGAAGTCACCCCTTCTCATTTGTTAGGAAAGGAAATGGCATAAACCAAAGCAAAACACAGCTGCTTTCCCCAACCCTGCTGCATATCCCATCCTGCATGAGATCAGAAGTGGTAAATACTATCTGAAACCAGGGCTGTCAGTGTGGTTGGTTTACCATGGTATGGCATGTCGTGTCTCTTGTATTTTGCTCTAGTGATGGCAGCACCCCRAAGTCTGGTCTTGTCTGGTATAATCAGTCCTCCATTTCTGTTTGGCCTTCTCTTCAGAGCTGCTTCATCAAGAATCTCAATAAGTTTTTTTTGTCATTTTTGATGCAGGTTGCAGATGGTCTTATTGAGACTTTGGATGAATGGCTAAGTAGAGCTGAAGGGCACAAAAAACATTATTCAAAACCAGCTAGTTGTGCAGGACCTAATCAATGGCTGTGGTGGCAACTCTGGAGTTGTCCATTTACATCGCTGGCACAAAATTCAAGAACTATAACAATACATGCCTAGTACTTAACACTTCCATACTCTGAGCCCAAATTGGAACTGCAATTATTTTGTCTTTTTCTGCAATTCTATTGGTTGATTAATTTGCTTTTTTCCTTAGTTCTTAAGATAATCAGATTTGTTTTGTTTTGTTTTGTTTTTCCATTTGCACTGTTTTGTAAAGCCTCTGAGTTCTGTCTTGATAAATTTATGGCTCTTGAAATTGATTTGTTTTTTTAATTTTTGTGTACATTCACTAGTTTCCTTTTAGATGCTAGTATGAGAATGTAAAGGAATACTGGCTTTTCCAAATGCGAAACAATATAAACCTTAACATTTTATTTCAGAAGTCAATGCTTTTGTCTTTTAAATTTAAACCTAAATAATTTCTAATAACTCTGATATCACAGATGTAACTGAAGATTTCCTGATCATTACAGGAAACTGAGAAGTATTTTACCATAAATCATTGTCTAGAGAGCATGTAGAATTGTGATAGGTTTCATCTTAATATTTTAATAAGGATTTGTCTGTCCCTAATTTGTGACTTTCATGTGCATGACTACTTTTTTTTTCATAGCTAGATTGTATTATTCCTAGTTTCCAAACTTGTGTTCTGCAACCACACAATTTTGAAGACTAAGGTGATACTGTTTAGAATTTCAGTGCCAAATATGCTGATGCTAAATAAATAAATACTAATAGAAAAGAAACACAGTCAGAATTATAAATGTCTAACTGCATTAAATAATCCAGCAAATAGCTGTGAATGCAAGAACGCCCCTACAGTTACTTGGCCTTCAAAATCGTGGGGTAGAGGAAAGGCAAAATTTGGCAAAGGAGTGTCTTGATCCTTTTTTCCTTGAGAATATTAATTTCTCTGCATGTGCATTTTWAAATTATATATTTTTCCATATTCARCTTAATAAGATAACATTYATTTCATATTACAAATTATTTGRACTAAAYTTCTGGAGACTTTTTTWAAAACCCAGAGCTACTGTTCATAAACATAATGTTGAARCTGTTATTTTTGAGTTCACTGTGTATTTTCCAATAATTGTCATTGGACCTCAACTAGGTGCAAAGAAAAGCCAGTTTCCTTGGTTCATGGGTATTGGTCACTTCATTTGATTTTTTTTTYCYTTTTTTTTTATGTTTCCTTTGCTGCACTTTTAATTTCATTTCATCAGTAGCTTGTCTTTATTTGCCTGGACTGAACATTCTTCTTTCTTTACCCCCTGTTCATTGCAAACAGCCACGGGGCAAATGTAGTCTCTCACAGCCTGGACCCTCTGTCAGCAGTCCACATAGCAGGTACCTGATTCTCCTGGTTTCYGCACTCTGTTCTAGAACTCCCAGAGGATGATAGAAATTGGCCGTGGTTCCTCTCASTCCCACTGACTCCATCAGGTGGTCAGGACTTACACAAGTGGTAACTTCCCTTTTGTTAATCGTTTGGCAAAAGGGGCTTCCAATTACTTCAAATTTTTGTTAGATGGAGATACAGGCTAATCCTTGGACATCTGCTGCTTTTGTTCCACAGAAATCCCACGTAATCAACATTTATTTTTCATATGCCTGATCAGGGTGAGTGTGTGTTTATGCTCAAGCTATTTAATGATTATTTTATTCTGGTRTGATTTAAGGGGAAAGCTACGTTCATGGCAAACACTTTCTATCATCCTCTTTACCTCTAGATATTAAATTAAGGCAGGTAATAGGCCAGTATCATATTCTAGAATTCACAAAACCCACAGATCTGGATGAGACATACTAACATCCTTTTATTTATTTATTTTATTTTATTTTATTTTTTCTTCCTTTTTTTTGTTTTTTGTTTTTTGTTTTAACCCCCTGAAACGTTTTGTTCAGTTTGTGGGTTTTCAATACTTTAGACTCAAAACTAAAAGTCAGATTTTGAGAGTGTTGAGCCTCGGGATAACTTTCTCTCCCCTCCTCAGACGACTGCAATGTAACATGCTAACATTGCCGTGGCTCGCCCGGCGCTCTCATCCTTGCGTTGCTCMGGGAGCAGCACTGCCCCATCTCTGTCTGACCAGTAGAGAGCAGGCTTGCAGCTACAGCTTCTTGCTTTCCACAGTGTCTCCAGCAACCTGTCATCTCTGCAGCTAACAGTGCTTCTGCATTCTTGTTGTTGTCAGTGTGATGTGTGTACCTTCGCTCTTTCACTGATCAGTTTACTAGCCTCTGCAATTAYGAAGTTATAAAAAAGAAAAAAAAGCAAATGAGCAAGCCAACATGTGTAAACAGGACATACATTGCTACTTCAGTGTCTTTCACACTGCTAAAATAATCAGAAAGTGTGATTAAGGTGTATTTATCTAATAAAAAATGTTATTTAACCTAAATCTCATTTATTCTCTGCATATCAAAAATGAACTGATTTGTTTTTAAAATAGCTCCTGTTGGAGTCAAAGATTTTATGTTAGAAAGAAGAAAACACAAATTAAATATTTTTTTTTTTTAAATAACTCCTGTTAGAGTCAAAGAAAGAAGTGAACACTAGATTCAATACARTGATTGAGCCACAAATGAGCAGACAAAAAATACCTTAAGAGTATTACTTTTTTTCATGAGCAAAATCAAGACTTATTCTCATTAGAAATGAAGTAAAGAGCAGAACTGCTTACCACACCGGTATTTACATAAACACTTCTTTTAAAAAGTTTGCTTTATATGTGTAGTTAGGGACTGTCAGTAAAGTGGCATAGTTATAAAGCCGTGTAACAACTAGAACAAGTATCTTTTACTGTTTGCACACACACTAAGAAACTGCCTATTTTTAAGGATTTTTGCCTTTGAAACAAAAGGAAACCACATAGAAAATAGGGGATATCTGTAAACCCCATCTTTYTGTCTGATGGAGAAAGAGAATTAATTATTCAGCTCCAATGTGCTATGAAGCTTGGCGTTTTGATTCTCATAGGGAGGAAGAAAAGGGAGGAGAGGGGCTTTACTCTGCAGCCACTAACAGTGAGGAGGAGGGGACAATGTCTTTGACAGATCAGCATGCTTGCACTAGCACCATTGTACTCAAGGAACACATTGTGTGCGCTTTTCCACTCTCCTGTGCAGTCAAACCACTTCTGCCAGCCTTCTGAGGTTTCTGGTCGTAGGGGCGAGCCCCTGGCTCGAAGAGCAGCTAGCAGTGCTTTGCAGCTTTGAGATCTGCCCCTGTTCTAGCAGTGACATTGCTGCAGCACCTTTCAGATCAAGGCTTTCCAGCACTGTTTATTAACACATCTTGTAGCAGCACAACACAATGTTCAATTTGTCATTCAGACAAGCATGGAATACGAATGAGTCACTGCTGAATAGGAAACTTAATCAAATGCGCAAGCCAGACAGGTTGTGGTTGATGTATAATGTGGTTTTAACTGATAATGCGGTACAAGCTGTCACTGTGTTCTTTAATATTTTGACATGCCTCTGATCAGAGTACTTTGTGTTTGATCTTGCACTGGATCAGCAAACCCCGTTAGTTTAGTGTAAAGGAGAAATAAAGTCAATCCTAAAAGGTTTATCACACAAGAAGTTGTGAAGAAAAGTTCATCTAAAAAATTAGAGGGGCTGTGCTTTGTGTATAAAAGGTGTCRGATCACCTTGCCTTCTCCATTATCACCACAAAAAGACAGGCGTATATAGTGATGCTGAGCAAGGTGCAGGATAAACTAAATGTTACATTGTGGATTTAACTGGAGTCTCATCCAAGCAGTACTAGTAATTGTGTGCTAGGTGGGAAAGCAAATCCAAGAAGCAATTCCTCTTTTTTCATCACTTTAATAGAGCTGTCATAAGTGCACAGCTGGATCTTTGCCTGTGAWTTTTTTTGAAGTGATTAGAATGTTAAAAGATTAAAATAGTGGTTCAGTTTGCTCAGGGGTGTTTACATTGTCTCTCTTGAGCAGCTCTATTCAAGTCTTGGTGCCATAGTGCCAACCTCCATTTCCTGCTCTCCCCAAGCCTCCCCAAATGAATAGTGGATCTTTAAAGGTCACTTGCTGTTCCTGGAGCAGACCAAACCACATCAATCTTTGTGTCTTTGCCCACAGAATTATATTCCTGGCTACACAGTAGCTCAAAMACAAGGTTTGGTTTTGGCTTCCCATGATTCTCTTCCCAGCTATCTCACTCCATCTCACTCTAGTGCTTGTTACTTAAATATCATATACAACTGCTGCKTCTTAAACTTATTGGATTCACTCACTTTTTTTCTGTGCAAGGAGCCAATACTATCTGGTATTTGCCARGACCTTCAGCATCTGTCATCATACAGATGAAATTTACTATTCTTATATTTTGTGCAGTATTCTTTTAATAAGGATATTAAATTAAGGCCCATTCTTGATTAACTGCAGTAAATAACATCCTACTAGGCCAGCAGTGCCTCTTTCAATGTAAGCCTGTTTTCCACATTCCATTAGTCACTTAGCAATAAAGCCACTTAATTTATTTCTGTCGGCTTCACTTGAATGATAAATTCCTTCTTGAAAGCTTTCAGATGCTTAYTGCAATACAGATTGGTTACATCAACCATATTTTCCTTGGGAAAAAAAATAGCAATCATCTTTACAAAAAGGTTCCCCTCTGAGCTGAAATTAAAGTTCACTTTGACCATCCTATCTATAGCCTAGTAAATTAGCTTCTCTTCTCTTGAAATGCTTAGGGAAGAGTTCCAATATCACTGACATTACAAACTCTCAAAGTAGGGGTAACTATTGCTTGCACTTAGATTATTAAATAACATTTCTTGACATGAAGAAGCTTACTGTTGGCCAGGACTGCAGCTGTGCTTCCCTCATTCATCTGCTAAGTAGGAATTGTGTACTGGACTGAGTAGCAAATGTCCCTACCTCTTTCCCTCCTCACAGTGTGACAAATAGTGGAGAGTCCGAAGAGACAGCTAAAGAGGCAAGCTCAAGAACAGAAATTGTATTTTTCTCCAAAGCAGTGCACAGTACTTCAGCTTTCCCTTCTCCTGCCAGACTAAATAGCTGTTCTGGCCTTAAAAAGAATAAGCTTTTTTTTACCGACAATGTATATTTTTAACCATTTCTCCTTACCAAACCTATTAAACACTCTAAGCTGACCTATTCCATTTTTCAGCCAATTATGTAGATTGCAGATGTGTACCTGCCATAAATACAGGCAGTACAGCACTCAAACTTTTTGTAACACCTCCTCTGAAGATGTTTTTGTAACATTTCATTATTTGCTTGTTTAATTGTTTCCAGGCAGTATTATTCTTCAATATCCTACTTCACTGCATAAAAAAATGGTTTGCTGTGATTTGTTTTAATTTTTGAAAGTTTATGTTCCTTTTGAGATCAGCCATGCAAGCTTACATTACAATTTCTTTTTGTAAAACACAAAGCAAGAAGTGCTGGATTGTGCTACTAAAGACATAGGAAAAGGAAAAGAAAAAACAGGTAATAACGTTGCTCTCTGGATTCAGCTTTTTGGAAATTCCCCCTCTGACACCCACTGTTGTCCCAGAGTAACTCTGGGGCAATTAAGAAAGTGAAACTGCTCATTATCAAACACCAGTTAGCAACTACAGAAATGTGGTCATTTTTTGATTTGGATTAACAACATTTATACAATGAGAGCCTACCTATTGTAAATAGGTAGGCTGTGCAATCAAATGCTTGGAAGGTAATTAAGCACTCCTTGTTCCCTTTGTTCCTGCTTCAGTCCATTAACTTTCTGTCTTGGTATTCTCAGACAGTAGAAGTCCTGATCTGATGGAGCTTTAATATGGAATGCTCTGATGCTGTTTAATGTGCCATGTCCTTCCAATATCTTCTTTATAATACGTGATCCCACGTTACGTGATAAGCAGCTTTCCATCTGGGCTGCAATAGTGTGGATTCAGACAGCACATGAGCTGATGTTTTGATCACCACTGCTTCCTGGAATATTTAGTTCAAGCTAATAATTTAGCRTATCTGCTAAATTAGTGTTTATGTATCTGTTGGTCATCTGAACTTTACCAAATTTTCCTGGATTTGTTGAAGTCCTCATAGTGGGGTGCTTKCTATACATACATGAACAAGAAAATAAAATAGTCTCAAGCACAGAAATAATTCTTTTCTGAACATGTGGGAAGGGAACCCTTGCTAAGCCTGGCATTGTTTTGAAGGTGATATTTTCGTTTTTGGATGCTTCCCCACACAGATTCAGATTTATCAGGGATCAAAAGAACAAGGGGAAGTCAAATACACAATTAGAAACCATCATCCCATGCTTATGTTACTGGGGAGCTTTTGACCACAGCCAATAAACCTGATTTCCCACATCTCTTTATGAAAATTGTCTCTTAAGATCTAGGAAACCATAGATTATCTGAGGCCTCATAATCATAGCAGCCATGCAAATATATTTTAGCAACACATCCAAGACAATTCATGGCCTAATGTCCTAGTGGCAGTGTTCTTGAAGCAAGTTTCTTGAAGGCTCTGAGTTCTTCCGTTTTTGGCTTATGCGGAAATACATTATTTTCCCATGCCATTTAATTAACCCACTGAGACCATCAGATTTAATCTTTCCTAGTCACTCTTTTCAGCTCTTGACAGTTTCAGTCAAAAAGGAAAATGTGAAATTCATGTCTTTATCTTTTGTTAATAGAATGAAGCTTTGAAGTCCCTTTGGAAATAGTTGTGTTAGATCTCTCCTGCCTCATAGGCATGTGATAGGTATGAGCCATTTCAAGTCAGATCCATCAGCATAAGGGAGAAAATCACTTGGAAGGTGTCAAGTCAGTTGAGCAGATAGATTTTAACTGCTGATTTTGTGCAAGATTCAAAACACAACGTGCTTTGGAGAAAATAAGTCCCCATTATCTGTATATTGGAGTATTGATTGAAAGAAAATAATGTAACTGAATCTCAATGCATTATACCCTCATGGATACCTTACACATAAACAAATGTAGAAACTTCTGCAAATCAAGTGCAACTGGCCAGTTTAACAAGAAGGCACAGCATGMATTGAATAAATATGGCAGATATGGCCCTCCTTTTATTTTCCCTTTCTAGATAGCATGATGCTTTAAGTGGAGAGTCTTGCCCATAAATTCAAAAGGGTCTGTGGGGTAACAAAGCCCCTTCTGTTCTGATCATTTGGTGTTTTCCTCCCCAGTCTAGAAATCCGGGGTCTGTTAAAAGTGTTAGGGAAGTAGCATGTTCACTGAAAAATACCTCTGCAGTTGTCAGTCAAAGTCTGTGCAAATTATAAATCGGCCTTCAGGGGAGGTTGAGTGCGCAAGGGCAACCTCTGCTGCAGTCATGTTTTAGTGTATTCAACTGCCCATCTTCTTTYCTCAGGTCCACAAGAGGTGGCTCAGGTTCCTCCCCTTCTGAGGCTGGGCCGGCGTGGCGGTGCCCGTCCTTCTTCCTCAGAGTCCTCAGAGCTGCTCTGCCACTTCAGCTGCTCCTGCTGCTGCTGATCGGGCTGGCCTGCCTGGTGCCCATGACCGAGGAGGATTACAGCTGTGCTATGGCAAACAACTTTGCCCGCTCTTTCCACCCCATGCTAAAATACATGAACGGTCCTCCTCCATTATGAAGGAGACCTGTGAGACAGCAGGAGACTTTGCTGGAGTGCTGGCTGGGAGTAAGGTGATTTTAAAGGGTGACAGGGTTCAGCATGGCAGCATTGGCTGTCTGCTGCTGCCACCRCTGTGCCCGTGTCTTTCTCTGCTGGCACACCGCTTGAAGCGCATCAGTCTGTCAGTATCAAACTGCACAATGTATTACCTGAGTAGCATCATTTCAATACTGGCATCCTGGGTACTAAGGAGGATGCAGTGTATGTGAGGGAAACCTCTTCTGTACAGCTCTTGGGATCTTTTAGCCACTTTATATCCAGGTCATTGCCCTGTAACTATGCATAGCCAAGGACTTGATACTGTAGATCCTTTCCTGTGTGCTGCTCAAAACGACCCATTAGCCAGTCTTTGTTAAATACCCTCTCAGTATCTACAGTATACAAAATAATCAATGCTTATGGAATTTTAGAGCATTTGTRACATACAATTTTAAAGAATCTTGTATGGCAATGTATTATTCCCTGTGATTTCTGTTTCAGGCATGGTGTTCTAACTTTTGCTTTGGATGCACAAGGTGTAAATCTGAGAAGCACTTTTTTAAGGTTAAAAAAATGGATGTAATAAATAAGATTGCAGAAGTTTTTATGAGGAAAAAATGTTGAATGTCAAGTTGAAAAACAAAGAACATATTTATGTATGTACAGTTTGCTAAGCCAAGTTTTGTTTGTATTGATTTCTTTGCATTTATTATAGATACCATAAAATATTTTGTCTACGTGCTTTTTAATGACAACTATGGAAACCTCTAAGTTTAGAATAACATATGTATGGTATAAAGAAATAGAAGACATCCATATGCTGCACTTCAAAAAAGAATTAAAAAATTCTGTAACAAATTAATGGCATTTAGGTATATGTTTGAATGACAAGATCTGGAAAACAACAACTGGCAGAATGCATGGGAAAGTATCACATTAGAAGCTGGGCTAATATTGAAGGCAGTGCATGTTTTGGATTAATGATTCATCACTTCAAGTTTTTCTTTTTTTCAAGCTGCTTCTTGAAGTTCCTTCGCACCTGTGTGGGGTTTTTTTCCATCTGTGTTTCTGTTCATGTGCAACCTTTGACAACTGTGGTTCTACACTGAAGCACATTTCTTCCTGTGGGTATACTGGAAACTTCCTAATATTCTCCATAGCAGCTCAATACCAAGATAGATGTTTATGTTTTAGCCATCATTATTTTAGTGGAATTGGCCCAAAACATAAGCATAAATAACAGAAAAATGGAACAAATTGAAAATTCACTAATTTTCCAGAACTGTTGCAAAAACTTGCAGTCTACTCAGTAGCACTCTGCCCAGCTTATCAGTCAGAACTTGACTTTTAAAGAACAGGATTCTTCTTAGTTATGAAAAAAAATACAGAGCATGGCTCTAAGTTACTGCTCTTTAATAAGTTTGAGGGATTTGAAGCCATGACACACACAATGCGAATTTTTTTTCTGAGTTAAGTTTTTTTGCTTAGGATATATTGGGTTGCATGACAGAAATAAAAAGGCCAGAAAAAACTACAAGCRCATTAGTTGCTGTTAGTAGAATTAATTTTTGGCATGTCATGTTTTGAGCTGTTCAGAGGAGAGGGTRATCAGAGGTAGGGAACCACAAGCTGAACTCCAGCATTTTGAAGAGCCAAAATAAAGCTTCCTTTTCAGATAAGTGTAATATTAACACTTCTGTGAAAAGGATTTTGTATGTTCACAAAATATTTTCAATGTCTGAGACACAAGTCTGGACTGACACRAGTGTGTTCTTTTCAAGGCTGAGTTTCCTTMATTGCTATTCAGAAGTTMTGCTAGACTAGATTAGTATTCATAATCACTCATTCTTAGAATACAAAGATAAGGAACACACATTTGGGCTACAAGGAAGAGCTTGCAAAGGGCCTGAAATACTGCATATAATTGACCCCTCCTCTGTTTTYTGATATTGGTCTCTTTGGTAATGGTAATTACTCAATTGTAATCAGTGCACCTAAGTTAATAATTCAGTAGTTTGCTGGATCTGTTAGTCTAGGTCTGTGCATGCTTTAGACATCCTTTTATCAGCCAGTCTCTAGGCCTGCTGTTAAATTTTTTGTTGAAAGATATTTTTGTTTTCTTTAAAAAAAACACTTAAAAAAAAAGGAAAAAAAAAAGGCTCATTTTGAGAGACATAAGGACCTCAGCCTCACTATCTCCTATTTTCCAGGAAGTAAAGAATGTGGAAGATTGCATTATCAAGTGTCAGTAACCCTTTCAAATTGAGTGCATTTTTGGCTGATGCTTACCTGCAGGACGCACATGCASTGTCTCTCCTCTGCCTTGCTGATGAASTGGAGAACAGTGTCCCTGCTATGCTTTGCTTCCTTCCAGCTGTTTCAAAGTAAAGTTTCTTGTGTTCATACCTTCAAGCTCTGATCTGTAGCCATAGATCTGACTGTCARCGTACTGACAGCTGATGTAGAGAACTCTTTTTTGACACCAAGGATTTGCTCACACAAAGCAGTCCTCCCAGTGAACAGCAARCTCTCTACAATGCCTGTGAATAAGGCAGTCGCAGACGGTGACAGAGACCCATTAGAAGAATGTCACAGACAGGAAAAATTCCTATTTGTAAATCCTAAATTTCCCATTCCTTCAAGGACAGGAACRTCAGTCTGTAAGCTGATGTGTCAAGGGAATCACAGACAATTTGCGTTATTTGGTTAGAGGGACCCTTGAGTGCCATTTTGGAGTTACTGCTTTTGATACTTTAAGTCTCAACTCAAAATCACCATCAGACCACTTAAAGTAGTTTGAGCWGTATGCTCCTACAAAAGGAATTCTAGCAATGAACCAATTCCATTTTAACTTTACATGTGATTTTGCAGAACTGGATCTTGATCCTAAAAGCTGACACAAAGAAGGCAAAATGTAAACAAYTGGGCAGGCTCTTCTCAAGTTCCATCCCAAGACCACCAGTGACTCAAACATCTAGCTTGAGTTGCAAATCCCCATGAGATATGAACATATATATTTATCACCACAGCATGAACCAGGTTAAATGGGGCARCTCTATGGGAGGGGAAAGCACACCTAAACAGCTGTCAAGAGGCACTAGCCAGCTTGACAGCCTGGGCATCTTTCTCATCCTGATAATGGGATGCTAAAACTCWAAGAAGTGCACAAGTTAGAGTCTGAGGTGCCCTGTCTCTGTGATAAGCCTGCAACCCAAAACCTCTCCTCTTTCTGAAACATCACCTGCTTGGGCACTGCAAACACAAGGGCTGATTTCTGGTGATGTACCTTGAGCCTTGGCTGCAAGGCATGAGGAAAGGCAGCAGAGAAGCTGATGAACTCTGGATCTGTACTGAAATCGTGTGTCCAAGCATAGAGAAAGTAGACTCTGCCTCTTGGGGAGCTCAGGTCATAACTATGTTGTATTTTTTTCCCATTTTCTACTCTAKATAAATGCAGTTGCTTCTGTAGAGGTGTAATCATCCCCTCAGCTTGACATACCTTGCAACTGTTTATTGGCTTGTAATCACCTCAGAGCTAGTGAGTGTTTAAGGGTTGCCCAGTGACTCCAGACTGGAGTATCAAGGCACTGYGTTGCTTGTATTGATAATAGTGAAAAATAATGAGCACAATTTACCCTGGACGCCCTGCATCTCTTTGTGGAGCTTCATTTGTGGACCAAGCTTTGCAAAACCTGAGGGCAGGCTGCAAAGTGATATTTAGAGACATCTGACAATGTTAGGAGTACAAATGATCTCAACTTGACAGAAGTAGTGTGCCCTTATTCCTCATAGCTGTGAGCATGATGGTACCCATTACCTATTCGCCACCCTGCTCCAGCAGCGATAACAGCTTCTTTCTGCAACAGATCAATAGTTCCTCACCACTGGTTTGCCACCCTTCCAGCTTTGTGAGCACCTGCAGTATTGCTCTCTCCTTCCTTAGAATGTTTTTCTGTATCTGGCTATTGAATGAGAACAAAGATGCTGGGCTTGTTTATGAGCAGCCRTCCCTGGCCCTTGGTCTTGTGTTATTTGTGGTTGAGAGATCTGTTTACAACTGATAGCATCTATCAACGTGCTCATCATCATCATGTGCATGTGAGTGGTTGTGTGTCTGTGTGTTCAAAGGCATAACAAACAGACACTGGTTGCTCACAGCCTTCAAACTACAGATGCTATCAAGACTTAGCAACTGTAGGAGGATTCTGAGAAATAAGAACAAKTCAAGGAAAAGAAATGTAGATTCCAAAACAATAGAAACCATAGATCTGGTCTCTTTCTGGCACATACCATATTTTATTTGGTGTTTAAAGCAATGGATTATGGAAGGGAAAAGGCAGAATAGTGGATTTTGATTTAAGCTTGGTAGTTTGGAAGCAGTCAAATGCAGAATTCATCTAAAGCAGTATTTGTGTATATTGAGGGGGGAGAGTGCAGGGCAGGGAGGTCATTTGGGTTGAGTGTATTTATAGGCACTGATTTCCCTACATATGGGAACTTGTCTGGATACTGGCTGAGTTTTAACCTTGGCAGCATGTTGGGAAATGCACTACAGCCAGCTGAATTCTATTGTTATTGCCCTGTTTGGCCATAATCAGACCCAGAGGGACATAGGCATGAAACCTGTATTTGGGAGAAGTTGTGCTGTGGTARTAATGTTAAGAACATTAGAATGTTCTAATAATATTCCCCAATAAATAAATAGGAATTATTTGGAGAATTAATTTGTCTTGCCAAAGGAGTAGATAAAGAACTGTGAAACAAGAGAAAAGGAAATTAATAACTGAAGCACTGAAGATTTGTCATAGACTAAGGCCTGGTTAAGTGACAGAAATCTGAATTTTGTTAAATGTTTTCTCTAAAAGCAGATAGGAACTGAAAGCTGAAACATCTATTGTTTGGTGCCACCTAATATATCATTCCAGAAATGAACTAGTCAAAACTGCTTTGTTCAAGTAAGAATCTATTTAAAGATCTGAGACACACCAAATGGATTTGACCCCAGTGATGACCGAGTAACACTGACACATTTAACTTTCTGGAAAGACAGGATGCTTTAGGAAAGTATCATCCATTTCTTGTGTCAAAGATGTCCTTGGCAGGGGAGATGTGCACTAGAGAGCTCTTCTGGTCAGGGGTCATGCAGATGTGGATGTAGTTTGCACACAGGTTACACACAGGCTCTTTTTTTTTTGTTTTCTGGAATGTTTTAACTCCTGGGGGACTGTTATTATGGATGTGGTATTTGTGGGTTTTTCCATTCCTTTGTTTTTAAAAATGATGTTTTGAAAAACAGCTGGAATGAAGCCTACCAGAGTCCACTTTTTTATGTAAGTGCTCACAAGGCTAGCCAAGAAATGGGACATTCATTGCTATAGTGTGTTTTTTATAAACAATTCAGAAAGTATCTGGGAAGCTCTCCTGGCCATTGAAGTGCAGGTTAAAAAAATAGTTGTGATTTTGACTTGAAGCATGGTGCAGGCATGTATGCACACTACGGGGACAAGGCGAGAAAAAAGTACTGGAGGAAAACATGATGCTGTAGCATTTTGGTTTAGATAGATAGATAGATAGATAGATAGATAGATAGATAGATAGATAGATGACATTTTCAAGCTGTAATTTCTTTTCCAATTTTCAGATTTAATGTAAACAAAAATTAATCCTGTAAGGCCAGCCTGGAATTCAATTTTTCCTGCTTTCATATGAATGCCTAAACTTTCAAGCTTGTATGTGCCCTGACTCTCACAACAAAATGGACAGCACTTTTTGCTTATCTCTGGAGTATAACACACTTGTTTATCTTTCCATAGATGACACAACTTCTGAAGGGTTGAGTGAAAAATAGAAAGATTTGCTTGTCTTGGACAGCAGCATTCAGTCTTTATCTGTAGAGAAGCTGAATACCAAAAGTGTTGTAAAATCTGGCTAAAAAATGCCTGAAAACACATCCTTTCCTCACATGTACATTTTTCATCTGTTTAAAATGGTAACATTCTGAAGTTGTGCACAAATGTGTAGGAATGGAAGACAGCAGGAGATAAATTTTGTATCACCTGTATGCCTGCAGAAATGAAGACATTAGCAGAATGACACCTAAATACTGCAGCACAAAGTTCTTAAATGGACAGGAGAGCTAGTTAGCCTTGTTCCTGCTGAGATAAGTGAGAAATGTTATTATTTTGATGGTCAATTTTCCTGAAGACTTCATGACCAGTTTTACACTTGAGCCTCTGTGTCTGCAGGATGCCGTGGTGAATGGTAGTAATTGGAGCCTGGCTGGGCATAAGAAAAAACACGTACACAGTGCCCTTCCATGGGCATTCTTTCTATGTGAGCACTCTAGTGAGTGCTGTTTTATATGTTTGGATTTTCCTCTCCTCTTCACTGGGTGGGTGGTGGAGACAAGCAGTGTAATGCAGAGGAAGGAGATGTAAAACTTTTCCAGCCATAGAAACAGCTGCTTCATGGGGCTTTTAATGTTGCAGTATCTGAATAGGAAAAAAAAATTTAAAATACACCATTTAATTTTGAGGAGTAAGCATGGCCAAAAGACTTTTAATGAGGGAGGGTGGCCCACCGACTGAGAACACCAAGGCTTTAACCCAATAAGAAACTGTTATCATTGCATTATGAGGATTGCCTGAACAAATAGAAAACAAAAGCAGTCAAATAATGTTCTTTGATTATGCCTTAATTATGTCATACCTTTCTAACCAGTTAAATAGAATAAAATATGCTGACACAAGACAGGTGTCATGTACATGTCAGCAAAGAGAGAAAGGAGGGGTGTGGGGGAACCAATGCATCTGGCTGTGTGCGTTTATGTAGGATGCCCTGGGGGAGCTGCTCTGTGAGGTGGTGTGTGTGCAGTGAGGGAAGAGAGAGTGATGGGCTCAGGAGTTTTAGCTCCAAAAGCTCTGTAGTGAAATAGCAAGGCATGTCCTTCCTGTGTCATTTCTCAAACTTCTTCAATAAACAGATGTAAGAAATTGGGAATGAAGCTGGAGTCCCAGATGGCTCAGTGCTATTGGAATGCGCCCAATGCCTGGCTGAAGAGGTATTCTTCCTAGTGGGTTCTGAGAAAGGTGACGACATGTCATCCACCTTC
Organism: Alauda arvensis; assembly: GCA_902810485.1. Lineage (NCBI taxonomy): Eukaryota > Metazoa > Chordata > Aves > Passeriformes > Alaudidae > Alauda > Alauda arvensis. Next base: position 1,636,779 of record CADDXX010000101.1, read on the forward strand.
TCCCATCACAGAAGACATCATGGGAGGGAATGAAGGTGAGGGAGACAGACTCTTTTCAATTGTTCCCATTGACAGGGCAAAACGCAATGGTGCAAAATAAATCACATAAAGTTCCATCTGAGCACAGACAAAATATTTTATAGCATAGAGATCATCAGACACTGGAAAAGGGTGCCCATAGGGGTAGGAGGGCCTCCATTTGTGGCTATTCAACATTCAGCTGGGCAAGGCCCTGAGCAGTCTTCTTTAGGTGATCCAGCTCTGAGCCAGGAATTGGACTGGACGGTCTCCAACATTCCCAGCTCACTGCACTGTGATGCTGTGTCGTTGTGCCACGCTGCAGAAAGAGATGGGAGAAAGAATGCCTCATCTCAGGCAGAGTGCAGTCCCAGGCAATGTGCAATCTTTTGCTCATTCAAATTGTTACAATTTTTGCAGAGGTAAGTATGTTCAAACTTTATCTGTGCAGTTTTTCATTTCAGAGTGCCATATTTTTGACTTTGCAGGAATATTCTCCTATCTATCTGGTTTTTTTTTCAGGTTAAGTCTTTATGTTCAGTATTATGTAGCAACTATCTTCTTAAGCCATTTCTCCATGAACTGTAAAAGTTCTTTTGGTCCTTTAGTTAAAAATTTGTATAAAGCCATGTGATGGTGTCATATTTTGAATCAGCATTGAAAATTGCTTTATGATTTTGAGCACATGTACATRTGCAATTAGTTCTTATTACTCTGACCTACCCTTTGTGGCCAAAGAAGCAACTTGCAGCCAAGTTTTTTGTTGTGGAAGTCAACTGCAAAACAATCACATGATTTGGAACCAATGTTCATTTCTACTCAGCACTGAAAAATCYCAACAGTCCCCAGCATTCTTTTAGAGTCTGAATGGGTTATTTGCTTTCATATTTAACAAKCTTATAAGGTGAGGTTTCACATGAACATAGTATATTGCCTGCCTTGTCTTCATCATTGAGTTGATACTTAGAATTGAGGTAGCCATYTTAAWTTTTTTTCCTTTTAAGTACAATGAAACATCCCATAAAAACAAAGAGCTTTTACATRTATACGCATATAAGAAAAGAACCTATGAGCCAATAGTCCTATGTTGAACTAACATGGCACAGAAAATAGATTAAAAAATAATCAATATAGGGATCATATTCTCTTCATGTTACAGATAAATATATATTCTACAAGTATTGAAATATGTCAGTATCTATGCAAATGCTATAGATTACTGGCTTGATTCTTTGCAAACACCAARTATGATTTTGAGATTCTTTTACAGAATAGAGTTTCAAAGTGGTCTTATGTCAATAAAAGTATCTTTCATTTCTTTTCATCCCTTCCTGATGGCTTAGTCAAGACAATTTTTTTTCCATGAGAACTAGTTTCACTTGGGAAAGCAGTACTATTTTTCTTGATATAAGTTAGCTCATGGAAAGTGGCAGCCAACTATAGAAGGCTGAATTCACACAATTTGTGTCTTCTGCCCATAATAAGGAGTGTAAATCAAAATACTAAGAACATTAAAGCACATAAAGTACTAGGTACTTAACTTCCGTGGTGTCATTAGGATTACTAGAGACTAGACCTTGCTTCTTGTCTACTTTAGATATGGAGTCTCTGATTCTTTTCAGGGAAAGTGAAGAATCTAAGAAACAGTTTTTACTTTCATTTAGAYGCACAGAAACAGACACCTTCTGATTCTTTCAAAAACAGTGTATCATTTTGCTGTCCACTGGAAAACAATACGSAGAGGAGCATAATTTTAAAATATGCAAAATATAACAAAATGAAACAATGTGTTCTGATKAATTCTTTATTTTCAACATCAAATACATTGATAAAAATCTTGCACCAATCAGGTAGCCTACTAGATTTTTTTATTTAGACTTTTTTAGAACTTTTTAAGGTGCAAAACAAAGGAAAAAAATACCTCACCAAAACCAAAGACATCAATAATTTCATATGCATCAGTGAAAGAACAGAATACTTCAACAAATACATTTTGACAGCTGAGCCTATACCAAAGAAAGGACTTTGCATTGACAGACTACATAGTGCACACAAAAGCATTGGTTTCATAGTACATACATTAAGGTAATACATAAAGTGGCTTGATAATGCAAGTCTCGTGACCAGCAGTATATCCCTTCCTTTTTCAATGGGCACTTTCTGAAGAAACAGACTTCTAATCATAGGCACACAGGATTACAGAATTTACTAATTTGCAAGATGGCAGCATATATTTTTTTTTCATTTTTGTTTCTTTCCTTAGGCACATTTGAATGCAAAAGAATTTAATATCTTTTTAACACAGTGCAAAAACCAAATACCCTTTATGGGCAACAATCACTTTGAAAACAACTTTCAAGATATAAGGCTACCTACATTTGAAGGATGAAAGGGAACTGAGAGTAAGTAGAAAGGGTAGGACATTAATATTGGGAAAAGATTAATTTCAAACTCTCAGATCAATTTGAGATTACACTGCATGTGTAGGTGACAGCAAAGATTGGTTTGTATTATGACAGCATTGTTACCATCACCCTTCTATTACATGTGTTGACTTTCTATCTGTAAAGCCATATCATGGTTGTAGATAGCATTGAAAACATCAATCTCTTTATTCAAAGTAAGAAATGCAYTTCACACAAGTTCAGCTGAGAATGCTTTATATACAAAATCCCATTATCTGTAGGTTGAGTTGCACTCTAATTTTAAAGCAGGAAATTACATACRCAAGAGGGGCTTGCCATGTTCTTACCTAAGCCTGTAATAAGACTAAGACCTACTGAGGCAGAATTTTTACTTTGTTGRTAGTTTGCTTATTTTTAAACATTTGGCACAGCTCTTAAGGAATCAGTTGGCATCAACTGAAATGGATGGAGGCTCCAGTAGAAATCCTAGCTCATATGAAGGGGAAGGTTTAGAGTTTTCTTATTTGCTTTTTTTCAGCTCAGGGTCCAGTGATCTGCTGACAGTCCTTGCAATATCCTTGGGAGCTCAGTTTGGATTATTTCTTYAATTACATTTTTAAACCCCTCAGTGTAGAAAAGGAGAAAAATCATCAAGTGATGTCACTGAAACATAATAGTAAATTTATCACAACACACACCTAGAAACTTTCATTAAACTATTTTACCCAAGTACAAATCTTGCTACCCCAACTGGGAGTTTTACCTGAGACAAAGTCTGCAACATTGAGACGTGGCTCAAACCACTATAAACCAGAGTAGCTTTCATGTATTCAAACATCACATATTCTGACACCACTAAGTGCTACACATCTCCCTATCTCCTCTTCTACCTCCCAGGCTTTTTTGCAATACTTCAGTAACAACCATGTTCTCAAGCAAAGCAAATTCATCTGGTCTATTTATGTTTTCCTTGTGCTGGTATTACATTGCCTGTGTTTCTAGAGGGTTTTTTTGTTTTTTGATGTTTTTGTTTTTTTAAAAAAATCCATGTATAAACGTTACAAAATAATTATTTTGTTAGCTGTTCAGAGACATCATTATGAATGTTTTGGTAAAAGCATAATTAGCTGCCTTGAAAAGTTTTCTTTCATTTTTTTATATGCTATATATTTTTATGTAATATCCAGCACCAGGTATTCAGGTAGTACTGGTTTGTCAGCTGCAAATATAAAGTATATTTGTATATATATATACACACATAAAATAGCATCTTGTGAAATAACAATTACCAAATGTCAGGCACAATTGCTTGCATACACGAGAGCATCATTCAGAGTTACATATGAAAAAAGTTACCATTTTTGTATCATAGACTTTATTTAATCAATTGAATAGCTACATTCAGCCGTCTGATATGGGGGCCATCTTTATAGATAACTCTGGGAATGTTACTCTATTCATTAAGGTGCTGCTTCAATTCAAATCTCATTAAAAAATTAATGACATGGATCCTAAATCTGCCCCGAGGTAAATTCATGTATTACTGGGAATCACTCTTTGTCTTTCTAAGTTGTCCCTCACTGTTGTCATCACAAACATGGGAGGGCTGGTTGAAAGCTAAATTGCTACCTTGCAAGGGCTGAGCCCAGGAAAGTATTCATAATTATTGTAAGCAGACTGATCTTATTGTGTATATTCCAAGACACACTATGATACCCTTCTGACTACTGCATACCTCTTCAAGTCATGCTTTTCCATCCTCACTAGGAAAATGTCTTGAGTGTAAAGGTACTTTACTTGCCCTATAAATGTACCATCCAAATCTGACCCTCTGTTGTGAATTGCTCTCCATGGACTACCTTTATCCTCTAGGTTCAAATTTACACTTGAATCAATACAATGACCTATTCTGGGGTGTAGGAAGGGAGGCATTCATTTAAATCCATTTGCCTTCCAGCTTGTGAGCTTATGATCTGTGTGTTCTATCCAAGAGAACACCAAGTTGCATGTACAGTATTTAAAGAGCAGCTCTAATGCACACTGGGCTACAAGTGAATGATTATGATGTAAGCAGGTGAATTTAACTACAGGGATTCCTGTGCTCTATTCAGATCTTAGCCTGCACTCATTGCAGTAAACTTATGGTTTTTCTAACACATTTGAAAACCAGCTACTGAAAAATCCCAGAATTTCCACTTCCTTTCATGACACTTAGGAGCCCTGAAAAAGCCCTTAGGTACCAAATTAGTGCTCACACACACACATACACACACATACACACACATACACACAAACACACATGCTTTTACTGAATACACAAAAAGACAAAATCTTCAGCACATTCAGAATAAAAATGACACCATCAAGAAAAGGCCTATGAACTTACGGTGACTGCTTCACATGTTTAGGCTTGCACAGTTTTTGAGGAATCTTCTCAAACATTGGTAGCACGTAGCTTTAGGCTTTCAAACTGCTCATATCCTCAGATATGTACAAGAAACTATTATAGACACCATTATGTACATTCACTAAAGAATTGAATTCTTGACTTGAAGCACAAACCTGTCCTATGCCTTGTTGCCTTCACAACTGCTGTGAAACTTGATCTCACTGCACACAGACTCTGCCTGTGGGACAGGGAGCGTAATTAGACATAGGCACTCCTGTATGGCATTACTTGTTTCCTATATTTAGTTTCTACAGGATATTCCAATCAACATAAAGGTTTCAACTATAATAAAAAAATCCCCAAACCATTTCACTAGCACTGTGGCCATCTACTGTGGAGCAGCCTACACACGTACTAGGAAATACTCTGACTGGTAGGGTGGCTGCTTCCAACCAGCTGTTGGAATAGTCCCTGGTCCGTGCAAACTCCCAGTCTGCACCTGTCAACCAGAAGTGCAGATAGCACAGGCAAAGTTTATCATTAGATTAGTAAAATATCCCTGGCATATGTAATAATCTCATTCCAGTACCCAGCAAAGTTCCCTGACATTTAATTTTCTAGCATAGAGGCAGTCAAACAGCAGCACCAACTCCTACTTTGGATAGCATATCATGTTATATTTATCATATATATCATTCTTTCACGTCTTGTTGAAATTCTTCATGTCAGTGGATCTTTTGTATATTTGCAGTTGGTCTGAAGAATCAAACTGATYCTTATGGATATCCTTAGGAGCTACAGACATGCATGGAGAAAGACAGATTTATCTTTCTGGACATGCGGTCCCATGTCTGAGGCTCATTGCCCAGTTTTTGGTGTCACAGGTGAGCTGGCTCTTAACTGATTTTGAAATATGCCACAAGAGCCAAAGAAAGCCAAGGCAAGGAAAAACCTGCTGCTCTGACTGTGATACTAGCCCTCCCATACACAGCTAAACCACACTCTGCTGAGTGGGATGGGACCATCTCACCCTTCTGCGCCAGTCTTGCACTGGCATCCTCACCCCTTGCTTTGTAGCACAACAAAGCACAGCATAGGGGGAGGGATTTTTCATAAATAGTGCTGGATCCTGCATGTGTGTGAGGACCTTTTTTTAAGACCTGATGATTTTTGTAATCATCTGGTCTGATTCAAGAGTAATTCTCTATGTTATCACTGTTTGCCATGTTGCCCTGGATTTACACTCTTGGGCAACAAAACAATTTAGCTTTCTAGGATCAGACAAGATAGGGTGCATGCAAAGCAATTCATCTAGAGGATATGTTAAGGGTACCTAAAAGTTTGGTCAGAATGAGCTTGAGAGGGAGTTGCCTGGTGATGTAAGCCAGCAAGGTAAAATAGTATAAAATTCTCAGACAGCAGTTCCTTCATACTGCAGGAAGAAAAGAGGCAGGAATCTAATTAAACTACCAAGGCAGTCCCTCACAGTGCAACTTCCCTATGGCACACTAAGATGCCAGTCAATTTTCCGTTTACACTGCTCAAGAAGTCATCCAGAATTCTCTACCAAACTGCTTCAAAGTTTCAAGCAAGTAAAGGATTAAGTGAGCTCAGGACTTTGGGTGGATATTTAACAAAGACTACTACTCATGAAGATACCAATATGCATGGGTGCTATGGCCTATCAATTTATAGTAAAATGAATGCATGGTTTAGATTAGGACTTAGTTACCCAAATAACATGCAAAATTAAACAAACAAAACACTGCAAATTTTAAGTCGTTAGCCAGGCAATCCTTGCTGGCTATCCACAGCAATGAAATGTCTTCATTTAGGATAAGCAATCAATTTGGGCAAGTGCTTGACAAACACTCATATGGAAAACGCTGGTGTCTGTTGTCACTGGAGTGTTTTCAAAGGTGGCACTATAGACGAAATGAAGCATGAGCTAGGTAGAACACTGCTGAGTTTCTCATACCACTGTATATGCTGACTTCTGCTTATATTGTGTTCTGCATATTCTCCTCTTCTTTGCTGTTTACATAAAAAGACTGCAGGGAATGAGATGAAGCTGATGCAGTTGTCAGCTGGCTTCTGTTCTCCTCTTCCATGGGAGCAGCACTCCTGGCTGCTGGGGCGTGCAGTCGGTGAGCGTCCAGCATCTCCAGCAGGAGGTCGTACAGAGGGACCACGTTCTTACACTTCATATTGTACAGGTGCTCCATTCCTTTGTTGCTGTGGGTTGTGATGAAACAACAGTTACTTTCCAAATATGCTATGGGGGTGGGAAAAAAAGGCTACCAGCTAATAATACTTGCTGGGTTCATATAAATCCTGCATTGTATAAAACAACTAACTTAGCAGTGCATTTGCTGTGCACATCTGCTACAGTCAAGCAGAAGGCTGCACCTTCCAAGAACGTTGCAGACTGCTGTAGTCATGTTGCCTTCTACAGGTGTCTCTTTTGCTCTTCTTTTCCTAAAAAGTAGCCTAGAGCACATACACTCTTTATTTAGCCACTGTGGCTAAGTGGATGGGATGAATTTTGCCTTTCCCATAATAAGAAAGTGTCAGTTTTCTTTCCTGGAAAAATTAAGCTCAACCAATTTCTTAGCAAAAGCTCACTTATGATAGTATCCATTCACAAAACTATGAAAAAAAATAACTTTACTAAGTCTGGAATTTCCTTAATTATACAAATTCCTTTTAGAGGGGCATGAAAAAAGGTTCATTAACACAAGGACAAAGTAACTCTATAAAATCACACAAGTGAAGAAACCCACATGCACACATCCCTTGACTTTTCCCCAAAGATCTGTGTATCAGTACAGGAGGTAAAATCTGCATGCTTCAGCTTTAGTAGCTATGATATGGTGTTTACACTATTTTAAATTTCATTACCTGAAATAATGAAAATTAAAATCCTTGTAGCAACATCTCCTGTGGTTTCATAACAATAAAATCTATAGCATATCTTCGTAGAAATTTATCCTGTTAACACTTCACCCACTGAGCAGCTACCTTAAGAGGTAATTTGGGAGAATCATTTGCTGCAATTACTAACAGTGTGTCAGGCAGCTCACCTCTGATTAGCAAAAGACATGGTCCTCTAGACTGGAATTCAGTAGTTCTGCATTTATCCTTATCCATACAATTCACATAATGATCCCAAATCTCTTTTCTAAAGTCATTTGCAATCATGACACTTGTGAAAAGTGGCCACATAAAAGTGATAGTTTTGTGAAGTCATATAGGAGACTAAAATCTGCAGAGCTGGGCTACTCCTACATGAATATGCTACTAAGTACTTTTCCAACAGCTGTGTCCAGGTCTGGGATCCTCACCCTGAGGAAAACATAGACCTTCTAGAACAGGTTCAGAGCAGAGCCATGAAGGTGATCCAAGGCTGGAGCACCTTCCTATGAGGAAAGGCTGAGAGAACTGGAGTTGTCCAGCCTGGAGAAGAGAAGGCTCCTTACAAAAGTCTTTCAGTACCTGAAGGGGGCCTAGAAAAGAGCTGGAGAGGGACTTTTTACAAGGGCGTGTAATGACAGGACAAGGGAGGGTGGCTTCAAACTGAAAGAGAGCAGGTTTAGGTTAGATACTAGAAGAAATTCTGTACTCAGGGTTCTGAGGCACTAGAACAGGTTGTCGAGAAAAAATTTTGAGTCCCCCATGCCTGGAAGTGTTCAAAGCCAGCTTGGATGGGGCTCTGAGTAACCTGGTCTAGGTGGAAGGTGTCCCTGCCCATATCTGGAGGGTTGGAACTGGATGATCTTTAAGTTCCCTTGCAAACCAGACCATTCTATGATTCTGTGTCACACATAAGATTAAAAGCAGATACTGCTTTCTATCCAGCTATCAGCACTATCAAAACAAAAGGCAGAGGAAAAGACAACTAGGAGGGACATGTGGGGTAAATATTTTCATATGGACTTTTTTTTTTTTTTTTTGTAACAGCCCTTCACACAGTTTGCACTCCCACCCACGAAGGAAAAGTGTGCATGTGCATTTGTGACACCTCTCTTGCATGGACCCAGCACAGAAGTGCTGAGTGTGTGCTTGCTCTCACCTCATGTGTCTGATGTGAGAGAGGATGAGGAGGAGCTGAGCCAGTCGTCTGTGCTGCTGCTGCAGAGTAAGGCCTGACTTAGCCATTAAGTGTATCAGAGTGTCTGTGATTTTGTCCAGGACACGGTGAATATAGTCTTTCTCTTCCAGAGATTTCAAGGTGCTGGAAAGAAAAGTGTACACACCTAGAGTTGGAGGGAGAAAGAAAACAAACAAACCACAGACAAAAATTACTTTGGTGGACTCAGAGTTGCCCAAGGTATGCCCTGTGGCACTTCTTACGCAGTGCTAAGCCACGGGGTCTGATTCTGTGCCAGCTTTCTTGCTTGGCAGCCAGGTCGCTGCTCTGAATGACCCTGGAGCATGGATTTGGGCACTGTGGGAAAAGCAGCAGGAGGAAGACAACGCCACTTCCCTGCCTGGGTCCCACCAAGGTCTCTACCTTGCAGCCAGACCTACCTATGTGTGTGCTCTTTTCTTGGTCACTTGGCTCTGAAAGCTTGATGAGATGCTGTTCTCCTTGAGAGCTCTGCAATACTTACCAACCAACCCAAGCTTTCAGCAGCTTTTGCCATTTTCCCTGCTGTTTAATATTTGATTTTTAGTGATTTTCTAGTTAATCTAGAACTGAATAATGTTACCACAAAACTTGTAAACAAAACCAGGACTTGTTTATGGATGTTTGCCTCAACAAATCCTGGCAACTAAGCAAAAGCCTTGAAAGGTGAACTCCTCCACCTGCAAAGCTGACTCTCCTTTAAAATGCCCAAATCAACTTGTGCAATTTAGCTGTCTTGAACTGCTTACTTCTGAAAGTGAGCAGCCTGAAGATTTAGACAAGATTAAATTTTTTCCAGAGGACAAAACACCTTAAAACTCCTCCTCTAACAGCCCTTCCACATCACCTATGAGAGTCTCTAATCCAGGCATAAGAGCTTTTACTAATAGCAAATCTTGGGAGCATGAAGAACACCAGTTTCCAAAATGGGAAAGTCTAAATTATTTTGGGCTGTTTTATCTTGATTTTTTTCCTGGACAACAACCCACAGCCGATGTGAACCAGGTCACAACAACTCTGTGATGCCAAAACAGAGCCGTTGCATTCAGCATCAGTTTTTAAATCTTTTGGACTGAACCAATAACTCTAAACAGGTCTTATTGCCATAATCCAGCCCTGAGGCACCAGAGGTTTAAGATGTACATAAGGTAATACAATCAAACTGGTTTCATCACAGAGAGTTCATCGTCCTGTGTCTATAATAGACTTGGCAAATCCTGTGCTTTGGCCCTTCTGCATCAGCTCACAGAGCCAAGAAGAGATCTGGATTTTCTCCTTGGAAAAAAATGGTGTCTGGAATGATGTTTTGTTTTGCTTTTCTTTAAAGCATCATAAATAGCAGAATATGGATTGCAGTTAGTCCTGTTAAGAATAAAAGACACACAGACACTAGCATGCAGACATATATGCTACAGACTGTCAGACATACATGCTATATGCTATACATATATATGCTATATAGCTTGTTTTCATTGTTTGCAGCCTTGGGGCCACCACTGGATGTGAAGACACTTTGCTGTGCATCTGAGCAGTCAGGGAGTTCAGATTTTTTTAACATTTTGCCCTACCTCATCTCCTCACATCATGTGGGTACTTCAAGGACCTGACACCTAGAACTACTGTAACCTGCAAGCAGCTTTTATGATTTGGGATCTTCTGTACTAAAAAGAACTGTAAATGTGTTTGTGAATGTGAGTGTCTCTGGGAAAGAGTAAGCAAGAAATTGTTTTAAAAAACCAAAAGGATTACTTATGGTACAACTTCTGAAAATCATCATTCAGAGTTCTTAATTTTGGTAATGAGTATTGCTTCAAATTTGATATAGACAGATAGTACAGTGACTATCTCTGTCACTGTATCTCTGAAAAGCACTTTTTTCACAGAGCTTTTCAGAGCTATTATTATTTTTACTTTATTTCTGTTTGTGAAATTAATTCACAAACAGAAACTGGTCCTGAGGCTTTTCTCAGCTGAAACTTTCTCAACTCTGAACCGACTCTGAACCACCCTCACATATGCCTATTGACAATACAAGGCTTGACAGCTTAACAGGTACCTCTAGGGGCAAGATTCTTAAATATTACTGGCAAAACACAATCCACTAGAAGGAAATATTAATCTCATAAATGCGCAGTGCCTCCAGAGAAGTTAACTTCAGCCAAAAGAACCTACTGTGCTCTTGCAACAATACCCCATAGCTTCATATTACTGAAACTAGTAAAAGAAAAGAATCTTTTAGGAGTATTTTCTTTTCTCATCTAGGTCTAGGCTAGAAGCTATTAAAAACTGTAAATCAAAAAAGCAGTCCCCAATAACTGTAGAGAATTCAGGCAACTGCCAGTCAATAACTGCCAAGAAAAATTATGTTTAGTTTTCCTTTCTACACCTTCATGGTGATTGCTCCTGCCCCAGGCCTCTGACCAGAGTTTCCCAAAAAAAAAAAATGCTGGCTATCACACACTCATCCACATCCAAGCAGAGTTTTCAAATGAGGGTGCAGAAAATTGCGTTAACAAAGTGAAATTTAACAGTCTCCAAGACCTTTCCAAGACTAAGTTGAATAGCTACCAGGCTGATTTCCAGCTCTTTCTGTAGGTCAGTGTCGTAAAACCTAACAGGTGCAAGAACAGAGAAAGCACCACCCTACAACCAATAAGAAGCACAATTTAAAAGGAACTGAAAAACATCAGGAGAAAATAACAACAAGCAGTCACATGGAGCAATGCATCAGGAGGTCTCCAGTATGCATCAAATCAGCCAAATCTTTCCATCTCTGTGGACTAACCAGCTAACTAATTAGGTAAATCAGCTGCTAAGGCAGATGTGACCTACATCTTCATATCCAAAATGAAAGCCTGTTGCTTTGCCACATAGAACCACTCCTCCAATACACTCAAGAGTAAAACATCTGACATCACATTGCCCTTTCATGATTTTAATACTTATTTTCCAACGTTAAGTAACAGCCATTTTATACTGAGCTAAATGTGGTTTTCAAAAACACTGCTTTGCTTTTTTAGTCAAAAGATTTAYTGCTGCAGGTTTAGAGGGGCACCTTCAGATTTGTTATTTAGCTGGATGTGATGATATCCTTGTTGTCACAGACATGTTGTCACCTTGAAATCTCAGGAAGTAGTGTGGAATAGTGTAACCATCTACCTTGGTTTACAAACAAAGCCTTCCATCCTTTCCACATGCACTGAGCAAAACAACAAAACAAAACAAAACAAAACAAAACAAAACACATAAAATATTTGCATTTTGTCCAAAACCACATGGAAAAGGAGTGTAAAGATATTAAACAGCCTTGAAAGATGTTGCAAAACCAGAAATGTCCAACAAAGGCAATAAACAATGCTACTTCATGTGAAGAGACTACCAGATGCCCAAGGATTTAATAAAGAAATGTTTGTGTACACTCAGTCAATTTAATCCACGCAAAGCTTCAGAATGCAAATGCAGACTGCTTTTAAACATGAGATGCGGAATAATTAGTCCTATTTGTTTAATTAATCCACTTGTTTAAATAATTTTGAGATCTGCTTGTTTAATCAAATGCATATGTAATACAGACAGAATAATAAGTCAAAAATTAATTTTGTATTTATCTGCTGTTTCTTTAGTAGAAGATTTGTGAATATTTACATATGCACTCACAGAAAGAAATCTGGTTAGGGTAGGTTTGGAGGTCATCTAGTTCATCCTCCTGCTCAAATAATGGTAACTTCAGGGTTAGATCAAGYTGCCCAGAGCKTTGTCCAGCTGAGTTCTGAGTATTTGCAAGGATTGAGATCCTACCATCTTTCTGGCCAACCTGTTCCAGTGCTAAACCTCTCACTGAGTTTTTGTTCTGTTTATCTGGTCAGGATCTCCCTTGTTGTGGTTTGTCTCCATTGCACATTGTCCTTTCTCCTTGCACCTCTGAGAAGGGTCTGGCCCTGGCTTCTCCATCAGCTATCTGAGGGCTGCAGTAAGACCCTCCTCTTCCTTCTCTTTCCCTGGATGAAYCAACTCAGCTCTCTCAGCCACTTTATGTAGGGAGGTTGGCCACATTCTGGAAAGTAAAGCATCTCCAGAAGATATTTTAGAGGATCTATGCCAAACACACAACTCTTACACAYACCCCAAATTATGCCACTTATTTCTGCACTGCAGTCTAATGCCTCTTAATTTAAGCATCTAGAGAGTCTGACAG